>OY740805.1:33366954-33599454 GCA_963514005.1 Raja brachyura
TACAAGTCCAAGGAGCTGCTGGACCCAGGCAGCAAGAAGATGCCCAAGAAACTGGGCAAGACCCGTGAAGAGCTGGGCTGAGGGGTGGGCAGAGCCCATCTCCTCCCTCCCTCCCTCCCCACCCTACCCCATCCCAACCCCCACTATCTCACCTTCAAATAAAGTTCAATTTGTTTTTTACTTTGCTAAAAACGTGGCCTCTTTCGCTATTTGTAACCGAGCCAAACGCTTCCGACACCACGGAACGACCGATAACATTGTGTGCGGCACCGTGGTGCAGTGGTAACGTCGCTGCTTCACAGCGCCAGAGACCCAGGTTCGATCCTGACTATGGGCGCTGTCTGTAAGGAGTTTGCATGTTCTCCCCATGACCGCGTGGGTTTTCTCCGGGAGCTCCGGTTTCCTCCCACACTCCAAAGACGCGTGGGTTTGGAGATTAATTGGCTTCTGTAAATTGCGCTTAGTGTGTGTCGTTAGAACTAGTGTGGTCGGCATGGACTCGGTGGGCCGAAGGGCCTGTTTCCACGCTGTATCTCAAAACGAAACTAATTAAAAGACGCAAAGCCCTGTGGCAACTTAGCTGTCCAGGGAGCACCTCTGAGGAACATGAGTAGGTAACGTTTCAGAAGTATGGGGTGGATGAGAGAGTGGGACAACGTAGAACTGGTGCGAACGGGTGATCGAAGGTGGGCACCGCACTTGATGGGCCGAAGGGTCTGTTTGCACACTGTATCTCAAATTGGTGGAGAGTAGACACAAAATGCTGGAGTAACTCAGCGGGACAGGCAGCATCTCTGGAGAGAAGGAATGGGTGACGTTTCGGGTTGAGACCCTTCTTCAGATATTGGTGCAGAGAGTAGGTATGTTTCAATACCTATCTTTAGCAGCGCTGCAGTTCTGCCGCTCCCCGTGTGCGCGACTTTGGCGCCTTTCAGAGTGGGGCGGGTTTTAAATGTCGTTTTTCCCCAGACAGTCCACATCGATCAATCTCAGGCGATTTCGTTGCTAAAGAGTCATGAAGGTATTTTAAACTATGCTAGATTATTTATTAACTAGAGTAGTTTAAAAATCATCTTCTAAAGCCGTGAACGCCAACAGCGGAACGAACCTAACGTAGGCGATAAAAGAAGCTACACAGTTTATTTTTACATAGAAACGTGCTTCTTAGGAAGCCTTTAATCAAATTTTCATCATGCGAAAAGGGGACAAAAAATATATACGAACCGGCTGTATTTTTCCTGTCAACTGGGGGTTAAGTTCACCGCAAACCGCAATGTTCCAATCCACCGTGTTCCACTAAAACCCACTCGCAAGTTGATTTAAATGGCCGTTAATTTAGAGGAATTAAACACGCAATTCCTTCAATTTGGCCTATAAATTCATGAAAATTAGATTTTAAAATCATGTTATTTTGTGGATTATTGTGCGAATGTTATTTGGAACTTAGGCAATTTAAAACTGTTTATCATTTCTTAAGAAATGGATAGATGTTTAGATCTAGTAATTGAATTTTGTAATTCGCTACAATTAGGTAACTAACTAATTATATGCTTTAATTTCAGGTCATCCAAGTAAGATTGTTTCATATTTGTTTCAGAATGCTTCAATCTATAATAACTGAACATTTCATTGAGTTCTATTAATTTTTAAGAAAGTTATGGGCTTTTGACTGTCCTCGATCACAGCTTTTGTGTTAAGTCGATGGAAAGGCAATGGGGAACAAGATGCTAATTTCCGAGTATGTAAATTGCGCCATAACTTTTTTAATACATAAGATATGAAAATGAATTAGGTGTCAAATTAAACTTTTTTTTATGCTTTATCTGATGGGATAAATTGCAGACTTGATTTTTAAAATCTCAAAATTTTGTAACATTGCTAGAGAGAGTTGTTGTCCGTTGTCCGGCCGACAGTCACGAACGGAGGCGTCGGCAGGCGGCACTCTAGGTACCGGAGGTAAAGCAGAAGATGCTGGAGGTTACAGCAGGTCGGGCAGCATCTGTGGCGGGAGGACGTGTCGGGGGGGGGGGGGGGGGGGGGCGCTGTCCCAGGGGTGCAGTGCGTCTCCCCGCCGCCGGGCGGCGCTGTGTGTTGGGAGAGGGTGCCGTGGATCCTCCCCACCGTCGGGCGGCGCTGTAGGGGGAGTGTGTAGTGGGTCCTCCCCTCCTCTGGGCGGCGCTGTAGGTGTGTTGGAGGGGATGTAGTGGATCCTCCACGCCGCCGGGTGGCGCTGTAGGGAGAGGGTGTAGTGGGTCTTCCCCGCCGCCGGGCGGCGCTGTATGTGGAGGGGGAAGGGGTATCGTGAATCTTCCCCACCGCCTGGCGGCGCTGTGTGAGGAGGCTGTAGTAGATCTTCCCCGCCGCCGGACGGCGCTGTGAGGGGAGGGTGTCGGAGATCCTCCATGCCGCCGGGGAGCGCTGTGTGTGGAGGCTGCAGTGCATCTTCCCCGCCGCCGGGCGGCGCTGTGAGGGGAGGGTGTCGTAGATCCTCCCCGCCGCCGGGCGGCGCTGTGTGTGGAGGCTGCTGTGCATCTTCCCCGCCGCCGGGCTGCGCTGTGAGGGGAGGGTGTCGTAGATCCTCCCTGCCGCCGGGCGGCGCTGTGCCGGTGTTTCCCCGAGGCCCAGCCCGGAGCCCGAGCGCTGGGCCGCGGCCACGGGAGCAGCGAGAGTGTCGACTGGTGCTCGACTCGAGCCAGGTGAGAGCTGGGGGATGGAGGGTGAGGGAGAGGGGTCGGAGATCAAGTCACTTTTATTTCTATTGGTGGAGGTACTGACGTTATACAAGTGGGACATTGATCTAACAATTCATACATAGATGCACACACGCACACACACACACAGAGCGATGCAGACTGACACACGTGCAGTGGGACATGGATCTAACAATTCATACATAGATGCACACACGCACACACACACACACACACAGCGCGATGCAGACTGACACACATGCAGTGGGACATGGATCTAACAATTCATACATAGATGCACACACGCACACACACACACACACAGCGCGATGCAGACTGACACACATGCAGTGGGACATGGATGTAACAATTCATACATAGATGCACACACGCACACACACAGCGCTGCAGACTGACACACGTGCAGTGGGACATGGATCTAACAATTCATACATAGATGCATGCGCACACACACACACAGAGCGATGCAGACTGACACACATGCAGTGGGACATTGATCAACAATACACACACACACACACACAGCGCTGCAGACTGACACACGTGCAGTGGGACATGGATCTAACAATTCATACATAGATGCATGCGCATACACAGAGCGATGCAGACTGACACACATGCAGTGGGACATTGATCAACAATACACACACACACACACAGCGCTCCCTCGCACGACCTCAAGACACGTTGCTGGTGAGATGGATTAGTGGGGGAGGCGGGGGGGGGGGGCAGTGATCCGGGTCAGAGTCTGGGACAGGGGCGGCTCACCATGTGGGACAGGGTCTGAGGGGGTCAGGGTTGTGAGTCAGGGAGGGGGAGAGGGTCACCATGTGGGTAAGGGGGTTGGGTCTGGGACAGGGTGAGGGTGTGGGTCAGGGTCTGGGATGGGGGTCAGGGTCTGAGATGGGGTCAGGGTCTGAGATGGGGTCAGGGTCTGAGATGGGGTCAGGGTCTGAGATGGGGTCAGGGTCTGGGATGGGGTCAGGGTCTGAGATGGGGTCAGGGTCTGGGATGGGGTCAGGGTCTGGGATGGGGTCAGGGTCTGAGATGGGGTCAGGGTCTGAGATGGGGTCAGGGTCTGGGATGGGGGTCAGGGTCTGGGATGGGGTCAGGGTCTGAGATGGGGTCAGGGTCTGGGATGGGGTCAGGGTCTGAGATGGGGGTCAGGGTCTGGGATGGGGTCAGGGTCTGGGATGGGGTCAGGGTCTGAGATGGGGTCAGGGTCTGGGATGGGGGTCAGGGTCTGGGATGGGGTCAGGGTCTGGGATGGGGTCAGGGTCTGGGATGGGGTCAGGGTCTGAGATGGGGTCAGGGTCTGGGATGGGGTCAGGGTCTGAGATGGGGTCAGGGTCTGAGATGGGGTCAGGGTCTGAGATGGGGTCAGGGTCTGAGATGGGGTCAGGGTCTGAGATGGGGTCAGGGTCTGAGATGGGGTCAGGGTCTGGGATGGGGTCAGGGTCTGGGATGGGGGTCAGGGTCTGGGATGGGGGTCAGGGTCTGAGATGGGGTCAGGGTCTGGGATGGGGTCAGGGTCTGAGATGGGGTCAGGGTCTGAGATGGGGTCAGGGTCTGAGATGGGGTCAGGGTCTGAGATGGGGGTCAGGGTCTGGGATGGGGTCATCGGTCAGGGCTTAGGATGGGGTCAGAGTGCGGGATGGGAAGAGGGTCACCATGTGGGTCACGGTTTGGATGGGATTTGGGGTCGGGTGTGGGATGAGGAGGGTCACCATGTGGGTCAGGGTCTGGGATGGGGTCAGGGTTTAGATTGGGCTTGGGGTCGGGTTTGGGATTTGGCGTCAAGAGGTTTATGGTCAGGGGTGTGGGTCGCGTTTGCGGTCGGGTGTGGGTCAGGCATGGGGAGAGGGTTACCATGTGGGTCAGGGCTCAAGGTGTGGGATTGGGGTTTGTGTCTGGGATGGGGAGGGGGTCAACATGTGGGTCAGGGGGTTGGTTCTTGGACAGGGTGAGGGTGTGGGCAGTGGTCAGGGCTCCGGTTTGGGATGGGGTCAGAGGGAGTTTCTGGATCATGGATGTGAACTGTGACGGTGCCATCAAGGTGTTTACAGTTTAGTTTAATGTCTTGTGTACCGAGATACAGTGAAAACCTTTAGTTGCATGCTAACCGGCCAGCGGAAAGACAACACATGATTACAATTGAGGTCTGGCGAGGAGATGGGTGGGCAGGGGACAGGGTGTGTGTCTGGGATTCAGGGATCAGGATGTGGTCAGGGATTGAAAAGGGACAGGATTTGGGACAGGCTGAGGGAATTTTGGGGTCAGGGGTGTGAGCTGTGTAATTGGGGATGGGTAATGGGCGACGGGTTTGGGTGAGGGAAGGAGAGTGGGGAGGGGCAAGGGACAGAGTGTGTGGGAGGGAGGGAAGGGCAGCATCTTGAACCTGCTGCCGGGGCTCCGATCCCCGATGGGCAGCCGTGCGGTGCCACTACTGGCCCAGGACAGAGGGTGGAAGGAGCTACAAGCTCCTGTGCGTCCGGGGCTGGAGGGGGAGGGAGAGCTTAGAAAATAGGTGCAGGAGTAGGCCATTCGGCCCTTCGAGCCAGTGCCAGCATTCAATGTGATCATGGCTGATCATCCAAAATCAGCAACACATTCCTGCTTTTTCCCCATATCCCTTGATTCTGTTAGCCCGAAGAGCAAAATCTAACTCTCTTGAAAACATCCAGTTTTCATTGGTGTCACTGCATTTGGTGGCAGAGAATTCCACAGATTCACCATTCTCTGGGTGGAAACGTTTTTCCTCATCTTTGTCCTAAATGGCCTACCCCTTATTCTTAAACCGTGTCCCGTGGTTCTGGATGCTCCCAACATGGGGAACTATTTTCCAGCATCAGGCCTGTCCAATCCCTCAAGAATGTTATGTTTCAATATGATCCCATCTCATCATTCTAAATTCCAGTGAATACAAGCCCAGTCGACCCATTCTTTCATTATATTTTAGTCCCGCCATCCCAGAAATTAACCTGGTGAACCAACGCTGCACTCCCTCAATAACAAGAATGTCCTTTCTCAAATTAGGGGACCGAAAATGCACATAATACTCCAGGTGTGGTCTCGCCAGGGCCCTGTACAACTGCAGTAGGACATCCTTACTCCTAAAGTTAAATCCTCCTCATTAGCTGGGGGCTGGGACGGTGAATGTGGAGGAGGGGGGAAAGACGGCTGGAGGAAGGGGGACGGATCAGAACGGGTGTCAGGGATTACGTGGAGAAGGCGGGAGAATTGGGTTAGTGGGGAGAGATAGATCAGCCATGATTGAATGGCGGAGTAGACTTGATGGGCCGAATGGCCTGATTCTGCTCCTATCACATTTCAACATGACGGCTGCAGGCGAGGGGAGAGTCAGCAGGGGAGGGGAGAGTCAGCTGGGGAGGGGAGGGGAGAGTTGGCTGGGGGAGAATGGACAGATGGCGAGGGGAGAGGGCTGGGAGAGAGGGAAGAGGAGAGAGATGGCTGGAGGAGAGGTGCAGAGACGGGGCCACGGCGACAGAGGATGACCCCGGGGTGGACAATAAGACACTGAGTCAATCTGTACACTGACTCCGTCGTGTCCCGTTGCTCTTCCCCTTCTAGAGCTGCGATGGCTGACTCGTGTTTTGAATCCGACCCCGATTTCTGCCCGGAATGTGGAACCATCTTGCCGCTGCCGGGCCTGGAGCAGCACGTGGCGTGTCGCAAGTGTGGCTTCCAGATCAGCGTCCACGGTGAGTGTACAAGAGGGTGTGGGCCAAGTGTGGCATGAAGCTCCTGTGGGGTTATGTGGAGAAGGCTAGAGAGTGGGGTTGAGAGGGAAAGATAGATCCTGACCTCAGGCGCCGTCCGTGTGTATGTGGTTTCCCCCAAAGATTGACCACATGGGTTTCCTCTGGGTGCTCCGCTTTCCCCCCACGTTCCAAAGACGCGCAGGTTTGTAGGTTGAAGATAGACACAAAAAGCTGGAGTAACTCGGCAGGTCAGACAGCATCTCTGGAGAAAAGGAATAGGTGATGTTTCAGTCCGAGACCTTTCTTCGGTCTGATGAAGGATCTCGATTTGAAATGTCACCTATTCTTTTTCTCCAGAGATGCTGTCCGACCCACTGAGTTACTCCAGCTATTTGTGTCTATCTTAGGTGTAAACCAGCATCGGCAGTTCCTTCCTGCACACGGGTTTGTAGGCTAATTGGCTTCTGTCAATTGCCCCTCTTGTGTAGGGAGTGGATGAGAAAGTGGTATCATGTAGAATTAGTGTGAACGGGTGATCGATGGTTGGCGTGGATTCGGTGGGCCTGTTTCCGCGCTGTATCTTTCAATCAATTCTTTCTGGCCTGTTGTCGGCCTTGTCTGTATTTAAAGGTTTTGTGGAGAAGGCAGGGGTATGGGGTTGAGAGGGAAAGATACATCAGCCATAATTGTACGGTGGAGTAGACTTCATGGGCCGAATGGCCTAATTTTGCTCCAATGATTTATATGTATTTAATCCTGGGCCACTGGTTCTGCTGTGGCTGCACCTCTGTTAAACCTGCCACCAGTTGCAGCCCTTGTTTCTTTCTTTCTTTTCTTTCTTTTAAAATCTTTTTATTGGCTTTTCTTTCCAAAAAACAAAAACAAAACATAAAAAACGGAGCAAAAAGAATAAATGATAAACATAACAATTATATTGATACATAGGGGTCAGGATTACATTAATAACAGGTATAACCTAAATATGAGACCAGTGTCAAAATACACATTGAATATAGACCTCCCGGTCTCTATGTAAATTTAGTTAAGTCTTTAAAAGAAAACTTATCAATGTAGAAAAAAAAAGCAACAAGATAAAAAGACAAAAAGGAAAGGAAAAAGTGAAAAAAACAAAACCCCCCTAAACTAAAGAGAAAAAAAAGGAAAAAATAAATTAAAATAAAATTAAAATAAAAACTAAATAAACAAAAACAAAGCAAAGCAAAGCAAAACAGAATCCGAACTGAGAATTTCAACAATTTAAGTCTGTTTGACGTCAAGCCCGTTCCACCAGATAGAGGTGAAATAGTTTATTTAATCCCGCTCACTCGCTGCCCTCTTCTCTCCCGCAGCGTTCGAAGGGACGGAGATACTGTCGGAGGTGGTGTTCAACGACCCGGACTCGCTGCGTGCCACCCTGACCATGGAGGACGAGGCGAGGGAGCCCAACGGGCCGGTGGTGAGTGTCCGCGGGCATCGGCTGGCAGAACGACCCAGTGCGGCGCCCCTCACCCGCCCACCGTAACTCCACACCGCACTCCCTCCCGCCACCCCGCCCCTTAGTTTAGTTTAGAGATACAGCGTGGGAACAGGCCGACCACTTAGGCCGAACAGGCTGCGCACTTACACTATCCTACACACCGATTGATGGCCGATTAGGATAAGGGGAGATGCAGCGCGACCTGGGTGTCATGGTACACCAGTCATTGAAAGTAGGCATGCAGGTGCAGCAGGCAGTGGATGGAGAGAACGTACAGACTCCGTACAGACAGCACCCGTAGTCGGGAGCGAACCCGGGTCTCTGGACTGTGAGGCAGCAACTCTACTGCTGTGCCACCGTGCCATCACGAGCTTGATCCCTGGGATGGCGGGACTGTCATATGAGGAAAGATTGAAAAGACTAGGCTTGTATTCACTGGAGTTTAGAAGGATGAGGGGGCATCTGATAGAAACATATAAAATTATAAAAGAACTGGACAAGCTAGATGCAGGAAAAATGGTCCCAATGTGGGGCGAGTCCAGAACCAGGGGCCACAGTCTTAGAATAAAGGGGAGGTCATTTAAGACTGAGGTGAGAAAAAACGTTTTCACCCAGAGAGTTGTGAATTTATGGAATTCCCTGCCACAGAGGGCAATGGAGGCCAAATCACTGGATGGATTTAAGAGAGAGTTAGATAGAGCTCTAGGGGCTAGTGGAGTCAAGGGATATGGGGAGAAGGCAGGCACGGGTTATTGATAGCAGACGATCAGCCATGATCACAATGAATGGCGGTGCTGGCTCACAAGGCCGAATGGCCTCCTCCTGCACCTATTTTCTATGTTTCTATTCCGTGTGGCCTCCACTAACGGCGGCGGGTCTGTGCCCACAGGTGGACCGGAAGTGTTCTCGCTGCGGGCACGAGGGGATGGAGTACCACACCCGGCAGACACGCTCTGCAGATGAGGGGCAGACGGTCTTCTACACGTGTACCAGCTGCAGGTGGGTGCGGTGAGGGGAGTTCATGGTGGGCACTGCTTCCCCTACCAGTGCAGTCACCGTCAGCGGGAGTGTAGTCTAGAGATACAGCGTGGAAACAAACTATTTGGCCCACCGAGTCCACACGGACCAGCGATCACCCGTAAACTAGTTGTTTCCTGCACACACTAGGACCAATTCACCGAGGCTCATCAACCTACAAACCTCAGGTTGCTATTAAAAATAGCGGAGTCAGGGGATATGGGGAGAAGACAGGAACGGGGTTCTGATTGGGGGTGATCAACCATGATCACATTGAATGGAGTGCTGGCTCGAAGGGCCGAATTACCTACTCCTGCACCTATTGTCTATTGTCTAAATCTTACCCCGGTGAATCAGGCCTTTGACTCTAGTTTAATTAGAGATACAGAATGGAAACAGGCCCTTCGGCCCATTTTGTCCGCGCCGACCAATGATCACCCCGTACACTAGCACTACCCTACAAACCCTTCGGCCCACCGAGTCCACACCCGTACACTAGTTCTATCCTACACATGCGAGGGAGAATTCACCGAGGCCCATTAACCTACAAACAAACCTGCACAAGCCTCAGGTTGCTATTAAATCTTACCTCGGTGAATCAGGCCCTTCGACCCGTCGGGTCTACAACAGCAGGGATCGTCGGGCCCAGGGTTCGCTGGCGACCCGAGGCCGCAGTGCGGGGGTGTCAGGGAGGGGTGGGGTCCCGTTGTCACCGTTGTCAGTCCCGCTCCCACCACTGCCACCTATCCTCAACTCCGCCCTTCTCTTGTTTTTGTTCCCAGGCACCAAGAGAAGGAAGACTCGTGACTGGGGGGCCGAGCGAGAAGGGGGTGCGGGGAGAGTTGCAGGGGTTGGGTGGTGTATGTGAGAGTGAGTGTTTGTGTATGAGTGCATGTGTGTTTTACATAAGTGTGAGTGTGTGTGGTGCAAGACTCCATGCCGGGTGTGGACCGCTGCCCCGATGGTCCCCCGGACCCCCCCCTGTTAAAGTTTGTTTTTGCTTCAAACAGAGAACAACCCAATAATTAGTAATAAAACAGTAAAATCTTTATTTTGCCCAGGCGGGTGTGGCAGTCACTTCTCACAGTATGTAAAATGGCCACTCTATCCCCACACACAGAGGTAGTGTTTTAAATAAGCAATTCTTTATCTTACAAAGTATTGCACAGCCTCTTGCCTGTTAGGATTGACGGGTTCTTCACATAGAGGAACGGTTAGCCCATATAAGGTTATGCTGAAGGAACTATTTTTTGCAGATTCAAGCACTTGTTATTTGACCCTGTTGATCTATTGTTTGCACTTTGCAATCTGTGGAACAGAGGGAAAGAATCAGAATCAGAATGCCTTTTATTGTCACTATACACCTGTACAAGGAGATTAAAAGCTGCTCCTACTCAGTGCAAAACAAAACAAAAAGGGGGGGGGGGATAAGGTGCACAGTTTCTGCAGCGCTATATACATGTCTATAAAAAGACAATGGATAAATAGAATGGATAATAGGATTCCTATGTCCAGTATGGGTTATTGCACATATTGGAAATTACAGTTACAGTACAAATTACAGTAGGTGGATAGATGACAGTCCGGGGGTTAGGCTGTGAAGTCAGTGAAAGAACCATTGAACATTTTTCTGATTGTTTATATCACAGAGCAAAAATATCGAGTGTTATTGTGCTGAAATCTTGCTTGCAGAATAGAAGAAAGGCAAAACATTTATGTTATTGTGCAGAACTGTCACTGGTGTAGTGGGAGAAAGGTTAAGCATCCATTTTATTGCTTCTAAATCTACAGCTGAATCACGTTGGGGGGGGGAACTCTGCACTTGGTCGAGTAACTTTTAAATCTTTAAACTTTCTCCCCCCCCCCCCCCCCCAGAAGGGGGTGCTCTCGCTCCCACTACCTCTTTTTGAAAATAAAAATGATAGATAGAGCCATTGGAAGAGGTAGTTGAGGCGGGTACTATATCAGCTTTTAAAGACACTTCGACGGGCACATGGACCGGAAAGGTTCAGAGGGAACATGAGGGGACTGGAGAGAAGTAATGGGTGAGGTTTTGGGTCGAGACTGAGTCGGGAGAGGGAAACAAGAGGTATGGAAGGGTATGGTGTGAAAATGACGATCAAAGCAGACGTGGATCAAGGAGCCGTGGATCGAGCAGGGGTGATCGCAGAGGAGGAGCAGTGAAAGACGGTGTTACAGAACTCTCGTCGGAGAGAGGACGAGACCTTTGTCAAAATTGTCAGACCTGGCAACTCGTTCCATAAACCCACCACCCTCCATGTGAAACAGTTGCCCCTCGGGTTCTTATTGAATCTTCCCCTCTCACCTTAAATCTATGTTATTGGCTCCTTTATTCATGTACTCGAGGCAAAAGACTGCACATTCATCTCATCGATTCCCCTCATGATTTTATACACCTCTATAAGATCGCCCCCAAAGCCTCTAGCGTTCTAAGCAATAGAGTCCTAGCTTGCACAAGCTCTCCTTTTAGGCCAGGCCCTCGAGTCCTGGCAACATCCTCATAAAATATCTC
Organism: Raja brachyura; assembly: GCA_963514005.1. Next base: position 33,378,415 of record OY740805.1, read on the forward strand.
TGCACGCTTTCCAGCTTAATGACATTGTAATTTTATTTGGGTAGGTGTTACCTGTCCGCAATAATTTGTGAAGATGGAAGTCTGATTGTTCAATCTGCTGGTGACAATTTGCGACATTTAGCACAGTGCCAACTGCTTATAATGTGCATTGGAACAAAGGGCTGTGGCTCAGATTGAACTATGCCAAGATTATTGCAATGATCTTTAAGTATTCTTTGCCAAATCATGCGTTTGGAAGTTGTGAGGGAGTGTTGAAGCAGGTTTTCTAGAGAATATAATGTAGAAAATGCAAGAGCTAACCAGCAGTTAGGAAGCACAAGTATTTACAAATGCTTTCAATGCAAGAGCAAGAGTGTTTTATCGTCACATTTCCCAGACAGAACAATTAAATTCTTGCTCGCAGCAGCACAACAGAATATGTAAATATAAATATATATATATAAGAAGGAACTGCAGATGCTGGTTTACACCGACGATAGACACATAGTGCTGGAGTAACTCAACGAGACAGGCAGCATCTCTGGATAGAAGGACTGGGTGACATTTCGGGTCGAGACCCTTCTTCAGGCTAAGAATCAGGGGAGAGCGTGTCTGGAAATATGGAGTATACAAAACCCCAGTGAGCGCGGAAATAAAACCTGGGGGAATGTAAATGTGGGAAGAGTGAAATAAATAGCAACTGAAATCAGAGCTGTCGATCCGTTCATTTCAACGCGTTAACGGCGCCCTTCAACGGAACAGAAATACTTTTGTGAAAATATAAAGATTGAAACAATCTCCCTTCTCGCGGGCAACACCTGTGAAGGGAAATGGACAGCCCACGCTTTGGGGTCGAGAGCTTTCTTTAGTATGAAGAAGTAATTCTAAGAGCTACAGGTTTGTTAAGTCAAAGTGAATGAATTGGTATTGATGTTCGGAAGAGGGCGGTAAAGGTCTGACTCGGGAGGTGTAAATAGGAGGGGGGAGTGAAATCGGAAATTACTTGAAGTGAGAAGAAGAAAGATGAATGTTGGGAATGGGAGATACAATGGGCCTCTCGGTGTTGGTGGTCATATAGAACTAGGAACAGTCTCTTCAGCCCACACAGAACGTGGAACAGTACAATGCCAAGCTAATCGCTGTCTCCTCCAGTTGGTCCGGTTTCCTCCCACATCCCAAAGATGTGCAGGTTTGTAAGGTCATGTGTGATATGAGCAGAATTAGGCCATTCGACCCATCAAGTCTACACAGCCATTCAATCATGGCTGATCTATCTCTCCCTCCTAACCCTATTCTCATGCCTTCTCCCCATAACCCCTGACACCCGTACTAATCAACAATCTTATCTATCTCTGCCTTAAAAATATCCACTGACTTGGCCTCCACAGACTTCTATGGCAAAGTATTCCACAGATTTACCACCCTCTGACTAAAGAAATTCCTCCTCATCTCCTTCCTAAAAGTACGTCCTTTAATTCTGAATCTGTGCCCTCTAGTCCTAGTGGGATATCCCACTAGTGGAAACATCCTCTCCACATCCACTCTATCCAAGCCTTTCACCATTCTATACACTTCAATGAGTTTGCCCCTCATCCTTCCAAACTCCAGCGAGCACAGGCCCAGTGGCACCGAAGTTCATCATATGTTAACCTACTAATTGCTGAGATTATAGGGAGGTTTCACGGCAGTCGGGTCCCGACCCATGACCCGTAGTGTTGCTGCGCTACGCCAAGTGGAGTACACGCGATAAACTGCAGGTGAGCACTGGCCATTGTTTCCAGCGTAGCGGGCCCGTTATAACCCGCCGAAATTGTCATTTTTTGCGCTGTAAATAATTATGGAAATCGGGATAAGCGTGAGATATATTTAGCCTACATCAGAATTCCAAAAGTGAGGAGAAATGACGGTAGATAGAAGCGAGAGCTGAAGGGGCAACAACAGCCATAGTGCTTGGCGAACATTGGCCGTTTGCTCACTGCATTTCACCAACTAAGGCATTATCACACATTATTTGTGTTTTTTCTTGATTCCTTTGGCATCTAAAAAGTTTCAGAAGTGATAAATCTGGCTGTAAAATTTTAAAATCGCCCATGGTTCTCAAGTGGGTTTTTACATACAAAAAGTAAATGCCTCTGAAGCAAAATTTACAGCCAGATTTATCACTTCTGAGATTACACTTGCAAACCTGCATATGATCCCGCCACTGATGGACAGCGGGATGGACCAATCACAGCGCGGCGGGGAGTGGGCGGGACCTTGGAGTGACGCGGCCAAAGATCCAATAGCGGATAATAGGATCTTTGGTCGCGGCGGCTGGTGCCGGCCAATCACGACGGAAGAAGTTGGTTGGGCGGGACCTTGGCGTGATTGTCTCCAGCGCGCGACCCCGCCCCTCCACAGCGCGCGCCCCCGCCCTCCCCAGCGCGCTCCCGCGGCGGAGGCCGCACGAGCAGTTAAAGGGGCAGCGCGAGGGCGAGAGAGAGAGAAAGTGTGTGAGAGAGAGAATGGGAGAGAGATGGAGAGAGTGTGTGTGAGTGACGGAGAGAGTGTGTGAGCGAAGGTGTGTGACAGAGCGAGAGAGTGGGAGATAGTGTGTGTGAGTGAGAGAGAGAGGGAGAGATAGGGAGAGTGAGAGAGATAGAGAGAGAGTGTGATAGAGTGTGTGATGATTGAGAGAGAGTGTGTGAGTGAGAGAGAGAGAGTGAGTGTGTGTGTGCCGGCTGGACGCCGAGAGACTGCGCAGAAACGGGTCCCTGATGTTGACAGGCTGGTTAAAGCCAAGAGATGTCAGGTGTTTGGAAGCAGCATGTTGAAAAATGAGTGACATTGTTCGATGCACTGCAACATGTGAGCAAAATGCAATCTGAAATATTGTGCGTGATAATATTGTTATTCATTCATTTTCTGACTATTCTATTATAGGGGGGTGTGCACGTAAGGTCACTGGGTCACAGGGCTTGACGCACGGAGCCGCTCAATCCATCTGGAGGACATCGCAGCTTCCGGTATATGTTATTAATGCAAGAAACGCGTACTTTCCGACCTGTTAAAAACCGCCAAAATGTTGAATTTTTACGCTGTAAAAAATTGTGGAAGTCGGGGTAAGCGTGAGAGACATTTACCCCACTTCAGAATTCCAAAAGTGAAGCGGAATGAAGGTAAAGAGAAGCGAGAGCTTAAGGGACAACAACAGCTAAAGTGCTTGGCGAACATTGGCCGTGCAGATATCGGAATTTAAAATATTGGGATTATCATGTTTGCTCACTGCATTTCATCAACAGTAAGGCATTTTTGTGTTTTTTTCTTGATTCCTTTGGTATCTAAAAAGTATCAGAAGTGATAAATCTGGCTGTAAATTTTGCTTTAGAGGCGTTTTCTTTTTGTATGTAAAAACCCACTTGAGAACCATGGACGATTTTAAAATTTTACAGCCAGATTTATCACCTGAAACTTTTTAGATGCCAAAGGACTCAAGAAAAAACACAAATAATGCCTTAGTTGATGAAATTCAGTGAGCAAACGGCCAATGTTCGTCAAGCACTCTGGCTGTTGTTGTCCCTTCCGCTCTCGCTTCTATCTACCGTCATTTCTCCTCACTTTTGGAATTCTGATGTAGGCTAAATGTCTCTCACGCTTATCCCGATTTCCATAATTATTTACAGCGCAAAAAATGACCATTTCGGCGAGGTTTAACGGGCCCGCTACGCTGGAAGCAATGGTCAGTGCTTACCCGCAGTTCATCGCGTGTACTCCAGTTGTCGTAGGGTAGCAACAGTACGGGTCATGGGTCGTGACCCGACTGCCGTGAAACCTCCCTATTGTAAATGTGAACTCAAGGATAGGCTTTATTTTGAAAAAACTATTGCGAAACACCAGCAGTTTTGCCGAGCCCAGAGTAACTGCATGTCGCTGCAGCAGGGCACACCCTCGACTCCCTATCTCACCTCCGTCCCTTAGTCATGTGCCTCTTACCACATGATGAACGAGGGTTCGATTAACCAGTGGCCCGACCGCCAGATTGCGTCACAGTCCCTTCAATAAAAACTAGAGGCTAACTGAGTTCATAACTGAGTTAGATTGCTGGAAGCAGGCTAATAAGAATTAGGTGTAGTTGTATAGCCCACGTTTACAATTTGTTTCGTTATGTAGAAACATCGAAAATAGGTGCAGGATGGGGCCATTCGGCCCTTCATATGACAGTCCCGCCATCCCAGGGATCTTATGAACCTACACTGCACTGCCTCGATCATAAGGATGTCCTTCCTCAAATTAGGATACCAAAACTGTACACAATACTCCAGATGTGGTCTCACCAGAGCCCTATACAACTGCAGAAGAACCTCTTTACTCCTGTACTGAAATCCTCTTGTTATGAAGGCCAACAATCCATTAGCTTTCTTCACTGCCTGCTGTACCTGCACGCCGGTGTACAAGGACACCCAGGTTTCGCTGTACCTCCCCCTTACCTAACCTAACCCCATTGAGATAATAATCTGCATTTGGGTTCGATTTCAAATGGTTTATTAAAGGAACGGGTGTGGCTCCCAAAACAATCTTATCCCAAATAGCATTATTTTCTCTCTCTCTCATCACAACGTTCTTGGAGCCGAGACTATGTTAACACCAATAATAAAAGTAATGCTTGCGAGGCAATCTTCTTCATAAGAAACAAAATTCGTAAAGTGAAACACTGTAGTTATAGCAGAGACTGAGACACATGGGAGCGGGTTGAAACAAAAGGCGGCAACGAAAGTTGTGGGAGGGCGCGCGCGTGCGTTTGCGGGTGCACAACTGATCGTTTTGCCCATTCCGGCCTGTGACCTAAAATGAGTTTGACACCTCTGGTTTAATGTCTAACTGACCCCTTCCTCGTGTGAGTGGAAGGGGCCAGCACATCTTCACACTTCTGCGCACACCCCAGTATCACACCGAGTTGATACTCCTGTATCACACCGAGTTGGGACAGGGAGAGGAGAAACGCCTGCCCGGAATGTAGAGAGGAGTTTACAGACCGCACCCTCAGGGTGAATCGGGCCTTGGCGAGACTGTCTGAGAAAGCTTGACCACTGAGCCTGAATCGGACAGAGAAGTCGAGTGTAGGAGCAAAGATGTTCTGCAGTTGGACAGAGCTCCAGTGAGACCACACCTGGAGTATTGTGTGCAGTTTTGGTCCCCTAATTTGAGGAAGGACATTCTTGCTATTGAGGGAGTGCTGCATAGGTTTACCAGGTTAATTTCCGGGATGGCAGGACTGTCATATGTGGCTGGGCTTGTACACTCTGGATGTTAGAAGGATGAGAGGGAATCTCATTGAAACATATAAGATTGTTAAGGGTTTGGCTAGAGGCAGGAAACATGTTCCTGTTGTTGGGGGAGTCCAGAACCAGGGGCCACAGTTTAAGAATAAGCCATTTAGAAAGGATGGGTACGCCATTTAGAAAGGAGACGAGGAAATACTTTTTCTCACAGAGAGTGGTGAGTCTGTGGAATTATCTGCCTCAGAGGACGGTGGAGGCCGATTCTCTGGATACTTTCAAGAGAGAGCTAGATAGGGCTCTTAAAGATTGCGGCATCAAGGGGTATGAGGAGAAGGCAGGAACGGGGTACTGATTGCGGATGATCAGCCATAATCACATTGATGCTGGTGCTGGCTCGAAGGGCCGAATGGCCTACTCCGTTACCCATTGTGATTTATCCACCTTAACATGCCTTCACCTATTGTCTATGTATTTCACAGGAATAGTCGCACAAATTTCAGTCCAAAATCACATCCCAGTATGCTGAACTGCACCAGATTCTCACTGAGAAAGAGCAGCGCGCACTGGCAGATATCCGGGAGGAAGAGAAGAAGATTCTAAGTACAATGGAGACAAATCTTGGAGAGATCCAAGAGAATTTAAATTCCATTCAGGAGGACCTCTTAAAGTTGCAGCAACAGATGGATCAAAAAGACAGTGCTGTGTTTCTGAAGCTGAGGGGTTACACTACAGTTTGGTGAAGTGAATGGCACAGTCATAAAATGGTGGTGATATTTCAGCAATAAATGCTGCATCTGCCAGTAATTCAGAACCGGGTAAATGCTCTGTCTGTTCCAGACCTGTGCTGCTGTTGTTCCCAAACTAAATGGCCTCCCGCATAATCGGTGGGATCTCAGCACTACCTGCTGTCTCCTTCGAATGATGTACTGTGAGCTTGTCACTGAGTTAGTGACTGTTAATATTTTCTCCAAGGAAAATCTCCAGGAATCAAAATATCATTTGGAAAGTTTGTCGTATGTCCCACTTTAGTGGGAAAGAATTTTACAACTTTAAACCAATCCGTTGAAGGCAGCTTAATGCCCTCAGTTACATTAAATCAACCCCTGTGATTTATCCACCTTAACATGCCTTCAGGTCGCCAGCACTTAAGGGGACCTATTCTCTCCTAAAATTTCCCTTTGATCTTAAATGGACCTATTCTTCTCCTAGTTATTATTTTGCTATTAATACACTTGTAGAATCTCTTCGGCAATATTCAGTTTCTGTCACTGTGACAATGACAATAAATGTTGGGCAATGGAACATTTCTGGGGTTTGTTGTAATTTGCATGAAACTCCTGCTGTCGGGATGTGGATGTCCCTTCTCAGTCCACTCAGATTTGTGTTTTATTTCTTGCAGGAGGAACCTGGTGGGAAGAGGAGGTAGGACATGCTCTTGACGGAAACACTGCATGTTTGTGTAGAACCGCTCAGAACACACGGTAGTTGATGAAATGCAGTGAGCATACGGCCGATGTTTGCCAAGCAGTCTGGCTGTTGTTCAGCACAGGTCCCGAACAAAACACACGGTTTAGTATTGATGTGGATAGAGAACTGGCTGGCAGACAGGAAGCAAAGAGTAGGAGTAAACGGGTCCCTTTCAGAATGGCAGGCAGTGACTAGTGGGGTACCGCGAGGCTCAGTGCTGGGTCCCCAGCAATTTACAATATATATTAATGATTTGGACGAGGAAATTGAATGCAACGTCTCCAGGTTTGCGGATGACCCAAAGATAGGGGGCAGTGTTAGCTGTGAGGAGGATGCTAGGAGGCTGCAAGGCGACTTGGATAGGCTGGGTGAGTGGGCAAATACATGGTAGATGCAGTATAATGTGGATAAATGTGAGGTTATCCACTTTGGTGATAAAAACATGAAAGTAGACTTATCTGAATGGTGGCCGATTAGGAAAAGGGGAGATGCAACGAGACCTGGGTGTCATGGTACACCAGTCATTGAAAGTAGGCATGCAGGTGCAGCAGGCAGTGAAGAAAGCAAATGGTATGTCAGCATTCATAGCAAAAGGGTTTGAGTACAGGAGCAGGTAGGTTCTACTGCAGTTGTACGGGGTCTTGGTGAAACCACACCTGGAGTATTATGTACAGTTTTAGTCTCATAATCTGAGGAAAGACATTCTTGCCATGGAGGGAGTACAGAGTAGGTTCACCAGCTTGATTCCTGGGATGTCAGGACTTTCATATGAAGAAAGACTTGGCTTGTACTCGCTAGAATTTAGAAGATTGATGGAGGATCTCATAGAAACCTACAAAATTCTTAAGGGGTTGGACAGGCTAGATGCAGGAAGATTGTTCCCGATGTTGGGGAAGTCCAGAACAAGGGGGTCACAGTTTAAGGATAAGGGGGAAGTCTTTTAGGACCGAGATGAGAAAAACATTTTTCACACAGAGAGTGGTGAATCTCTGGAATTCTCTGCCACATAAGGTAGTTGAGGCCAGTTCATTGGCTATATTTAAGAGGGAGTTAGATGTGGCCCTTATGGCTAAAGGGATCATGGGGTATGGAGAGAAGGCAGGTACAGGATACTGAGTTGGATGATCAGCCATGATCATATTGAATGGCGGTGCAGGCTCAAAGGGCCGAATGCAGTACTCCTGCACCTATTTTCTATGTTTCTATGTTTCTAAAAGAATTGTTGAGGCTCAGTGTATAACCAGCTGCTATATATTTGCACGGTTAGTGATGGAGATGAAGTACTCTCAGTGACACACAATGCCTTGCCGATTGAAAACTTGACTGTTCCATGAACTTCTCGCAAACTTGGCCACTCTTTGTGTACTGCCCGGTTGAGGTTTGCATGCAAAGCAAACAATGTCACTGTCCTTTGGTACATATGACAATAGAGTCTAATTGAATCATTGAGTTTGCACATTAAACTATTGAATAACATAATAGTGTTTGCTCTTTAAGTAATATTATTGTGCAGCCTAATATAATGAACAATTCGCGATAGGAAACACGGATGTATTTAATTTAAGGGAATGAAATTTGCCCGAAGATAGACACAATTTTTAGAATAATGGGGAGGTCATTTAAGACCGAGGTGAGAAAAAACCTTTTCACCCAGAGAGTTATGAATTTGTGGAATTCCCTGCCACAGAGGGCAGTGGAGGCCAAGTCACTGGATGGATTTAAGAGAGAGTTAGATAGAGCTCTAGGGGCTAGTGGAGTCAAGGGACATGGGGAGAAGGCAGGCACGGGTTATTGATAGGGGATGATCGGCCATGATCACAATGAATGGCGGTGCTGGCTCGAAGGGCCAAATGACCTCCTCCTGTACCTATTTTCTATGTTTCTATGTTTCTACAACTTGATGGAGTAACATAGAAACATAGAAAATAGGTGCAGGAGTAGGCCATTCGGCCCTTCGAGCCTGCACCGCCATTTAATATGATCATGGCTGATCATCTGTGTGGGACAGGTTGCATTTCCAGAGAGAAGGAATGTGCGACGTTTCGGGTCCAGACCCTTCTTCAGTCTGCTTTTTTTTCTGCAAACAACACTTTTAATGGGGACATAATCGCATTGAGTGATATTTCTGGAGAGATAGAAGTTTGTACTAGAAGACATACTAGGTAAAGATACTTGTTTTTTTTCCTCTAATGGTGCTACAGTAATACCAAAGTTAGTTGTGCCATGGTTTAACTGCACTTCCGAAGAACTGCATTTCTCCTGGTGTCGAGTATGCTCAGTTTCACCCAAAGATACCAGAGCTCTACTTCAAGTGACATCGGCTTTCTGGTCAGGGCTGTGATTGACGGGCCTGAGCTCCGCCTCCCCTCAGCCGTGCCCCGCCCCTTTCATTGATTGTTCCACAGCTCCGGGCTCCCCCGGGTCCTAAAGCCCGTCGACACGTTGTTGTTAAAGAAGGAACTGCAGATGCTGGAGAATCGAGGGTTACACAAAAAGCTGGAGAAACTCAGCGGGTGCAGCAGCATCTAAGGAGTGAAGGAGATGAAGTCTGAAGAAGGGTCTCGACCCGAAACGTCGCCTATCTCCTTCACTCCTTAGATGCTGCTGCACCCGCTGAGTTTCTCCAGCCTTTTGTGTAACCCCCATCCACACGTCGTTGTCCAGCCTCACTTACCTCCTCTGGCAGCTTGTTCCATTTCCCCACGGCCTTCTCTGTGAAAATATTGTTCCTCAGGTTCCGATTAAATATTGCACCTCTCACCACAAACCTGTGTCCTCCAGTTCTCGACTCCACTACTCCGGGTAAAAGACTGTGCATTCACCCTCCCCATTCACCTCTTGATCCCATGCACTTCAGCCTCCTGACCTCCAATGAATAAATCCTTCCCTGCCCAACCTTTCCCTTTCGCTCTGGCCCTCGAATCCTGGCATCATCTTCGTGAATCTACTCTGCAGTTTTTCCCCCAGCTCTTTATCCTGCCTTATATTGTCCCAAGCGCTACTCTCCGCTTTCGTCTGTATTCAGGACAATTTAATGTGTAACCGACCCGTCCCTGTGGTAGAGAGCGGGAGAACCCTCCATAGTTTCCGTGGGTGGATTTGTCTCCTTCCTTTCAAATGGTCGTAACGATGGTGACCCTCGGGTCCTGTGGCCTGCGCTCCTCTTCCCAGAGGAAGACAGACATTGATGGTGAAATTCACCAGCGCCTTCAGTGCACCTGCACAACCTTCGGCCGTCTGAGGAGAAGAGTGTTTGAAGATCAGGACACAATTCGTAAGTCCTCCATCATTTTTCACACACCTTCTATCCGGCTCTTCATCTCCGGCCCTTTTCAAACCGTCTGCCTATCAATTCCCCCTCTTCCTCACCCTCCCCTCCCCCCATCTCCTTCCCCTCCCCCATCTCCTCCCCCCATCTTCCCCTCCCCTCCCCCATCTCTTTCTCCTCCCCCTCCCCCCATCTCCTCCCCCTCCCCCCCATTTCTTCCCCCTCCCCCATCTCCTCCCCCTCCACTGTGTCAACCAATTACCAGCCAGGCTTTGCCCTGCCCCCTTCGTTCCATCGTTCTTCCACTTACAATCGGTGAAAAAGGATCCTGATCCGAAACATCGTCTTTTCCTTGTCATGTGGAGAGAAGGAATAGGCGACGTTTCGGATCGGGACCTTTTTTCAGACTGATTGTAGGTGGAAGAACGATGGAACGGGGGGCGATGCCGCCTCACCCGCTGAGTTTCTCCAGCATTTCGTATTTAGTCTGGACCCGAAACATCACCTGTCCATGTTCTCCAGAGGTGCGACTTGACCCGCTGAGTTAATCCAGCATTTTGTGCCTTTTTGTTGTGTAGCAGCATCTGCAGTTCCTTGTTTCTGCATCTTCACACCAAAGATACCTCTAGTATCTTTGCTTCACACTGAACACTTGCAGCCGAATCGTTCCCCGAGACGGCAGCGTGAGCAGTGGACACCCGCGGTTCTGCATATGGGGTCAGCAGTTACGCGAAAGGAAATGCGTTTTGAACTAGGAAGAGGTGGAGTTAAAATGGCTTCGAAAGATGAGGTCGAGAGTTGGACGGAGGAGGTAATTTGTCCCATCTGCCTGGATTTCTTCACCGATCCAGTATCACTGGAGTGTGGGGAAAGCTTCTGCCGCTCCTGCATCACACAGAGTTGGGACAGGGAGGGGAGAAACTCCTGCCCGGAATGCAGAGAGGAGTTTACAGACCGCACCCTCAGGGTGAATCGGGCCTTGGCGAGACGATCTGAGAAAGCTCGAACACTGAGCCTGAATCGGACAGAGGAGGAAAGTAAACTTCAGTGCGAGGAACATCAGGAAGAACTGAAGCTGTTTTGTGACACGGACAAGAAGCTGATCTGTGTGATTTGTGCGGCTGGGCGGGATCACAGAGATCACCGCTTCATGCCGGTTAAAGAAGCTGTAAAAAACTACAAGGTAAATGCAAACCGATTTTGATCGCATCATTGTTTAATCCCATCTTTATTGCCTAACACTTTTATTCTCTGATTTTTAAACGCAATCACAGGATCAGATTAAATCTTCCATCCAGTCTCACAAAAAAGAAATCAGAGATCCAGCGAATGGGGCAGCAACGGAAGATTTCTGGAGTTCTGGTGAGGCTTTCCAGTTTCGATTTCCTGATCTAGTGTAGATTTGATCCCTGTGATGCGTGTAATAATAGGGCAGCGCAGTGACACAAGAAGTGCTGCTGTCTCCTAGTACTGGTGACCGGGTTCGATCCTGACCTCGGGTGCTGCCCGTGTGGTTCACGCCTTCTCCCTGTGACCGCGTCGGATTCCTTCCATGTCCCCAATACACGCTGGTTCAATGGTCAATTGGTGACTGCATTATCCTTGCGAAGGTGGGTGTTGGGTGGATGAATGAGAATTAATGGGCACGCGAAAAGGTATAAGGAGCAGGGAATTAAAGTCATAAGGAATAGGAGTATAATGAGGCCATTCGGCCCATCATATCTACGCCGCAATTCAATCATGGCTGAAGTATATCTCCCTCCTAACCCCATTCTCCTGCCTTCTCCCCATAACCTCTGACACCTGTACTCGTCAAGAATCTATCCATCTTTGCACTAAAAAATATCCATTGCCTTCTGTGACAAAGAATTCCACAGATTCACCAAACTCTGACTAAAGAAATTTCTCCTCATCTTCTTCCTAGAAGAACGTCCTTTAATTCTGAGTCCCACGAGCGGAAACATCCATTAGCAGGTCGTGACCATAATATGATAAGTTTTAATCTACAATTTGAGAGGGAGAAGGAAAAATCGGAAGTGTCAGCATTACAGTTGAGCAAATGGGACTATGGAGCCATGAGGGAGGAGCTGGCCAAAGTTGACTGGAAGGAGACCCTGGCAGGATGACAGTGTAACAACAATGGCAGGTATTTCTGGGAAATATACAGAAGGTGCAGGATCAGTTCATTCAAGAAGAAGATTCTTTCTTTCTTTTCAAATCTTTTAATTGTTTTTTTTCCAAAAAACAAAAACAAAACATAAACAAAACATAAAAGCAAATCATAAGAGCAAAACAATAATGATAAACATAACAATGATATTGATACATATGGATCAGGATTACATTAATAACAGGTATAACCTAAATATGAGTCCAGTGTCAAAATACGCATTGAATATAGACCTCCCGGTCTCTATGTAAATATAGTTAAATCTTTAAAAGAAAACGTATAAATGTAGAAAAAAACACAAAGATATATAGACAAAAAGTAAAGGAAAAAAGGAAAACAAAAACCCTAAACTAAAGAAAAAAAAAAGGAAAAAAAATTAAATGAAATTTAAAATAAATAAAAGCAAAGCAAAGCAAAACAGAATCTGAACTGAGAATTTGAACAATTTAAGTCTGTTTGTCGTCAAGTCTGTTCCACCATATAGAGGTAAAATGGTTTTTATAACGGTTAACGAGTGAGCAATTTATGTTGTATGAAAGTGTTGAATAAATTTTCCCCAAGTTTTATCAAATTTAACCCAGGGTTCCTCAATGTCACTCCTGATTTTTTCTAAATGCAAACATGATATTGTTTCAGAGCACCACTGGAGTGCGGTAGAAAGATTCTAAGGGGAGTAAGAGGCGACCATGGCTGACAAGGGAAGTCAAGGACAGTGGAATAATAAAAGAGACGTATAACATAGCAAAAGTGAGCGGGAAGCCAGAGGATTGGGAAACTTTTAAAGAGCAACCAGGCATGAGACGGGAGGAAAAAACTGAAAAAAGAGGAAGAGAGATGGGGGTCCTGGGGGCATTGCCCCCTGCTAGAGTTCCAAGGGGCAATGCTCCTGGTGGGGTAAAAGGGGGATGTGCTCCTTTATGCAGACATGTTTTTGATTATTGTTCATTGAAGCGACACAATTTTCTTGCCTGTTTATCCTTAATTTATACTGTTTTAAAAAAAAATTGTACCTTAAAAAACACATTTTACTTGCTTGTCACTTCTTAGTTTACACAGAAAATTTGTGTTAATCATACCGTAAAATGACACCAACTCCTTACTTGTTCACATTTAAGTCATATTGAAAATATTTTATATTACACCTACACCATTTTTAACATAGAAGCATAGAAAATAGGTGCAGGGGTAGGTCATTCGGCCCTTTGAGCCTGCACCGCCATTCAATATGATCATGGCTGATCATCCAACTCAATATCCCGTACCTGCCTTCTCTCCATACCCCCTGATCCCTTTAACCACAAGGGCCACATCTAACTCCCTCTTAAATATAGCCAATTAACTGGCCTCAACTACCTTCTGTGGCAGAGAATTCTACAGATTCACCACTCTCTGTGTGAAAAGTGTTTTTCTCATCTAGGTCCTAAAAGACTTCCCCTTTATCCTTAAACTGTGACCCCTTGTTCTGGAGTTCCCCAGCATTGGGAACAATTTTCCTGCATCTAGCCTGTCCAACCCTCAATCTTCTAAATTCTAGTGAGTACAAGCCGAGTCTATCCAGTCTTTCTTCATATGAAAGTCCTGACATCCCAGGAATCAGTCTGGTGAACCTTCTCTGTACTCCCTCTATGGCAAGAATGTCTTTCCTCAGATTAGGAGACCAAAACTGTACGCAATACTCCAGGTGTGGTCTCACCAAGGCCCTGTACAACTGCAGTTGAGTACAAGATCTCCCTGATCTTGTACTCAAATCCTTTTGCTATGAATGCTAACATGGTACAATTAAGACACAAACATGATACCTGTTCCTTGCTTTACTCTAATTAGAGAGAAGTATCTTTTGCACAGGAAATCTTTGATATTTTGATAATTATACCTTGAAGTGACGTCATTTCCCTGCTTGTTTACCCTTAATTTATACTGTATTCTTTTTTAATTATACCTCACAATAACACATTTTTCCTGATTGAATCGGGTAAAAAAAAGAACATTGTAGTGTCTATGACATACAGACTCTTGAAGGCCTTTGTTTTTCAAATGAAACAATTCTTATATTTTAACACTGTAACAAGTCATATAGAAACATAGAAAATACGTGCAGGAGGAGGCCATTTGGCCCTTCGAGCCAGCACCGCCATTCATTGTGATCATGGCTGATCGTCCCCTATCAATTACCCGTGCCTGCTTTCTCCCCATGTCCCTTGACTCCACTAGCCCCTAGATTCTATCCAACTCTCAAATCCATCCAGTGATTTGGTCTCCTCTGCCGTCTGTGGCAGGGAATTCCATAAATTCACAACTCTCTGAGTGAAAAAGATTTTTTTCATCACAGTCTTAAATGACCTCCCCTTTATTCTAAGACTGTGGCACCTGGTTCTGGACTCGCCCAACATTGGGAACATTTTTCCTGCATCTAGCTTGTCCAGTCCTTTTATAATTTCATATGTTTCTATAAGATCCCCCATCATCTTTCTAAACTCCAGTGAATGCAAGCCTAATATACTAGATGGATGTAATGTATTCCCATTTTCTTTCATGGGAATGTTCTGTAGATTCAGGATTGGTTCCTGTGGATTGGAAGGTAGCTAATGTTCTCCCACTTTTTAAGAAAGGAGGGAGAGAGAAAACAGGGGATTATAGACCAGTTTGCCTGACATCGGTGATGGGAAGATGTTGGAGTCATTTATAAAAGATGAAATAGCGGCATATTTGCATAGCAGTAACAGCAGCAGTCCGAGTCAGCATGGCTTTACAAAGGGGAAATCATGCTTGACTAATCTTCTGGAATTTTTTGTGGCTGTATCTAGCATAATGGACAAGGGAGAGCCAGTGGATGTGGTATACCTCGACTCTCAGAATGATAAGGTCCCACATAGGAGATTAGTGGGCAAAATTAGAGCAATTAGAGTGGGGTACCGCAATGCTCGGTGCTGGGACCGCAGCTATTTACATTTTACATTAATGATATAGATGAAGGGATTAAGAGTAACATTAGCAAATTTGCAGATAACACAAAGCTAGGTGGCAGTATGAACTATGAGGAGGATGCTAGGAGGATGCAGGGTGATTTGGACAGGTTGGGTTAGTGGGCAGATGCAGTTTAATGTGGATAAATGTGAGGTTATCCACTTTGGTGGCATGAACAGGAAGGCAGATTATTATCTGAATGGTGTCAAGTTAGGAAAAGGATGTACAACGAGATCAGGGTGTCCTTGTTCAACAGTCACTGAAAGTAAGCATGCAGGTACAGCAGGCAGTGAATACAGCTAATGGCATGTTAGCCTTCATAACACGAGGAGTTGAGTATAGGAGCAAAGAGGTCCTTCTACAGTTGTACAGGACCCTTGTGAGACCACACCTGGAGTATTGTGTGCAGTTTCGGTCTCCAAATTTGAGAAAGGACATTCTTGCTATTGAGGAAGTGGAACGTAGGTTCATGAGGTTAATTCCCGGGATGGCTGGCAAGAATGGAGCGACTGGGTTTGTATACACTTGAAAGGGGTACTAATTGTGGATGATCAGCCATGATCACAGTAAATGGCGGTGCTGGATCGAATGGCCGAATGGCCTCCTCCTGCACCTATTTGCTATACTTCTATGTTTGTATGTTAGTGTGACTCTAAATGCCCCATGGCGGCACCAGGCACCCAGCATGGCACCACCTATTCCTGGCCACACTGGGCACAGTCAGTGTGGCACCACCCACCCCTCCAGGACCCCTCGTGCCTGATTGCCTGCCGGGGAGAGAAACTGGGTATTGTCAGTGTGGCACTAAACACCGCTGGCAACACCGGGCACCCAGCATGACACTACCTATCCCTGATGCCACTGGGTATTGTCAGTGTGGCACTACCCACCCCGTGGCAACCGTTCCAGGGTACCCATCGTTGCCTGCCTGCCGGGAGGAGGCACCGGCTACATTCAGTGTTTTTAACCAAAGATCAATTTAGTTCAGTTGTTGTTTAGAGATCCAGCCCTTCGGAACGCCGGGTCCGCGCCGACCAGCGATCTCCACACATCTACACTCCCCTGCACACACTAGGGACGATTTTACATTTATACCAAGCCAATGAACCTACAAACCTGTACCTCGTTGGATTGTGGGAAGAAGCCAAAGCACCCGGTGAAAACCCACTTGGTCACGGGGAGAACGTACAGACAGGATCAAACCCGGGTCTCTGGCGCTGTGAGGCAGCAACTCTACCGCTGCGCCCCCCGTGCTGCCCCATCATTTATCAATTATTTACTATGATAATTTAAGACTGAGGTGAGAAAAAACTTTTTCACCCAGAGAGTGACAAGGGAGCTTCAGGTTAAGGAACCATTAGGAGGCAGTGACCATAACATGATAAGTTTTAACCTCCAATTTGAGAGGGAGAATGGTAAATCGGAGGTGTCAATATTACAGTTGAACAAAAGGGGACTATGGAGCCATGAGGGCGGAGCTGGCCAAAGTTGGCTGGAAAGATACCCTATCAGGGATGACAGTGGAACAACAATGGCAGGTATTTCAGGGAATAATACAGAAGGTGCAGGATCAGTTCATTCCAAAGAGGAAGAAAGATTCCAAGGGAGTAAGGGGCAACCGTGGCAGACAAGGGAAGTCAGGGACGGTATAAAAATAAAAGAGAAGAAGTACAAAATTGAGTGGGAAGCCAGAGGATTGGATGACGTTTAAAGAGGCGCAGAAGATAACTAAAAAGGCAATACGGGGAGAAAAGATGAGGTGCGAAGGTAAGCTAGCCAAGAATATAAAGGAAGATGGGAAAGACTTATTTAGGAATGTGAAGAGGAAAAAATTAGTTAAGACCAAAGTTGGACCCTTGATGACTGAAAAGGATGAATTTATTATGGGGAACAAGGAAATGGCAGATGAGTTCCAAGGGTACACAAACAATCTTCCTGATGTACTAGCCAGAGGATCTGGGGTTATGGAGGAACTGAAAGAAATCTACATTCGGCAGGAAATGGTGTTGGGTAGACTGATGGGACTGAAGGCTGATAAATCCCCAGGGCCCGATGGTCTGCATCCCAGGGTACTTAAGGAAGTGGCTCTAGAAATCGTGGACGCATTGGTGATAATTTTCCAATGTTCTATAGATTCAGGATCAGTTCCTGTGGATTGGAGGATAGCTAATGTTATCCCACTTTTTAAGAAAGGCGGGAGATAGAAAACTGAATTATAGACCAGTTAGCCTGACATCGGTGGTGGGGAAGATGCTGGAGTCAATCATAAAAGATGAAATTGCGGCACATTTGGATAGCAGTAACAGGATCGGTCCGAGTCACCATGGAATTACGAAGGGGAAATCATGCTTGACTAATCTTCTGGAATTTTTTGAAGATGTAACTAGGAAAATGGACAAGGGAGAGCCAGTGGATGGAGTGTACCTGGACTTTCAGAAAGCATTTGATAATGTCCCATGTGGGAGGCTAGTGGGCAAAATTATGGTATTGAGGTAGAGTGCTGACATGGATAGAAAATTGGTTGGCAGACAGGAAACAAAGAGTAAGGATAAATGGGTCCCTTTCAGAATGGCAGGCAGTGACTAGTGGGATACTGCAAGGATCAGTGCTGGGACCGCAGCTATTTACAATATATATTATTGATTTAGATGAAGGGATTACAAGTAACATTAGCAAATTTGCAGATGACACAAAGATGGGTGGCAGTGTGAACTGTGAGGCGGATGCTATGAGAATGCAGGGTGACTTGGACAGGTTGGGGGAGTGGGCAGATGCAGTTTAATGCGGATAAATGTGAGGTTATCCACTTTGGTAGTAAAAACAGGAAGGGAGATTATTATCTAAAAGATATCAAGTTGTGAAAAAGGGAAGTACAACGGGATCTGGGGGTCCTTGTTCATCAGTCAATGAAAGTAAGCATGCAGGTTCAGCAGGCAGTGAAGAAAGCGAATGGCATGTTGGCCTTCATAACAAGAGGAGTTGAGTATAGGAGCAAAGAGGTCCTTCTGCAGTTGTACAGGGCCCTAGTGAGACCACACCTGGAGCATTGTGTGCAGTTTTGGTCTCCAAATTTGAGGTAGGACATTTTTGCTATTGAGGGAGTGCAGCATAGGTTCACAAGGTTAATTCCCGGGATGGCAGGACTGTCATATGCTGAGAGAATGGAGCGGTTGGGCTTGTATACGCTGGAATTTAGAAGGATGAGAATGGAACTAATTGAAATGTATAAGATTTTTAAGGGTTTGGACACTCTAGAGGCAGGAAACATGTTCCCGATGTTGGGGAAGTCCATAACCAGGGACCACAGTTTAAGAATAAGGGGTAAGCCATTTAGAACAGAGATGAGGAAACATTTTTTCACACAGAGCGTTGTGACTCTGTGGAATTCTCTGCCTCAGAGTGCGGTGGAAGCCCGTTCTCTGGATACTTTCAAGAGAGAGCAAGATAGGGCTCCTGAAGATAGCGGAGTCAGGGGATATGGGGGGAAGGCAGGAACGGGGTACTGATTGTGGATGATCAGCCATGATCACTTTGAATGGTGGTATTGGCCTTCATTCCCACTACCAAAATGCATGACTCCACACCTTGCTACTAGGGGGAGGTCATTTAGGGCTGAGTTGAGAAAAAACGTTTTCACCCGGAGAGTTGTGAATTTATGGAATTCCCTGCCACAGAGGGCAGTGGAGGCCAAGTCACTGGATGGATTTTAGAGAGAGTTAGACAGAGCTTTAGGGGCTGGTGGAGTCAAGGGATATGGGGAGAAGGCAGGCACGGGTTATTGATAGGGGATGATCCGCCATGATCACTATGAATGGCGGTGCTGGCTCGAAGAGCCGAATGGCCCCCTCCTGCACCTATTGTCTATGTTTCTCCACTTTATTCCATGTGGACTTCTCTGCCCACTCTCCCATCCTGTCCAAGTCCTTCTGCAGAGGTTCTGCTTTCTCTACACTACCTGCCCCTCCACCTATTTTTGTATCATCCGCAAGCTTTGCCACAAAGCCTTCAATCCCCTCGTTCAAATCATTAATATACAACATGAAGAGTAGAGGCCCCAGCACCGACCCTTGTGGAACTCAACTAGTCACTGGCAGCCAACCAGTAAAATACCCCTTATTGTCTTCTGCCATCCAGCCAACCTGCTATCCAAGCCAGTATCTGCCCTTTGATACCATGGGCTCTCATCTTCCTAAGCAGGCTAACGCGTGGCACCTTATCACAGTCTTTCTAAAAATCTAAGTAACAACATCTACTGACTCTCCTTTGTCTGTCCTGCTATTTACTTCAAAGAATTCCAGCAAACTTATGAAGCAAGAACTCCCTTTCACAAAGCCGTGCTGACTTCGGCCTGTTGTATCGTGAACTTCTAAGTACTCCGTAACCTCATCCTTTATAATGGACTCCAAAATCTTAACAACCACTGAATTCAGACTAACCGGCCTATTGTTCCCACTATTCTGGCTTGCTCCCTTTTTGTGCAGCAGGGTAATATTGGCAATTTTCCATTCAGCTTTCAGAACCCTAGGGTTCAGTCCATCTGGCACAGGTGACTTGTCCACCTTCAGCCCGTCAGCTTCCAAAGCACCTTGTCCCTGGTAATAGCCACTCCACTTGAATTTCAGGCAAGTTGCGATATTGCAGGTAGAGGTTTGATGGGTTATAAGATTACCCTCAGTACATTTCAGAAGCATTTGGACAAACTACTGAATTGAATGTTCTTCATTCTGAAGAAGGGTCTCGACCTGAATAGTCACCCATTCCTTCTCTCCAGAGATGCTGCCTATCCCTCTGAGTTACTCCAGCATTTTGTGTCTACCTTTGATTGTGTCTATCTTTAAATAATACTTAGATGCAAAGATTAATGGTATTTTGGACTTGAAGGAAAATTGTTCAAGTTCAAGTGAGTTTATTGTCATGTGTCCCTGATAGGACAATAAAAATCTTGCTTTGCTTCATCACAACATAACATAGAAGGCATTGACTACAAAACAGATCAGTGTGTCCATATACCATTATATAAATATATACACACATGAATAAATAAACTAATAAAGTGCAAATAACAGATAATGGGTTATTAATGTTCAGAGTTTTGTCCGAGCCAGGTTTAATAGCCTGATGGCAGTGGGGAAGTAGCTATTCCTGAACCTGGTCGTTGCAGCCTTCAGGCTCTCATTGAAGATTTTCATTGAAGGTCTTCATTGAAGATTTGATCGACCACCAAGCTCATCTACTGGGGAGCTTCACAGTCAGAGAGCTATGTAAACAGCAACAGGCCCTTTGATTCGACTCGACCTCACCAAACAAGTTGCCCAGCCAAGCTGGCCCCACTTGCCTCAGTCTGGCTCATAGCCTTCCAAGTCTTTCTTATACACACATCTACCCAATTCTCTGTAAAATGTTGGAATTGTACCAGCCTCGCCCACTTCCTCTGTCAGATCGTTCCATATACACACTCCCAGATGTGTGAAAAACCCGCTCCTCAGAGCTAGTTATTGTTTCCACTCCCACCTGAAACTGATGCACTCTCGGTTTAGACTCTCCGACCTTGTGTAAAGTATTGTGGCTAATCATCTGTGAATCTTACACACATCTATAATGTCACCCTGACAAGGCTCCCAAGAAAAAATGTTCCAGTCTGAATAGTCTGTTCCAGGAAAGAGTAGGCTAACCTATGATGAGCGTTTGTCAGCATTGGGCCTGTACTCGCTGGAGTTTAGAAGAAAGAGGGGGGACCTCATTGAACAACTGTGGAAGGCTTGGATAGAGTGGATGTGGAGAGGATCTTTCCATTAGTGGGAGAGTTTAGGACTAGAGGTCATAGACTCAGAATTAAAGGATGTTCTTTTAGGAAGGATATGAGGGGAAATGTTTTTAATCAGAGGGTGGTGAATTTGTGGGATACATTGCCACAGAAGGCTGCAGAGGCCAAGTTGGTGGATATTTTAAAGGCAGAGATGGCCGGATTCCTGATTAGTACAGGTGTCAGAGGTTATGGGGAGAAGGCAGGAGAATGGGGTTAGGAGGGAGAGATAGATCAGCCATGATTGAATTGATGGGCCAAATGGCCTAATTCGAATACTTTCACTTATGACATTTTGACTTTATGACCGTCCCACTTCACCTGATAACCCAGCCTTTCAGACCTGATGAATTGGTTGTAAATCCTTCTAATTGACTAACAAACCCACCCTTCCCTTTGTCCCACCACTCAAAAAACACAGGGGCAGGTCATCTGGCCCCTCATATCTGCCCCCTTTCACTATGATCATGGCAACTCCACCCCACACCTATACCTCCTATTTAAAATCCTCAAATTACCGTTCTCCTCAATACCCACCTTCTCTGATGTGCCTCCATATGTGAATAGCCCCCCCCCCCTCGTTTCTCCTTCACCACTGCAATCTCGCAGTCCTCTTCATCCTCTGCACTCGTCCTCCCCATCCCCCCTTCCGCGTTCCCTTCTGAGACTTCACGGAGTTCCCCTCTCCATCCCTGACAAAAACTCTATTGTCCACCGGATGTGGGGATGAAGCCCCGGGCAAGGTTTCAGTTGTCAATAATGAAATTATTGTAAATCCTTTGCACCCACTCCAATTTACTAACAAACGCACACTCCCCTTTGTCTCACCCTCCACTCAAACAAAAACAGGAGCGACCCGGTCATCTGGCCCCTCAAGTCTGCCCCCTTTCACTGTGATCATGGTGGCTCCACCCCACACCTCTACCTCCTCTTTAACAGCCTCAAATTACCGCTTACCTCAAGATCCACTTGCTCCGATCTGCCTCCATATCTGAATAGCCCCCTTCATTTGTCTTTTACCACCACAATCTCATATCATCCTCACTCTCCGCACTCGTCCTCCCCATCCCCCCTCCCCCACCTCCACCCAACACCTCACGAAGTCACCCTCTCCGTCCTGGATAAAAATTCCAGGGGAGATGTCTGTTGTCCATCCCATGTGGTTGGGATGAAAATGGGCAAGGTTCCAGTTGTCCGCCCGCCTGTGCCTGAGGCCGAGCGGCTTCTCCCCCGGTCCCGGGGCCGCGCTGCCCGAGTCTCCCCCCGACCCCCGGGGACTCTCTGATTCTCTGCTTCTCCCCCCAGTCTCCGTCACCCTGGATGTGGAAACAGCGCATCCTCTGCTCGAGGTGTCTGAGGATCGGAAGAGGGTGAGACGGACCCGGACCCGGAGGCGTCTCCCTGACACCGGGAAGAGGTTTACAGACTGGGCATGTTTGCTGGGATCGGAGGGATTCACATCGGGGAGACATTACTGGGAGGTGGAGGTGGCGGGGAGTCGGGGCTGGAGTCTGGGAGTCGCCGCAGAGTCTGTGGAGAGGAAGAGAAGGTGTACACCGTCCCCGGAAACAGGTATCTGGGGCATCTGGCGAGATGGTGAGCAGTTTGAAGCAGTCACCTCCCCTCCATCCCGTATCCCCACCCGGCCCGTCCCCGGGAGGCTGGGAGTTTATCTCTGTTACGAGTCCGGGACAGTTTCATTTTACGATGCGGACACCAAGTCCCATCTACACACTTTCAGTGAGAATAAATTCACGGAGAAACTTTATCCTTTTTTCGGGCCTTGGGAACAAAACCAGTGGCTGAGAATCTGCTCCGGTTCCGCTCCGGATATGTAAAAGGGTTGGTGGACATCAGATCGGCGCCAGTTTGGGGTCGGTGGACGACAGGTCGGCGCTGAGCGACTCCCAATTAATCCCCATATTCCACGTCGGAAAACCCCAGTGAGCGCGGAAATAAAACCAGGGGGAATGTAAATGTTAGGACGAGTGAAATAAACTGCAACTGAAATCAGAACTGTCTGTCTATCCGTTCATTTTAACGCGTCAACGGGACAGAAATACTTTTGTGAAAATATAAAGATTGAAACAAATTTTGATGCACAATGATGCACAAACGGTGTTGGTGAGGACTTCAACAGAGGCGTAACGGTGGGTTTGGGGGCAGGTGTACATAGATGGGGGGAATAACATTGGAAATTCCCTTAAGTGAGAGAAGGCAAAGTGAACAATGGAAATGGTACATACAAAAATTCTGTTGAAATAGTTGAGTTAAAAAAAACACACCAATGCGCTGGAGGAAACCAGCGGACTTGGCAGCATCTGTGGAGGGAAATGGACTGACCAAGTCAAGTCATGTCAAGTTTATTCGTCACATACGCATACCAGATGTGCAGTGAAATGAAAAGTAGCAAAATTGATGCAAAAAAACCCTACTAAACAGAATGGAACAGAATCACATATTCACATATTACATATTTGTGGGAGGAAAAAACAGCAATTTTAAAAAGACACCACATAACACTAAATAGGTACAGTAAAGTTAGTCCCTGGTGAGATAGGAGTTTACAGTCCTAATGGCCTCTGGGAAGAAACTCTTTCTCATCCTCTCTATTTTCACAGCATGGCAACAGAGGCGTTTGCCTGACCGCAGCAGCTGGAACAGTCCGTTGCTGGGGTGGAAGGGGTCCCCCATGATCTTGTTAGCTCTGGATTTGCATCTTCTGATGTATAGTTCCTGCAGGGGGGCGAGTGTAGTTCCCATAGTGTGTTCGGCCGAACGCACTACTCTCTGCAGAGCCTTCCTGTCCTGGGCAGAGCAGTTCCCAAACCAAATTGTGATGTTTCCGGACAAGATGCTTTCCACAGCCCCTGAGTAGAAGCACTGGAGGATCCTCAGAGACACTCTGAATTTCCTCAATTGCCCGAGGTGGTAAAGGCGCTGCCTTGCCTTACTCACCAGTGCGGCAGCGTGTGATGTCCATGTCAGATCCACTGAGATGTGGACTCCCAGATATTTAATGCAGCTCACCCTACCACAGTATCCCCATTTATCTTCAATGGTGTGTACGTCCTCGGATGTTGTGTCCTACGCATCGGTAATGCAACCCTTCTTTCGTCTGAAGAAGGAATTCCAAGGGCTACAGGTTCGCTAAATCAGAGTGAATTAAATGGTGTTGATGTCGTTCGGAAGAGGTCTGAATTGGGAGGTGTGAATGGGAGGGAGGAATTAAATCAGAAATTATTTGAAGGGCGAAGAATAATGCTGAATGTTGGGAATGGGAGATACAGTGAGCCTCTCGGTGTTGTTGCTGGCCATGTAGAACTAGAACAAGCTCTAGAACAGGCTCTTCGGCCCACAGAGAATGTGGAACAATACAATGCCAAGCTCATCTCCTCTGTTTGCTCCAGTTTCCTCCCACATCCCAAAGGCGGGCAATTTTGTAGGTTTGTCAGCCTCTACAGGGCTCTCACTTAACCTTTTTTCTCTGATGTCAGATGGGCAACCTCAACAGCTTTTTAGGTTTCCAAATGATAGTTAAGGTGATCATTTAAGACACGTGCGATAATGTGCTCGGACGAAGTGCGTATTTACCAGTCGGAATTATGGTCAATGAAGCATTCACTTTATTTCTGCTTCAAATAAAGTCACAAACTAAACATGCTCACCAATCAAGACATGATACATACCACAATGTCATGCAGCAAAATCATAATACAGTATCTCAACTCTTTTTACACGTTGCAATGAATGCAATTTATATTATTTCTTTCCACTTCCAAACAAAAATGTGGTTGGATTATTCAGCGTATAATCAACCTCGGTGAGACCAAGTGCAGGCTTGGCAATCGCTTCGCAGAACACCTCCACTCAGTTCGCAATAACCAACCTGATCTCCCGGTGGCTCAGCACTTCAACTCCCCTTCCCATTCTGAATCTGATCTTTCTGTCCTGGGCCTCCTCCATGGCCAGAGTGAGGCCCACAACAAATTGGAGGAACAGCATCTCATATTTTGCTTGGGTAGTTTACACCCCAGCGGTTTGAACATTGGCTTCTCCAGTTTCTGGTTGTCCTTGCTTTTTCCCTCCTTCCCCTCCCATTCCCAGCTCTCCCACAGCCTACTGTCCCTGTCTCTTCCTTTCTTTTTCCCGCCCCACCCCCCCAACATCGGTCTGAAGAAGGGTCTCGACCTGAAACGTCGCCTCTTCCTTTGCTCCATAGCTGCTGCCTCACCTGCTGATTTTCTCCAGCTTTGTCTACCAACAGGATCCCACCACTGGCCACATCTTCCCATCTCCCCCCCGCCAGCTTTCTGCAGAGACCGCTCCCTCTGTAACTCCCTGGTCAATTTGTCCTTTCCCACCCAAACCACCCCCTCTCCTGGCACTTGCAACTGCAGGAAATGCTACACTTGTCGCTTTACCTCCCCCCCTGACTCCATTCAAGGACCCAAGCAGTCTTTCCAGGTGCGGCAGAGGTTCACCTTCACCTCCTCCAACCTCATCTATTGCATCCGCTGCTCTAGGTGTCAGCTGCTCTACATCGGTGAGACCAAGCGTAGACTTGGTGATCGCTTCACCCAACACCTCCGCTCGGTTCACAATAAGCAACCGGATCTCTCAGTAGCTCAGCAGTTCAACTCCCCCTCCCATTCTGAATACAACCTTTCTGTCCTGGGCCTCCTCCATGGCAATAGTGAGACCACCGTAAGTTGGAGGAGCAGCACCTCATATTTCGCTTCGGCAGTTTACACTCCAGCGGTATGAATATCAACTTCTCCAATTTCAGGTAATCCCTGTTTTCTCATCCGCTTCCCAGCTCTCCCTCAGCCCACTGTCTCCACCTCTTCCTTTCCTCTTCCCCGCCCACCCCCCACCCTCATATCAGTCTGAAGAAGGCCTCACCCTGAAACGTCGCCTACTTAGATGCTGCCTCACCCGCTGAGTTTCTCCAGCATTTGTGTCTACCCATTCACACAAGTTCTGTTATCCCACTTTCCTCACCCACTCCCTACACATTATGGGAAATTTTACTGAGACAAGTTAACCTGCAAAGCCAATGCGTCTTTGGGATGTGGGAGGAAACACACACGCTTGCAGGAAGAATGTGAAAATTCAACACAGACAGTGCCCAAGAACAGGATCGAACACAAATCTCTGGCGTGTGAGGCAGTAAGTCCACCAGCTGTGCCACTATATTTTATCTTCCAACACACAACAAATTATATGTTGATAACTTTGGTTACTAAAAAAAAAGAAACTATCCATTTTCAGTCTTAAATCTCTAAGTGATGCTATGTCCCCCTTTACAGCTGCTGTATGTGTTAATTCAGTTCAAGACTATGGGGTAGTACAATGGCCAAAAAGTTACGGCCTAAAATTGCCAGAGGCCCGGAATTGATCCTGAATATGGGTGCTGTCTGTATGGAGTTTGATCCTTTTTCCTTTGATCGCATGGGTTATCTCCGGCTGCTCTTGTTTCCTTCCACATTCCAAACGTGTGCAGGAACCTTTTTCAGACCCAACCCAAAACGTAATATTATCTTTTGTCCAGAGATTCTGTCTGACCTGTTGAGTTACTCCAGCTTTTTATGTCTGTCTTCAGTTTAAACCAGCATCTGCCGTTCCTTCCTACACACACAATACTATACGATAGAACTTTATTAATCCCAGGAGGGACATTGTGTGTGTGTATATATATTATACCCACACACACTATATCACTATATATATATATATATATATATATATATATATATATATATATATATATATATATATTAATATAGTTATATATTCATATATAAATATACATTGTTCTCTTTTTTCATATATAACATTGTTTACAGAGTACTATGTTTACATGTTATGTTGTGCTGCTGCAAGTAAGGATTTCATTGTTCTAACTGGGACGTGAGAGAAAAAAACATTTTTGACTCTTACTCCGCTAATGTGTGGGATAGAACTAGTGTACGGGTGATCGGTGGTCGGCATGGACTCAGTGGGCCGAAGTTTCCATGCTGTATCTTTAAATTAAACTAAAAACACAAAAGCCAGAGAAAATGTAAAGAAGGGTCTCTACCCGAAACGTCACCCAATTTCTTCTATCAAATCAAATCAAATCAAATACGTTTATTTGTCATTGCACATCAACTGTACAACGAAATTTCATGTGCATCCCCTTCAATGGTAAACAATAAAAGACACGGGATAAAAAGTTTTAAAAAAAAGAACAAAAACACAATAACACAAACAACCATTTAGTCTTACATTTACATTTACTACAAGATCAATGCATAAAATAAGTAATAGATAATAAAAAATGCACATTATATTGCACATTCTAGCAGACAAATTTTTATTTGCACCCCGAATTGTGTAGTGTTGCCCGTAGAGTTATCTGTTTGAGTTAAGTTCTCTAATGGCACGTGGGTAGAAACTGTTAGTTAGTCTGCAAGTGCGGGCCTTCAAAGACCCGTATCGCCTCCCAGAGGGCAGCAGATTGAAAAGGTGGTTGGCAGGGTGGAATGAGTCCTGTGTGATGTTTCTCGCCCGGCGTAAACATCGGGCCTTGTAAATGTCTTCCAGGGAGGGTAGCTGAGTGTTTATGATGCTCTGTGCTGTTTAATAACCCTCTGTAGTGCCTTCCTTCCAGCCACAGTGCAGCTAGCAAACCACACCAGGATGCCATAAGAGAGGATGCTTTCCACGGCGCACCAGTAGAAGGACAACAGCAGCTGCTGTGAGACGTTTGCTCTCCGCAGAGTCCTCAGGAAATATAGCCGCTGCTGTGACTTCTTTACGAGAGTGATGGTGTTCACTGTCCATGTAAGGTCCTGGGAGATGTATGTGCCCAGAAACTTAAAGTCAGTCACTCTCTCCACCATGTCTCCTTTGATGTAAAGAGGAGCAGGTTCTTCTCTCCTCCTCCTGAAGTCAATAACTAGTTCTTTTGTTTTGGTTGAGTTGAGTGCCAGGTTATTGTTAGTGCACCAGACAGTCAGTTTTTGGACTTCATCTCTGTAGGCAGACTCGTCGTTGTTCCAGAGTTACTGGCTGCTCCATGGAGTTCCCCCACACTATTAAAGCATGCAATAGTCGTCACCCTACCATAGTTACCCAACCAGACACAACTAAATTTAAGGTAGCTCTTTTTTCCCAAGAACCATTTTTTGCTAAAGTCCAAGTCAAGATTCAAGAGAGTTTTATTGTCATGTGTCCCAGATAGGACAATGAAATTCTTGCTTGCTGAAGCACAACAGAATATGTAAACATAATACAGAACAGGAGATAAAAGTTCAGTGTGTCTATATACCATAGACCATTTATGTACACAATAAATAAACAGATAAAGTGTAATAGGCTGTTATTTTTCATAGTTTGGAGTTTGTGGTGTTGGGTCCACTCCTGTTTAAATTCCATTTGGAATATTTTTGGAGGGCCAGGAAACCAAGAAGCAAGAGTTACTCCAGGGCATTACGCCAGGGAGTGATTCAGCGTTGGTTTTCAGCGGTCGCGGTGAAGCGGCGACTGGACAGCAATGGCGGCCAGATCTCCCATAATGCAAAGGGAGGGAGAAAGTGGCCGACGCTGACCAGTTGCCGTGGTTGTGTGCATGTGCAGAGGGAGGACATGCTGGCCGTGGCAGTACGCATGTGCAAGGCGGCCGGCCATGCCAGCGGATGAGGAGCGAACGGAGAGCGGAGACCCGGTGGCCCGGACATGGATATGGATGGCAGGCGGAGACGGAGAGTGACACAGAGAAAGATAGAGAGGGGGGCTCGCTCAGAGTTGAACGATAGGTGTCCCGGATGCTTGCCAAGCCGGGCCAAATGGCACGCTTTTATGTTGCCCAGCAGGACTTTAGGTCGCCATTGGCACCCGGGTAACTGTTAATTTTGAGCCCTGAATTACACCCCTGGTGTGCATAGAGTGGAAGTGAAAGTGGGATAACATAGAACTAATGTGAACGGTTGATCGATGGTCGGCATGGATTCAGTCCCTCCCCCACCCTAGTCGTTGTACTAGTTTCACTGTCGTCCTGGTGAGTTTCATTGCCTGTAACTCGTTTTCGAACCCACAGCTAAGAATGGCCTGTTTCCTTTATCATTGATGTTTGCGTATCCTTCATTCATTTGCTCGATTTCTCTCTATATCAACGCCCATATTTTGTGTTTCCTTTTCCCCTGTCTCGCACTCGGAAGAGTCTCCACCCGAAACGTCTCCTTTTCCCTTTCCCCAGGGATGCTGTCTGACCCTCTGAGTTACCCCAGCTATTCGTTTCTGTAGATGGTTTATGCATGCAACCAATAATATAGCTACCTCAGTACCATTAACCCCGCCTTAGTTAACATCAATCATAACGCTTTGCCCTCCCTGGATATAGTTCAGTAGAAGAATGTAACCAGTGCTTGCTGACGTGTGTTACATCGTGTGCTATCATTAAAGGATGTTATACACTTCAAGAGTATGTGAATTGCTTATTTACAGTTTCTATCTTCCGTTGGCCGAATGGCCTGTTTACGTGCTGTATCTCTACACCAAACCATGTTCTCCTAATCGGGAGCAGGACTGCATGCACGTCTTAGTTTTCCCACTAGATGGCAGCAACGCACGTGGTTCGACAACAGACCACCTGTAACTTTGAGAATAAACTTTGACAATTGCATAAATAGCACACAGACCAAGACCAAGTCTCTCAAGTCCAATGTCTAAACTTCATGTCGTCGCGAGGAGAACATGCACACTCCACACTGACAGCATTTAAACACATACTTGGATATGACAGGTTTAGAGATATGGGCCAAACACAGATAGTGCAGGTCGGTTCAAAAACCTAATGGTTAAGGAACTGCTCCTGAACATGGTTCTGTGGGATTTCAAGCTCAGGTGCAGAGGGTAGAGCTGCAGCCTCGCCGCGTCACAGTCCCACGCACGAACCTGGGCTCAAATGCTGTCTATGTGGAGTGTGCATGTTCTCCTCGCGACGATATGAAGTTTAGACATTGGACTTGAGAGATACAGCGCAGTAACAAGCCCTTTGGCCCACAATTGCGCATGGACCAGCGATCGCCCCGTCACTAGCAGTATCCCACCCACCAGAGTCATAGAGTGATACAGCGTTGAAACAGACCCTTTAGCCAAACTTACGCACACCTGCCAATATGTCCCAGCTACACTAGCCCCATGTGCCTGCGTTTTCTCCATTCCCCTCCAAACCTGTCCTATCCATGTACATGTTAACTGTTTCTTAAACGTTGAGGTCGTCCCAGCCTCAACTACCTCCTTTGGCAGCATGTTCCATACACGCACCTCCCTTTGTGTGGAAAAGTTACCGCTCAGATCCCAATTACATCTTTGCCCCTTCACCTTAAACATGTGTCCTCTGGTCCTCGAGTCACCTACTCTGGGCAAGAGACTCTGCGCATCTCGGGACGATTTTTACAATATTTTACAGAAGTCAATTAACCTGCAAACCTGCACACCTTTGGAGTGTGGGAGAAAACCGAAGCACCCGGACAAAACCAACGCGGTCACAGGGAGAACGTGCAAACTCCGCACTGACAGCACACGATCGAGCGTCACTGTGCGGCCCCGATGGGAGGTTTCTCCCACCCACCTGCAGACCGGGGACGATTTTCAGCTCACGGTCAACTGACGAACCGTCGCTGGGATGTGGGAGGAAACCGGTGCACCCGGGGGTAACCCACAAGCGTCTTCTAGTAGATAGACACAAATAACTGGAGTAACCCAACGGGACCGGTTGCATCACTGGTCGGTACGGACTCGGTGGGCCGAAGGGACGGTTTCCACGTTGTAACTATACTAGTTGGGGGTTGGGATCAGGGTCGTGGGTCAGGGGTTTGGGGTCAGGGTGTGGGATGGGGAGAGGGTCGCCATGTGGGTCAAGGTCTCGGATAGGGTCCGGGTTTGGATGGGATTTGGGGCCAGGGGTGTAGGTCAGGGGTTGGGGGTCAGGGTGTGGGATGAGGAGAGTGTCACCATGTGGGTCAAGGTCTGGGGTGGGGTCAGGGTTTAGATTGGGTTTGGGGTCAGGGGTTTAGGTTAGGGTGTGAGATGGATAGAAGGTCACTACTTGGGTCAGATAGCAAAGTGTGGGTCACGGCTTTGGGGTCAGGGGTGTGGGGTTTGGGGTTATGGTGTGGTTTGGGGACAGGGCTACTGTGTAGGTCCGGGTCTGGGATGGGGGCAGGGTTTGGATGGCATTCGTGGTCGGGTGGGGGTCAGGGGGTGGGGGAAAGGGTGGGAGTTTGGGGTCAGGGTTGTGCGGGTCAGGGGTGTGGGGTCAGGGTGTTGGGGAAGGGGTGGGGTCAGGTGTGTGGGACAGGGGTTTGGGGTTTGACCAAAACTGCACACAATACTCCAGGTGCGATCTCACCAGGGCCCTGTACAACTACAGTAGGACATCCTTGCTCCAAACGTCAAATCCGCGTCATTAGCTGGGGGCTGGGACGGCGGTTGTGGAGGAGGGGGTAAAGACGGTTGAATAAAGGTGGAAAGACGGATCCGTACGGGTGCCAGCGATTACGGCGAGAAGGCAGGAGAATGGGGTTAGCAGGGGGAGATAGAACAGCCATGGCGGAGTAGACTTGATGGGCTGAATGGCCTAATTATTCTCCTATCACATGAGCATGACGGCTGGAGGAGAGGGGAGGGGAGTGACCGCGAGGGGAGTTGGCTGGAAGACAGGGAAGAGGGGAGAGATGGCTGGAGGAGAAGTGTCCAGAGACATAATCCCGGCGGCTGGGGGTGTACAATAAGACATGGAGCCATTCTGTACACTGACTCCTTCGTGTCCCGGTCCTCCCCCCCCCCCCCTTCTAGAGCTGCGATGGCTGACTCGCGTTTTGAATCCGACCCCGATGTCTGCCCGGAGTGTGGAACCATCTTGCCGCTGCCGGGCCTGGAGCGGCATGTGGCGTGTCGCAAGTGTTGGCTTCCAGATCAGCGTCCACGGTGAGTGGACAAGAGGCTGTGGGCCATGTGTGGCATGAAGCTCCTGTGGGGTTATGTGGAGAAGGCAAGAGAGTGGGGTTGAGATGGAAAGATAGATCCTGACTTCAGGCGCAATCAGTGTATGTGTGGTTTGTATGTCCCCCCCCCCCCCCCCTGTGACCGCGTGGGTTTCCTCTGGGTGCTCCGCTTCCCCCCCACGTTCCATAGACGCGCGGGTTTGTAGGTTGAAGATAAACACAAACTGTTGGAGTAACTCGGTGGGTCAGACAACATCTCTGGAGAAAAGGAATAGGTGATGTTTCAGACCGAGACCTTTCTTCGAAAGTTGCGATGAGAGAGAAAGAAAAACGATGGTATTTTTTGCACTGGCGCTCCATACGGTTTGTTAACAGAGCTGTATTTTTAACTTCAAGATGGACACGAAATGCTGGAGTAACTCAGCGGGACTGGCAGTCGCCTCTGGAAAGAAAGAATGGGTGACGTTTCTGGTTGAGACCCATCATCAGACCTCATCGCCCCCTCCGCTTCTCTCTGACCCCCCCCCCCCCCCCCCCACCATCATAATATATATGTAGATCCTCCCTACACCTTTTAAACTTCAAGGTTGATTTGATTGTAGACATCAAACGCAGGTTGGATGACCGCCTGCATTCAGTCCATGGGACCATCCTGAACTTCTTGTTGCCTGTCACTGTAATTTTCAATCCCACTCCCACTTATTGGTCCTCTGTAACCCTGTAAAAGTAGGGAATGCACAATAATTTTGTATAGGAAGGAACTGCAGATGCAGGTTTAAACCAAAGATGTACACAACATGCTGGAGTAACTCAGCGGGACAGGCAGCATCTCTGGAGATTAGCAATGAGTGACGTTTTCCTAAACTTCTTTAAAAAATAAACGTTTGGTTGCAGGTCCACTAAATGTTTCACTTAACATTGAGAATCGTTTTTTTGTTTATGTCAGTGAAACTTAAGAAACATGTGGAGCTTCTTGAGAGACTGGTTTTGGGCGGCGGGCGTTAGGACCCAGGTGAGCACAGGGCTGGTCACGGGAGCGAGCGCGGCTGCTCGGCTCCCATTGAAGCTGATGGCGGTGCGCGGGCACGGGGGAGGCGCAGCGCTGGGACTGGGTCGGGCGGGCGGCCGCGGGGTCCGCTCGCTCGCAGACCGGGCAGAGCAGAGCCCAGCGCCTTGCGGCCGAGCCTGTCTGTCTGTCTGTCTCCCGGGGGAGGGGAGGGGAGGCGGAGGCGGAGGATCTGGGCTGTGAAACTTGCCAGCGGCCGCCGAGATATTCCTGAGCGAGGGCAAGGGGAGAGGTCTGCAGACTAGCAAGGACCTGCAGATCGGCGAGCTGCTCTTCACATGCCGCCGATTGTATTCCAAGTGAACGCAACAAGATGCCGGCGCAGCAGGCGGCACAGACAGTGGTGGGAGAGAGAGTGGCGAGGGAGAGAGCGGAGAGAGAGAGAGAGAGAAAGAGAGAGGGGAAGAGAGTGGAGAGGGAGAGAGGGCGTGGAGAAGGAGAGCGCGGCGAAGGAGAGAGAGAGAGAGCGGCAAAGGAGAGAGAGGGCGGCAAAGGAGAGAGAGGGCGCAGAGAGAGAGCGCAGAGAGAGAGAGAGAGAGAGAGGGGGTGAGAGCGGAGAAGGATAGAAGGGAGAAAGAGCGGAGAAGGAGCGAGGCAAGAAGAAGGAGAGAGAGCGGAGAGGGGGAGGGAGGGAGAGAGACAGGAGAGACAGAGAGAGAGGGAGGGGGGGGGAGAGAGGGAAGAAGGAGAGCACTGTCTCAGCACCGACAATAGGGAGGTTTCACGGCAGTCGGGTCACGACCCATGACCCGTACTGCTGCTACGATACGCCGAGTGGAGTACACGCGATGAACCGCAGGTAAGCACTGACCATTGTTTCCAGCGTAGGGGGGCCGTTAAAACCCGCCGAAATGGTCATTTTTTCCCTGTAAATAATTATGGAAATCGAAATAAGCGTGAGAGACATTTAGCCTACTTCAGAATTCCAAAAGTGAGGAGAAATGACGGTAGATAGAAGCGAGAGCTGAAGGGACAACAACAGCCAGAGTGCTTGGCGAACATTTGGCGTTTGCTCACAGCATTTCATCAACTAAGGCATTATTTGTGTTTTTTCTTGATTCCTTTGGTATCCAAAAACTTTCAGAAGTGATATATCTGGCTGTAGTGGGTTTTTACATACAAAATGAAAACGCCTCTGAAGCAAAATTTACAGCCAGATTTATCACTTCTGAGACTTT
The DNA here is from genome assembly GCA_963514005.1 of Raja brachyura. The sequence goes on from OY740805.1 coordinate 33,412,562, forward strand.
TTAGATACCAAAGGAATCGAGAAAAAACACAAATAAAGCCTTACAGTTGATGAAATGCAGTGAGCAAACACGATAATGCCCAATATTTTCAATTCCGATATCTGCACGGCTAATGTTCGCCAAGCACTTTAGCTGTTGTTGTCCCTTCAGCTCTCGCTTCTCTTTACCTTCATTCCGCTTCACTTTTGCAATTCTGAAGTTGGGTAAATGTCTCTCACGCTTACCCCGACTTCCACAATATTTTACAGCGCACAAATTCAAAATTTTGGCGGTTTTTAACACGTAGGAATGTACGCGTTTCTTGCATTAATAACATATACGGGAAGTTACGGATGTCCTCCAGACGGATTGAGCGGCTCCGTGCGTCAAGCCCTGTGACCCAGTGCAAACCCCCTATATCACCATATGAGCCTGAAGACGCGCTTCTGCTTGATGGTGGATTTCCTGTTGATTTCGTCGAACGCATGTACGTCATCGGCCTTATATGGTGACATGGGCGGCACCAATAGGCACAAATTGTGCATCCCGTCAACATGTGGGTTTTACACTTTAACAGCGCCAGAGCGGGTTAATTTTATAATTGCAATCGAGAGTGTCCTGGATCTCAGTTCTCCGACGTTACTGGTGAGTTACTCTGTCTCCCCTCCCGGCTCCAACCCCCCCCCCCCCCCCGCCCTCCACTCCTCCAGACCGCGGCGGTGAAGGAGCCATCGACACTCTGAGCCCAGGAAGGGAGACCGAGGTGCTGCTGATGGAGACGAGACTTCAAGCTTCAGGGCCCCAAAAATGTACGTCCGCCACTGAATGTAATCGCTGGCCGGCGCGGAGTCGGTGGGCCGAAGGGCCTGTTTCCGCGCTGTATCTCTGAAGTTCGGTGAGAAGGGAGGGATGCAGCAGGTTTTGAGCCGTGTCTCAAGCAGCACAACAGTTCTGTAACCACCAGCTACCGTCGCGACAGAAGCGGGAGAGATAGATGGCAGTTCATGTTCCCACCTTCTCCGCCCCTCTTTCCGTTCTCTACCTCTACCCACCCCCTTCGCACTGACACCACCCTCTCTCTCCGCCAGCCCAGCGTGCCCAGCTGACTTGGTGTTGGATAGACTGATGGGACTGAAGGCTGATAAATCCCCAGGGCCCGATGGTCTGCATCCCAGGGTACTTATGGAAGTGGCTCTAGAAATCGTGGATGCATTGGTGAAAATTTTCCAATGTTCTATAGACTCAGGATCAGTTCCTGTGGATTGAAGGGTAGCTAATGTTATCCCACTTTTTAAGAAAGGCAAGAGACAGAATATGGGAAAGTATAGACCAGTTAGCCTGGCATCGGTGGTGGGAAGATGCTGGAGTCAATTATAAAAGATGAGATAGCCGCACATTTGGATAGCAGTAACAGGATCAGTCCGAGTCAGCATGGATTTACGAAGGGAAAATCATGCTTGACTAATCTTCTGGAATTTTTTGAAGATGTAACTAGGAAATGGACAAGGGAGAGCCAGTGGATGTTGTGTACCTGGACTTTCAGAAAGCATTTGATAAGGTCCCACATATGAGATTAGTGGGCAAAATTAGGGCATATGTTATTGGGGGTAGAGTGCTAACAGGGATATTGGAGTGGTTGGCAGACAGGAAACAAAGAGTAGGGATTAACGGGTCCCTTAGTGGGGTATCGCAAGGCTCAGTGCTGGGACCACAGTTATTTACAATATACATCAATGATTTGGATGAAGAATTTCAAGGTAACATTGGCAAATGTGCAGATGACGCCAAGCTGGGTGGCAGTGTGAACTGTGAGGAGGATGCTATGAGAATGCAGGGTGACTTGGATAGGTTCGGGGAGTGGGCAGACGCATGGCAGATGAAGTTTAAGCGGATAAATGTGAAGTTATCCACTTTGGTAGTAAACACAGGAAGGCAGATTACTATCTAAATGGCGTCAAGTTGGGAAAAGGGGAAGTACAACGGGACCTGGGGGTCCTTGTACATCAGTAAGCATGCAGGTACAGCAGGCAGCGAAGAACGTGAATGGCATGTTGGCCTTTAACAAGAGGAATCGATTATAGGAGCAACGAGGTTCTTCTGCAGTTGTACAGAGCCCTTGTGAGACCACACATGGAGTATTGTGTGCAGTTTTAGTCCCCTAATTTGAGGAAGTACATTCTTGCTATGGGAATGCAGGGTGACTTGGACAGGTTGGGGGAGTGGGCAGATGCATGGCAGATGAAGTTTAATGCAGATAAATGTGGTTTAGCCCACCTGGATGAGCGATTGCCGGTCCCTTAGAGAGAGGAATTGGGACTGAGTTGTGAGAGCTTCCTCCAACCTTGGCCACTCTGGATGGGCTATTCCACCACCAGCGCTTTGTGTAACTCACCGCAAGGAGTCCAGGTAAATGTTACCTGCCCGACCGTCCACCCTTCTCACAGGGGTACCTGAAGGGGCAGTCCTCCAAGTGATCAACTGTAGGAAGAGTTGACAGTCGTCTTCAGAACCTACTGCCCTACTCCCATCACGAAGCAATCTTCACAGAGGGAATGTCTCATGGAACTGATGGAATGGCTTTTTGGTTTTGTTTAATTAATTATCACGTGTACCAAGACGCCATGAAAACTTTTGTTGCGTGCTATCCAGTCGGTGGAAAGACAATACATGATTACAATCGAACCATTTACAGATACATGATAAGGGAATCGTGTTTAGTGCAAAGTAAAGCCAGCAAAGTCCGATCGAGGATAGTCCAAAGGTCACCAATGAGGTAGACAGTAGTTCAGGACTGCACGCTGGTTGTGGTAGGATGATTCAGTTGCCTGATAACAGCTGGGAAAAAACTGTCCCTGAATCTGGAGGTCTTTTGATGATTAAAGAGCCTGTCCCACTTGGGCGTTATTTGCACGTCATTTACGCGACATAATTTATGCGTCACGACGCGCGGCTCATGGTGAGACGTGATGGCGCAGGCAGTGACGCACGGTAGCGCATGGCGCACCAGGATTTTGCGTGACTCGCAAATGATGCCCAGGTGGGACAGGCCCTTAAGGGATTGGATCCAGCTTCATATCCCATTTAACTGCCTGTTACTTTGGATTTATCACACTTGGATTTTCCTGAGGTGTGTGTCTCATCACAGGGGGAGTGGGTTTGTTAAACCCAAGGGCCCGCTGTTATCCAAACTGCTTTAAAATAAAAGTATTCGGCAGGACTTAAAAACAATGTTCAATATTATTTAAAAAAACTTCACACAATGAACATATTTTAGAACATAAAGCTGGAGAAACTCTGCGGGTCAGACAGCATCTCTGGAGGAAAGGAATAGGTGACGTTTCAGGTCGTGACCCTTCTGCACACTGAGAGTCAGGGGAAAGGGAAACGAGAGATATAGATGGTGATATGGAGAGATATAGAACAAATGAATGAAAGATATGCAAAAAATTAACAATGATAAAGGGAACAGGCCATGGTTAGAACTTAAGGGATTGGACAGGCTAGATGTTGGAAAAATGTTCCCGATGTTGGGGGAGTGCAGTGACCGCTGTCACAGTGTGAGACTAAGTGGTAGTCCATTTAGAACTGAGATGAGGAAAAACATTTTCACCCAGAGAGTTGTGAATCTGTGAAATTCTCTGCCACAGAAGGCAGCGGAGGCCAATTCACAGGATATATTCAAGGGAGGGTTAAATATAGCTCTTACGACTAGGAAAGAACTACAGATGCTGGTTTAAACTGAAGGTAGACACAATGCTGGAGTAACTCAGTGGCACAGGCAGCATCCCTCGAGAGAATGAATTCAATCTCTCCAGAATTGCTGCCTGTCTCGCTGAGTTACTCCAGCATGTTGTGTCTACCTAGCTGTTCGGGCTAATGGAATCAAGGGATATGGGAAGAAAGCAGGGACAGGGTACTGATTTTAGATGATCAGACATGATCATATTGCATGACGGTGCTGGCTCGAAGGGCCGAATAGCCTACTCCTGCACCTATTTGCTATGTTTCCATGTTAGCCCTGGGCTAGAAGCGAATGAGTACAGACCATGAGACTCAACAAGACGGCCTTGAAGCTGGTAGAACTACTTGTGTGGGGAAGGGACAGAGAGAGAGGGGATGCAGGGTTTACGGTGATAGAGGAATCTATATTCATACCGCTGGGTTGTAAACTGAATTATTGGAATGTAATTTAAAAAATGAGTGGCATTTTACTGCCATCTAGTGTATTCATTTGCCATTGTTATAAGGGATTTATGGTGAAAATTCCTGCTACTATATTTGAAATTTCATAACTAAAAAAGGTGTAGCAAATTTAATTAATTTTGGTGTAATGCGTTATTCACGTTTGTCGTGCAATGTCTGGCCCTGGTTTTGTTTCTGTTTAATTTGGTTTAGAGATACAGCGTGGAAACAGGCCATTCGGCCCACTGAGTCCGCACCGACCAGCAATCCCCGCATATCTACACTATCCTACACACACTATGGACAATTTACATTTATACCAAGCCATTTAACCTACAGACCTGTACGTCTCCGGAGTGTTGGAGGAATCCGAAGATCTCGGAGAAAACCCATGTAGGAACGTACAAACCCCGCACAGACAAGCACCCGTAGTCAGGATTGAACCCGGGTCTCTGGCGCTGTAAGGCGGTAGTTCTGCAGCTAGTTTAGTTTATTGTCACGTGTACCGAGGTACAGTGAAAATCCTTTGTTGCAAGCTAACCAGTCAACAGAAAGACAATACATGATTACAATTGATCCATTTACAGTGTATAGATGCATGATAAGGGAATCGTGTTAAGTGCAAGGTTTAGCCAACAAAGTCTGATCAAGGGTCATCAAAGATCGATAGTAGTTCAGCACTGCTCTCTGGTTGTGGTGGGATGATTCAGTTGCCTGATAACAGCTGGGAAGAAACTGTCCCTGAATCTGGTGGTGTACGTGTTCACTCTTTTCGCACTACGCCACCATGCCACCCTAAAGATGCTTTATAAAGATGTTTTATTTTTGCTCCAGTAAAATTATGGGGTGAAATTATTCTCGGAATAGTTTGCATGATACAGTGTTGTGTAATGTGTTGGAGAATTGAGTAACGGACGAGGTTAGGCCAGATGGCAGCCTGTTTGAACTTCCTCATTCGAGAGGAAGTGAATGTACTTGTGGATACAAAGTACTGGAGTAACTCAACGGTTTGGGTGTCATTCTTGGGGAAAACCAGCTGAGTTACTCACTTTGCACTTTGCGAAATTGCTTGCAATTTGTTTCATTTAGCGATACAGTGTGGAAACGAGCCTCTCGGTCCACCAAGTCTACGCCGACCAACAATCGCCCGCACACTAGTTCTGTGTTATCCCAGTTTTGCATCCGCTCCCTACACACCAGGGGACAATTTACAGAAGCCACTTAACCAACACGCCTGAACATTTAGGAATGTGGGGGAAAACCAGAGACCCACATTCAATCCAGACTACTGGTGTTGTCTGTATGGAGTTTGCATACACTCCCGAGACCGTGTGGGTTTTCTCCGGGTGCTCCGGTTTCCTCCCACACTGCAGAGGTGGTTAATTTGGCTTGGTAAAAATTGTAAAATGTCCCAAGTGTTTAAGATAGTGCTACTTTGCAAGGAGCGCTGGTTGGTATGGACTCTGTGGGCCGAAGGGCCTGTTTCCATGCTGTATCTGTCGACTAAAGTAAAAACTAATGCATGAGAGTAGATCCCCTTCTGGGACCAGCATGCAAAGAGTCACCATACTCCAGTACCTTCTGGGTGTCGATTCATGTTAATTTAATTTATTGGAATGTTAGGATGTCCTTTTTTAAGAATATACTGGTGGAAAGCATTGCTTTGCAGTAGACTTGCTATTTGGAAATCACAGCGATTAAAAGCTGAAGGAATAAAAGTGTGAATTTTTAAAACACGGTTAACATTTTCCTCTTCAATTGAATTCTTCTTGCTTTACTCTTTCAGGTATTTAAGTTGCCATTCTAGTTCAAATTCTGTATAACTGCACTCGGTCTAGTTGTGGAGGTGTACAGGTGCACCTGTCACATAGAGGGCAGCACACATCCACTGCAGGGCCGCGCTCAAAGGCACAATTCACTGAGGGCCTCCTCAGAGGCACAAGAAAACACACAAAGTGCTGGAGTTACTCACTTGGTCAGCAGCATCTTTGGAGAACGTGGATAGATCCTGTTTCAGGCGGGACTCTGAGTCTGTAGAAGGGTCTCGACCAGCAACATCACCTATCATTTTTTCCCCAGAGATGCTGCCTGACCTGCTGAGTTAGTCCAGCATTTTGCTTTCATAAGGCACATGAGCAGAATTAGGCCATTTGGCCCATCATGTCTATTCTGCCATTCAATCATGGCTAATCGATCCTTCCCTCTCAACCCCTTTCCCCAGCCTTCTCCCCATAACCCCGACACCTGTTTTAATCGACAATTTATCTTCGAAAATATGCTTGACATAGCCTCCACAGCCTTTTGTGACAATGGATTCCACAGATTCTCCACCCCCTGACTAAAGAAATTCCTCCATCTCCTTTCTAAAGGAACATTATTTTATTCTGAGGCTATAGCCTCTGGTCCTTGACTCTCCCACTAGTGGAAATATCCTTTCCACATCCACTCTATCCAGGCCTTTCACTATTTGGTAAGTTTCAATGAGATCCTGACATCCTGCTAAACTCCAGCGAGTGCAGGCCCGGTGCCATCAAACGCTCATCATAAGTGAACCCAATGATTCCTGGGATTATTCTCGTAAACCTCCTCTGGGCCCTCTCCAAAGCCAGCACAGTGTTCGTCAGATATGGGGCCTAAAACTGCTCACAATTTGCACACAAAACTGCAAATGTGGTCTGACCATCCCGGAGAAAACCCACGCCGGTCATGGGGAGAACGTACTAACTCTGTACAGACAAACACCCGTAGTCAGGAACAAACCCGGGTCTCTAGCGCTGTAATGTAGTATCTCTGCCGCTGGGCCACTGTGCTGCCTCACACAGTTGGGATGAGTGTACCTGGGGCATGCTGGCCTGTGTGGGCAAGTTGGGCCGAAGGGCCTGCTTCCACACTGTATGACTATGGCTGCTATTCTCACTTGCAATAGCTGGCCCTTGACACATTTCAGTGCCAAATGATGTCAACAAGATCTGTACCAGTTGTGGCTGAGGTCATCGCGAGGACACAGGAAGCAAGAGGATGGATGGGGCGTTTTCCAAATAAACTTTACTCAGAAGTTAAAAAATGTATACAAAGTAAAAACGTTGAGAGCGGCAAGGTGGCACGATGGTAGAGTTGCTGCCTTTCAGCGCCAAAGACCAGGGTTCAATCCTGTCTACAGGTGCTGTCAGTACGGAGTTTATATCTGCTCTGCGTTACCATGTGGGTTTTCCCCAGGTGCTCTGGTTTCCTTCCACAACCTCAAAACGTCCGGTTGTAGGTTACTTTGGTTTCGGTAAAAATTGTAAATTGTTCCTAGTGTGTGTGTGGGATAGTATTAGTGTACGGGGATCGCAGGGTGGCGCGGAGTCGGTGGCGCGAATGGTCTGTTTCCGTGCTGTAATTCTAAACTAAACTAAACGAGGAGGTAGTTGAGGCAGGGACTTTCCCAATATTTAAGAAAGTTAGACGGGTACATGGATAGGACGGTTTTGGAATGATATAGGACTAGTACTGTCGGGAACATGTTAGCCGGTGTGGGCAAGTTGGGCTGAAGCACCTGTTTCCACGCTGTATCATTCTATGACTTAATCTACAAATTGTGCACTGACTCTCCATACATTTTCAGTGCCTGTACATTCAATAGTGTCATACTCAGTAGTGTTCTCACTTAGAAACATAGAAACATAGAAAATAGGTGCAGGAGTAGGCCATTCGGCCCTTCGAGCCTGCACCGCCATTCAATATGATCATGGCTGATCAACCAACTCAGTATCCTGTACCTGCCTTCTCTCCATACCCCATGATCCCTTTAGCCACAAGGGCCACATCTAACTCCCTCTTAAATATAGCCAATGAAGTGGCCTCAACTACCTTCTGTGGCAGGGAATTCCAGAGATTCACAACTCTCTGTGTGAAAAATGTTTTCCTCATATCGGTCCTCAAGGAATTTCCCCTTAATCTTAGACTGTGACCCCTTGTCCTGGACCTCCCCAACATCGGGAACAATATTCCTGCATCTAGCCTGTCCATACCACTTATCTTTAAACAAAACACAATTGCTGCACGTGTGGTCCCAGGGGGTGATATTCCTTTTCTTGTATGAGGAATGTCCCCAACGGACTCTTCCGCCCAATGTCCAGCAGCGGAAGGACCCTAGACTGTGGTCCTCCCCCGCAGAGCCATGGCGTTAGCTGCACCGAGCTTCAGTGCGTCCCTCAGCAAGTACTCCTGCAGTATGGAGCGGGTCAGTCGGCAACGTTCCCCGATGGACATCTGGCTCTGCTCGAAGACCCAGAAACGATGGAGATTACAGAAAGTGGTGGATACCAAAACGGGTACTGACCACCCCACCATCAAAATAATCTAGAGGAGACGCTACCTGAAAACAGCAGCCAGCATCATCTGAGACCCACATCACCCTGGCCAAGCTCGCATGGAGAGCCATTGGGAAGAAGGTATAGGAGCCTGAAACTGTAACAGGTTCAGGAGCAGCTTCTTCCCTACAGCCATCAGACTATTGAACACTACAGCCTCCCACTGAAGCTTTGGTTTAGTTTAGAGATATAGCGCTGAAACAGACCCTTCAGCCCAGTCCTTTATCTGTGCACTGTGGACACCTTTATTTTATTCATGTGTAGTATTTTCTCAGACTGGATAGCATGCAAAAGCTTTTCACTGTACCTTGATACATATGGCACTAATAATGAACTAAACTAAACTAGAGGCACAGAGTGATACAGCGCGGTAACAGGCCCTTTGGTCCAACTTGCCCACACCGACCAACATGCCCCAACTACACTTGTCCCATCTATCTGTATTTGGTCCATATTCCTCTAAACCTTCCTATCCATGTATCTGTCTAACTGTTTCTTAAATATTGCGATGGTGCCTGCCTCAACTACCTCCTCCTGCAGATCGTTCCATGTACCCCCCCCCCCCCCCCCACCCACCCACCCTGTGTGTAAAAGTTACCCCTCAAGTTCCTATCAAGATTAAGATCTAGTTTCCTCGACGTACACGTTTGTAGGTTAATTGGCTTGGTGTAAATGTAAAATTGTTCCTAGCGTGTCTAGGGCATCGCTGGTCGGCGCGGCCTCGATGGGCCGAATGGGCCTGTTTCCGCGCGGCATCTCTAAATTAAACTAAACTAAAAAAAATGCTTGGAATACCCTGCAGGCCAGACAGCATCCGTGGCAGGGGTAAATATTATCGTGCCAGATCCTTGAAAAACGTCAGGTAAATTGTTGGTAAGGGACAGAATGAGGCCATTCGACCCATCAAGGTCAAGGCAACTCCGCCATTTAATCGTGGGTGATACAAGATAGCGTCGGAACCCAGGATCGAACCCGCAGCACTGGGGATGGCGACGCAGCGGCTCCACCCGCTGCAGCCAGGACGGGCGGGATCAGTAGTCTGATTGGGGGCTGTTATTTGACAGACAGCGGGAACACCCAACCAGGACGACTGACTAGAGATGGCGTCACACGGTGCCGCCCACCGTCAGGTCTATAAAAGGCGTTGCAGGACGATCTGTTAACATTTTATGGCGGGGATTTGACGCTCTGCAGATTTATTTATACAATTTGTACAAAAACAGTCCTTATTTTGTACTTACTTTGCAAACAAAAAAAGTCATTATGTGCAAGTCCTGTGTGTGCATGGGCGGCGGGCCAAAGCGACGTCTCGTCACCTCGAGAGACCAGGCCCTGATATTCAACTTCGAACCCATCACAGAGCGAAAAAGCAAGGTCCCAGACAAGAATAGAAGACGGCGCGTCCTGTATCCCGACTACCAGGTACCATATCTCTCTGAGATCGACACAACACGCTGGAGTAACTCTGCGGGACGGGCAGCGTCTCTGAAGCAGGGTCTACGACCCGAAACGTCACCCTTTCCCTTCTCTCCAGAGTTGCTGCCTGTCCCGCTGAGTTACTCCAGTCAGAGGGGGGGGGGGGGGGGGAGGGTAGAGAGAGAGGGGGGGTGGCAGAAAGAGAGAGGGGGGTGAGATAGAGAGAGAGAGAGGATCAGAGAGAGAGAGAGGGGGGCAGAGAGAGAGAGACATAGAGAGAGAGAGGGAGAGAGAGGAGGAGAGGGCGATGTTCCGGTCAGACTGTGCGCTTGTGTGTGTCTGTGGGTACACGTGTGTGAACAGAACATGCTCGCACTACAAATGTATCGAGCCGATAACACTATGAATTTATAGACATCGCCGAGAATGGATGAAAGCCACGCCCATTTTTGAAGACATCTTTACTAATAAAGTGAATTTGGGGAAATCTAAAAAGTATGTGCTTATGTTTAATATCTGATCTGCCTCTCCGCTGGGGACCATGTTGACTTTCGGAGCAGGGAGGTGGATTAGGAGATTGTTCTGTCTACTCCGTGCATCGAAGATGGGCACAACATACTGGAGTAACTCAGCGGGACAGGCAGCATCTCTGGAGAGAAGGAATGTGTGAGTTCATGGTTCTGAGGCCCGTTCGCCCACTGTGTTATTTCCTTATTGGGGAATATTTAAAGTTGGAAATAAAAGACTGTAATCAGTGTAAGAACAGCTAGCTTACAGTAACTGCTGCCACTGGCTAGCTTTCAGTGTTTATTGGCTTATGGCCAGCATACTCCACTGTCATGTTTAGTTTACTTCAGTTTAGAGTGGGCGCAGCGGCGGAGTTGCTGATTCACAGCGCCAGACACCCGGGTTCGATCCTGACTTCGGGTGCTGTCTGTACGGAGTTTGTGCACTCTCTCCGTGAAATGCGTGGGTTTTCTCCGGGATCTCCGGTTCCCTCCCACACTCCAAAGACGTACAGGTTTGTAGGTTAATTGGTTTGGTATAATTGTAAATTAACCCCAGTGTGTGTAGGATAGTGTTAGTGTGCGGGGATCACTGGTCGGCGCGGACTCGGTGGGCCGACTGGACAGTTTCCGCGCTGTATCTCTGAATTCAACTTCACACTAGTTCTATGTTCGCCCACTTTCTCATCCACTCCCTGCACACATGGGACAATTTAGAGGGCAAATTAAGCTCCAACCCCGCACGTCTTTGTGGTGTGAGAGGAGAACCCGGAGGAAAACCATGCAGACACAGGGAGAACGTGCAAACGCCACATAGACAGCACCCGAGGTCAGAATTGAACGGGTCTCTGGGTGTACCAGTCGCACCACTTTGTGCTGCCCTAAAATGTGCAGTTTTGTAGGTTAATTGTACTTCTATAAATTGTCCCTAGCGTGATGGATAAAACTAGTGTTCGGGGATCGCTGGTCGGCACGGACTCGGCGGGCCGAAGAGCCTATTTCCATATTGTATCTATAAACTAAACTAAACTAAAAGGCTTTGTGGGGAAGGATTGAAATCCATCACACTGATGTGCTGTCTCCAACATGACTGCCTTCAAACCAATGTACAGTGTTGTTCAAAAAGGCTACTCTGGGATTTAGTAAGCGATTGATTCGACACTGAGAAAGCAAAGAAAGACATATAATTGTACTAATTGAACAGAGAGGACGCCCTTTGGCCCACAATGTCAAAACCCATATGATGCCTACTTGACTTAAGATACATACAAAAGGCTGGAGTAACTCAACGGGTCAGGCAGCATCTCTGGAGTAAAGGAATAGAAGACGTTTCGGGTCGAGACCATTCTCGAGGTGAAGGGGCAAAGAGTCAGGGGAAAGGGAACCTAGGGATATAGATGGATATTGATTTGTTGTTCAACAAACGAATACAATATATATTGAAAAAAGTAATGATGATAAAGGAGACAGGTCTTTGTTAGCTGCGGGCTAGGTGAAAACGAGTTACATACAATGAGACTCAACAAGACTACTTTGAAGCTGACTTGGTACAACGACTTGGGTGGGGGAGAGAGAGGTTACTTGAAGGTAGAGAAACTAATATTCATACCACTGGGTTGTATGAGTTACCAGGACAGAAAGGTCAGTGTGGGAATGGGAAGAGAAATTAAAGTGTTTGGCAACGGGGAGATTAATTAAACTTAATTTAACCTGATCCCTTCTGTATTCACATGTTCCATATTCTTCCATTCCCTGCACATTCGTGCATGTTTCCAAAAGCTTCTTAAACACCACTATTATATCTGCTTTCACCACCACCCCTGGCAGCGCGTTTCAGGCACTTACTGAATATCTGTGCAAAAAATAATAATCTTGCCCTGCATATCTGCTTTAAACTTTGCCCCTCTCACCTGAAAGCTATGCCCTCTAGTCTTTGACATTTTCAATTTGGGGGGAAAAAGACTCTGACTGTCTACCCTCTCCAAGCCTCCCATATTTTCATAAACATGTTTTAGGTGTCCTCTGCTCCAGAGTAAACAATCCCAGTTTGTCCACATTCCCCTATTGCTAATCCCCTCTGATCAAGGCAGCATTCTGGTAAACGTCTTTCTGCATAATCTCCAAAACCTCAGCATCCTTCCTGTAATGGGGGCGACCAGAATTGCACGCTATACTCCAAATGTGGTCTAACCAAAGTTTTATAAATCTGCATCATGACAGCCTGAATCTCACACTCAAAGCCCCAAGAGATGAAGGCAGGCATATCGTACGCCTTCTTTACCATCCTATCTACAATCTACAGGTCCATGCAAAGCAGTCACGAACAGGTCACCACATCCTTCCTGTTAAGGGGCAGCCAGAACTGTCTGCCACACATATTTTCATGAACAAACTTTACTGAGGAAATTAGTTTAATTTAATTTAGCTTATGGTCGCGTGTACCAAAGTACAGTGAAAATTTGTTTTTGTTGCGTGGTATCCTGTCAGTGAAACGACCTCACATGATTACACTCGACCGGTCCACAGCGTACCGATACAGGATAAAGGGAAGATAGACAGAAAGCTGAAGTAACTCAGTGGGACAGGCAGCATCTCTGGAGAGAAGAAATGGGTGACGTTTCGGGTCGAGACCCTTCCTCAGACTAGTCATACCCTCTCATCAAGGCTGTCTTCTGGTAAACTACTTCCTACATAATACCCCAAACCTCTCCTGTAATGGTGAAGAAATAAAGGATAAAGGGAATAATGTTTAGTGCAAGATAAAGTCCAGTAAATTCTGATTCAAGATATGTTGAGGGTCTCCAATGAGGTAGATGGGAGGTCAGGACCACTCTCGAGTTGGCAAGATGTTTCAGTTGCCTGGTAACAACAGGGAAGAAACTATTCATGAATCTGGATGTATGTGTTTCCACATTCTTGTACCTCCTCATAGAAACGAGGAATTGCAGATGTTTCTTTATGCCAAAGGTAGAGACAATGTGTTGGAGTAACCCAGCGGGTCAGGCAGCATCCCAGGTAAAAAAGGATTGGTGATGTTTCGGGTCGGGTCTGAAGAAGTGTCCCCACCCGAAACGCCACCCATCCTTTTTCTCCAGAGATGCTGCCTGACCCACTGAGTTACTCCAACACTCTGTGTCTATCTTCTGTACCTCTTGCATGATGGGAGAGGGGAGAAGAGGGAGCGATCGGGGCGAGACTCATTCGTGATAATGCTGGTGGCCTTGAGTGAAGTGTCGATGGAAGGGAGGTTGGTTTGCGTGGTGGCCTGGGCTGCATCCACAACTCTCTGCAGTTTATTGCGTACTTGGATGGAGCTGTTACCAAACCAGGCTGTGATGCATCCCGATAAAATGCCATGTGCATCTGTAGAAATTAAATCTGCAGCAATTAAGACCAATACTATCTGCAATGACATCTTGCCTCTCTCTGTTTTACAGGTGAGGAAGCTGTTTCCTGCTCAGACTGACTTGGCCAAGAGGTTGCTTTTCATCTTCCTCTCCGTGGTCATCCTGCAAGTGTACTTCGCCACTGAGGAAGAGCCCGGCCATTCCTCAACAGAGATGGATAGTCCCAGCGACCTGCCTTGGTACGGCGCCGCACTCATCCCTGCTGCATCGGACAGAGCTGAGACACACAGTAGTCACGGGGAGAACGTTTAAACTCCGTACAGACAGCACCCAGAGTCGGGATTGAACGCGGGTCCCTGGAGCTACTAGCGGTAGAGGCTTATCGTCAGGCTTTTCGGAAGCAATTCCAAGTCATAGTCTTGTCGAGTGTAATCAACATCCTGTTAATCTTTGCTTTGGCTTGGCCTCCACAGCCGTAAGGGTCAATGAATTCCACAGAGTCGCCACCCTATGGTTAAATAAATTCCTCCTCATCTCCATTCTAAAGATAGGTTATTTTATTCGGAGGCTGTGGTTCTGGCCTCTGCTGGAAACATCAGAGGACGTTTGCGAATAAATGTCGGAGTCCTTGTTGGGGTATATCCCTAATGGAGGGCTCTTGACCTATGGGTCACTCGCTAGGATAGACCTCAAGTGCAACAGCAAGATTGTCCACGCCATCAAAAGCTCACCAGGGTCTTCCAGAGAAAGATGCTGTCAGTAACCGATTTGTTTCCAATCAGAAAACTGAAACCAAGGACAGACTAGCTGTTGACACAAGGAACTGCAAATACTGGGTGCACCAGAAGACTCAGAGTGCTGAGGTAACTCAGCGGGTCAGGCAGCATCTCTGGAGTACACGGATCGGTGACGTTTTGTCAGGACCCTTCTTCAGACTGATTGCGGTAGGGGAGAGGAGCCTGGAAGAGCGAGGCAGGGGGTTGGACAAAGCTTGGCAATTGATAGGTGGATACAGGTGAGGGTGATTAAGATTGGAAGATGGTTGGACAAAGTCCAGAGATGTATAGACAAAAGGTGTAAGACAACATTTAGAGCGGCACGGTGGTGCAGCGGTAGAGTTGTTGCCTCACAGCGCCAGAGACCCGGGTTCGACCCTGACTACGGCTGTTCTCTCTACGGAGTTCATAAGTTTTCCCTGTGACTGTGTGGCTTTTGTCCTGGCGCTCCGGTTTCCTCCCACACTTCAAAGACCTACAGGTTTGTAGGTTAATTGGCTTGGTATAATTGTAAATTGCCCCCAGTGTGTGTGTGTAGGATAGCGTTAGTGTGCGGGGATCGCTGGTCGGTGCTGACTTGGTTGACCAAAGGGCCTGATTCCGCGCTGTATCTCTAAACTCAACTAAACATGTAAAATACATTTGGACAGGTACATGAAGAGCAAAGGTTCAGATGGATTTGGGCCAAATGTGGGCAGGTGGGACCAGTGTAGACGTGGCATCTTGGCCGGCATGCGCAAGATGAGCTGGAGGCCTCTATAAGGAACGAAGTTCCATGAAATGTGAAGCCCGAGGAACGATTACAGGAAGAAGGGGAGGGGGGGGGGGGGGGGGAGAAACGGTGCGCAGCCAGATGGTGCAAAGGGAAAAGAGGGGGGGGGGGAATTGCCCCCCCCTGACCACGAATGCCATCCAAACCCTGACCCCATCCCAGACCCGGACCCACATGGCAACCATCTCCCCAAAACACACCATGACCCCTAAACCCCACACCCCTGAACCCAAAACCCTGACCCACAACTTGAACCCTGACCCACATCGTGACTGTCTCCACATCCCTGACCCAAACCCCTGACCCACACCTCTGACCCCAAACCCCTGACTCACACCATTGACCACAAACCCCTGCCGCCAAATCCCAAACCCCTGACCCCAAATCGCAACCCCTGACCCCAAACCCCATCTAAACCCTGACCCAATCCTAGACCCTGACCCACATGATGACCCTCTCCCCATCCCACACACCTGACCCCTAACCCCACACCCCATGACCCAACCTCTGACACCAAACCTCATCTAAACCCTGACCCCATCCCAGACCATAACCCACACTGATGCACATGGTGACCCTCTTCCCACCCCACACCCCTGACCCCAAAGCTCGAACTCCACACCCCCTGACCCACACCCCTGACCCCAATTCCAATCCAAACCCTGACCCTATCCCCCTGACCTTGACCCGCACTGACCCACATGGTGACCCTCTCCCCATCCCACACACCTGACCCCAACGAGTAGAGTTACAACGTGGAAACAGTCCCTTCGGCCCACCGAGTCCGTACCGGCCAGTGATCCCCCGCACACCAGCGCTATCCTGCACAGACGAGGGACGATTTACAATTACACCAAGCCTATTAACGGATAACCCTGTACGTCTTTGGAGTGTGGGGGGAAACCGGACATATCGGTGAAAACCCACGCGGTTACGGGGCGAACGTGCAAACTCCGTGCAGCCAGCACCCGTTGTCTGGATCTAACCCGGGTCTGTGGCGCTGTGAGGCATCAACTCTACCGCTGCGTCACACTGCTGCCCATGTTTACATTTCAGTGCTCTCTTTCACTAGATCAGCATTTATTTCCATTCCGTCACTACCGTTGAACGGAAGGGTGCCTCAAACATTTCACGGGGATACTTGTGTAGGAAGGAACTGCAGATGCTGGTTTAAACCGAAAATGTAGGATAAAAGCTGTAATATCTCAGCTGGACAGGCAGCATTTCTGGTGAGGAGAATGGTCTCGACCCGAAACGTCATCCATTCCGTCTCTCCAGAGATGCTACCTGTCTCGCTGGGTCATTCCAGCTTCTTGTATCTATTTACTAGAAGATGCTCGCCACCCCCCCCCCCCCCCCCCGCGCGGTGCACTGGTTTCCTCCCACATCCCAGCGCCTTCTTATGCCCCTGTCCCACTTAGCAAACCTGAACGGAAACCTCTGGAGACTTTGCGCCCCCCCCCCTCAAGGTTTCCCGGAGGTTTTTGTCAGTCTACCTAATGGTCGAAAGTGGTTTCCGTTTTAAAAATCGGTAATTTTTTTGTCGAAGCCGGTTGCGATGCTAGTTGAAGGCGGTTGCCGGTGAACAAAAACCTCCGGGAACCGCACGGAAACCTTGGGTCGGGCGCAAAGTCTCCAGAGGTTTCCGTTCAGGTTTGCTAAGTGGGACAGGGGCATTACGGGTTCGTCAGTTAACCGTGAACTGAAAATCGCTGGTACACAAAATACTGGAGAAACTCAGCGGGTGCAGGAGCGAAGGAGATAGGCAACGTTTCGGGCCGAAACCCTTCTTCAGACTGCAGTTCCTTCTTTAAAACTGAAAATCGTCCCCGGTCTGTAGGTGGGTGGGAGAAACCTCCCATTGGGGCCGCACGGTGGCGCTGCGGTCGATCGTCTGCTGTCAGTGTGGAGTTTGGACGTTCTCCCTGTGACCGCGTTGGTTTTCTCCGGGTGCTTCGGTTTCCTCCCACACTCCAAAGGTGTGCAGGTTTGCAGGTTAATTGACCGGTAAAATATTGTAAAAATTGTCCCGAGATGCACAGTCTCTTGCCCAGAGTAGGTGACTCGAGGACCAGAGGATATATGTTTAAGGTGAAGGGGCAAAGATGTAATTGGAATCTGAGGTGTGGCTTTTCCACATAAAGGGTGGTGCGTGTATGGAACAAGCTGCCAAAGGAGGTAGTTGAGGCTATGACGACCATAACATTTAAGAGACAGTTAGCATGTACATGGATAGGACAGGTTTGGAGGGGAATGCAGCAAACGCAGGAACGTGGGACTCCTGTAGCTGGGACGTGTTGGCCGGTGTGCGTAAGTTTGGCTAAAGGGTCTGTTTCAACGCTGTATCACTCTATGACTCTGGTGTATGGGATAGTGCTAGTGTACGGGGCGATCCCTGGTCAGTGCGGAATTGTGGGCCAAAGGGCTTGTTACTGCGCTGTATCTCTAAAGTCCAATGTCTAAACGTCATCTGGTCACGGGGAGAGCATGCACACTCCACACAGACAGCATTTGAGCTCAGGTTCGTGCGTGGGACTCTGACGTGCTAAGGCTGCAGCTCCACCCTCTATACCCGAGCTTGAAATCCCACAGAACCATGTTCAGGAACAGTTCCTTACCCACAACCATTAGGGTTTATAACCGACGTGCACTACCTGTGTTTGGCCCATATCTCTAAACCTGTCTAAATGCTTCTTAAACGTTGCGACAGTACCTTCCTCAACTATCCCCTCCAGCAGCTCGTTCCATACACATGTGTGAAAAAGTTATCCCTCAGGTTCCTATTGAATATTTCCATCCTCACCTAAAACATATGTCCTCTGATTCCTGATTGCCCTACTCTTGGCAAGAGACTCTGCGCGTCTTCTCGATCTGTTCCTCTCAGGATATTTTACCTCTCAAAAAGATCCTCCTGCGCTCCAAGTAATAGAGTGCTCAACCTCCACCGATAGCTCAGGCCCTCGAGTCCTGGCAACAACCTATTTCCCCTCTAATCATGCACACACATTATTGCAATAACAGGATGCTGCATTTTCGATACAGCATGGAAACAGGCCCATCGAGTCCACGCTGACCATTGATCACCAATTTCCTCCTTTGGTATAGCGATGCTGCCTGACACGCTGAGTTTCTGCAGCTTTTTGTGTCTATCATCAATTAATACTTGTTCTCTGTTGTCCCATTTTCCCATCCACTCCTTACACACTTGGGGCCAATTAACCAACAAACCGGCATGTCCTTTGGATGTGGGATGAAACCAGAACACCCGGAGGAACCCCATGCGACCATGAGTCAAGTCAAGAGAGTTTATTATCATGTGTCCCATTTTGGACAATGAAATTCTTGCTTGTTGCAGTACGACAGAATATTTTAGGCATAAATACAGATCAGATCTGATTAGTGTGACCATATACCATATAATATATATATACACACACATAAATACACAGAAAAAGTGCAATAGGTTGTTATAGTTCATATGTTTAAGAAGGAACTGCAGATGCTGGAAAATCGAAAGTAGACAAAAATGCTGGAGAAACTCAGCGGGTGAGGCAGCATCTGTGGAGCGAAGGAAATAGGCAACGTTTCGGGTCGGGGCTCTTCTTCAGACTGATGTGATGGTGGTGAGGGGGGGAGGGGGGCGAGAGGAATAAAGGAAGAGGTGGAGCCAGTGGGCTGAGGGAGAGCTGGGGGGGGGGGGGGGGAGAAAGCAGGGACTATTAGAAATTAGATAAGTCAATGTATAACAGCTGGGGTGCAAACTGCCCAAGTGAAATCTGAGGTGCTGCTCCTCCTATTTACTGCGGTGCTCACTCTGGCCATGGAGGAGGCCCAGGACAGAAAGATCGGATTCGGTATGGGAGGGGGAGTTGGTGCTGAACCACCGGGAGATCAGGCTGGTCATTGCGAACCGAGCGGAGGTGTTCGGCGAGGCGATCGCCAGCATGGAAACTTCCAACCGACAGCACTCGAGCACAGGATCGAACACGGGTCCCTGGCCCTGTGAGGCAGCGGCTCCATCCGCTGCTCCACAGTACCTCAGAAATATTAAACCTTCTCTTTCCAGATACTGTGGACTGATCGACCTGCTGAATGCCGCCAACGTTTTCTGTTTTATATCCTGGCAGTTTATGGACGGACTCACATTCCATTCACCCATTGAACTGGAAATAAAACGCAGATGCTGAAAATCCGAAATAAATAATAAATGCTCAGCAGGTCGGTCAGCGACTGTACAGAGAGAAACAGAGTTAATGACTCAGTTTGCACACTATTCGTCATCTGAATAAGATCTGAAATGTAAGGTATTTTCACCTTCCAGATGCTGCCTGACCGGCTGAGCATTTGGGGCAATTTCTGCTTTTATTCCACATTTTAAAGCCTCAACACTTTAAGCCATGCATTTGGTATGGCCGCGGCTGTGGTAACAGGTCACAAAAGTCACTTATTAAATCAGATTCCCGCTGTTTCTGCAATTGTCAAAGTTAATTCTCAAAGTTACAGCTGGTCTGTGGTCGCACCTCGTGTGTTGCTGCCATCTAGTGGGAAAACCAAGACGTGCATGCAGTCCTGCTCCCGATTAGGAGAACATGGTTTGGTGTAGAGATACAGCACGGAAACAGGCCATTCGGCCAACCGAAGATAGAAACGAATAGCTGGAGTAACTCAGAGGGTCAGACAGCGTCTCTGGGGAGAATGAATATGATACGTTTCGGGTGGAGACTCTTCAGACTGCGAGACAGGGGAAAGGGAAACAATAGATATAGACGGTGATATAGAGAGAAATGGAACAAATGAATGAAGGATACGCAAACATCCATGATAAAGGAAACAGGCCATTCTTAGCTGTGGGCTCCAAAACGAGTTACAGGCAATGAAACGCACCAGGACGACAGTGAATCTAGTACTTAAGAAGGAACTGCAGATGCTGGAAAATCGAAGGCACACAAAAATGCTGGAGAAACTCAGCGGGTGCAGCAGCATCTATGGAGCGAAGGAGATAGGCAACGTATCGGGCCGAAACCCTTCTTCAGACTAGTACAACGACTAGGGTGGGGGCGGGACTGATTCCACGCCGACCATCGATCGCCCGTTCAAGCTAGTTCCATGTTGTCCCACTTTCACTTCCAATCTCTACACACCAGGGGCTACTTTACAGAGGCCGACGAACCTACAAACCCGCACGTCTTTGGGATGTGGGAGGAAACTGGAGCAACTGGAGGAAACAGAGGGGATTAGCTTGGCATTGTACTGTACCACGTTCTCTGTGGGCCAAGAACCTGTTCTAGAGTCTGTTCTAGTTCTACACGGCCAATAACAACACCAAAAGACCCATTGTATCTCCCACTCCCAACATTCAGCTTTATTCTTCTCCATTCAAGTAATTTCCGATTTCACTCCTCCCTTCTATTTACATATCCCGAGTCAGACCTTTACCGCCCTGTTCCGAACGACATCAACACCAATTCATTCACTCTGATAGAGCGACCCTGTAGCCCTTGGAATTTCTTCTTCAGTACAAAGAAGGGCCCTGATCCCGCAGAGTGGTCTGTCCAGTTCCCTCCACAGATTCTGCCTGGCCCGCTGAGTTACTCCAGCACATGTTTTTTAAACTCCACCATATCAACAGAATTCGTGTAACTACCATTTCCAATATTCAATTCTCTCACTTCAGGGAATTTCGGATTTTATTCCGCTCTCCTATCTACACTTGCTCCCAACTCACCTTTACGCCGCTGTTGAAGTCCACACCAACACCTCTTGTGTCTCGTTGGAGAAGGTTTAGGACCCGGGGGAGACGAAGCTCAGGACCCGCCGCCCGCGTCTGTTGTTGGTTCCGCAGAGCCCGCGGGAAGGGCGATTGGTTCAATTTTTAATTTTCACAAAATAATTTCTGTTGCGTTGACGGACGCGGTTAACGCGTTGAAATGAACGGATCGACAGACAGCTCTAATTTCAGTTGCTGTTTATTTCAATCTTCCCACATTTACATTCCCCCTGGTTTTATTTCCGCGCTCGCTGGGGTGTTACGACGTGAAATTTAAGTATTAAATGGGAGCCGTTCCGCGCCGACCTGTTGTCCACAGGGTTTCTGCCCCACAGCCCCTGAGCCCCGTTCCTGACGCCGGTCCCGGGACCCAACCCTTTTACACATCCGGAGCGGAACCGAAGCACATTCTCAGCCACTGGTTTTGTTCCCAAAGCCAGAAGAAAGGATAAAGTTTCTCTGTGAATGTATTCCCATTGTAGGTGTGGAGATGGGACTTGGTGGCCGCGTCGTAAAATGAAACAGTCCCGGACTCGCAACTGAGATAAACTCCCACCCTCCCGGGGATGGGACTGACGGGGAGACGGGATGGAGGGGAGGTGAATGCATCAAACCCGCCACCCCACCCCCGCCCGATGCTCCAGACTCCAGTGTCCGGGGTCAGTGTGACCGGTCTCTTCCGCTCCACAGACTCTGCGGCGACTCCCAGACTCCAGACCCGACTCCCCGCCACCTCCACCTCCCAGTAATGTCTCCCCGATGTGAATCCCTCCGATCCCAGCACACACGGACTGACTGTAAACCTCTTCCCGATGTCAGGGAGACTCCTCCGTGTCTCGGTCCATCTCACCCTATTCCGATCCTCAGACACCTCGAGCTGCGGATGCGCTGTTTCCACATCCAGGGTGACGGAGACTGGGGGGAGAAGCAGAGAATCAGAGAGTCCCCGGGGGTCGGGGGGAGACTCGCTCGGCCTCGGGCACAGGCGGGCGGACAACTGGCACCTTCACCGGGTTTCATCCCAACCACATGGGATGGACAACAGACATCTCCCCTGGAATTTTTATCCAGGACGGGGAGGGTGACTTCGTGAGGTGTCGGGTGGAGGTGGGGGAGGGGGGATGGGGAGGACGAGTGCGGAGAATGAGGATGATATGAGATTGTGGTGGTAAAAGACAAATGAAGGGGGGCTATTCAGATATGGAGGCAGATCGGAGCAAGTGGATCTTGAGGTGAGCAGTAATTTGAGGCTGTTAAAGAGGAGGTAGAGGTGTGGGGTGGAGCCACCATGATCACAGTGAAAGGGGGCAGACTTGAGGGGCCAGATGACAGGGTCGCTCCTGTTTTTGTTTGAGTGGAGGGTGGGACAAAGGGGAGTGTGCGTTTGTTAGTAAATTAGAGTGGGTGCAAAGGATTTACAATAATTTCATTAGGTCTGAATTTCATTCGGGTTATCGGGTGAAGATGGACAGTCATAAGTTCATAACGTCATAAGTGATAGGAAAAAATGAGACCATTCGGCCCAACAACTGTGCTCCACCATTCAATCATGGCTGATCTATCTCTCCCTCCTCACCTCATTCTCCAGCCTTCTCCCCATGACCTCGGACACCTGCACTAATCAAGAATCTATCTATCTTCGCCTTAAAAAATATCCACTGACGGCTTCTATATCCTTCTGTGGCCACGAATTCCACAGACTCACCACCCTCTGGTTGAAAACATTTCCCCTCATCACCTTCCTAAAAGAACGTCCTTTAATTCAGTGCCTATGACCTCCAGTCGTACACATTCCCACTATTGGAAACATCCTCTCCACATCCACTCTATCCAAGCCTTTCACCATTATGTACGTTTCAACGAGGTCCCTCCTCATTCTTCTAAACACCAATGAGTTGAGGCCCATTGCCAACAAATGCTCATCGTAGGTTAACCTACTCATTCCTGCAACAGACTACTCAGTCTGGGACATCACTGGCCTGACTACAACAGGCAGTGAAGAAAGCCAATGGTATGTTAGCTTTCATAGCAAAAGGATTTGAGTATAGGAGCAGGGAGGTTCTACTTCAGTTGTATAGGGTCTTGGTGAGGCCACACCTGGAGTATTGCGTACAGTTCTGGTCTCCAAATCTGAGGAAGGACATTATTGCCATAGAGGGAGTGCAGCGAAGGTTCACCAGACTGATTCCTGGGATGTCAGGACTGTCTTATGAACAAAGACTGCATAGACTCGGTTTATACTCTCTAGAATTTAGGAGATTGAGAGGGGATCTTATAGAAACTTACAAGATTCTTAAGGGGTTGGACAGGTTAGATGCAGGAAGATTGTTCCCGATGTTGGGGACGTCCAGGACAAGGGGTCACAGCTTAAGGATAAGGGGGAAATCCTTTAGGACCGAGATGAGAAGGAATTTTTTCACACAGAGAGTGGTGGGTCTCTGGAATTCTCTGCCACAGAGGGTAGTTGAGGCCAGTTCATTGGATATATTTAAGAGGGAGTTAGATGTGGCCCTTGTGGCTAAGGGGATCAGAGGGTATGGAGAGAAGGCAGGTACGGGATACTGAGTTGGATGATCAGCCATGATCATATTGAATGGCGGTGCAGGCTCGAAGGGCCGAATGGCCTATTCCTGCACCTAATTTCTATGTTTCTATGTTTCTATTTTTCATGAGAGCCTGTCAGGGTGACATTATATTGTTTAAGAAGGAACTGCAGATGCTGGAAAATCGAAGGCACACAAAAATGCTGGAGAAACTCAGCGGGTGCAGCAGCATCTATGGAGCAAAGGAAATAGGCAACGTTTCGGGCCGATACCCTTCTTCAGACCCCTATATTAGCGTGACAATATATATGTGTATAAGATCTATATAAGGTGCTCAGATATGGTGATTAGCCAAAATACTTTAGCCAATGTCTAAACATAGAGTACATCAGTTTAAGGTGAGAGTGGAAACAATAAAAAGGACTTGAGGAGCAGGTTTTTCAGTCAGTGGGAAGTGTAAATATGGAACGAACTAAGAGAAGAAGTGGTCGAGGCTGGTACAATTACAACATTTTACTGACAGTTGGGTAGATACGTGGATAAGAAAGACTTGGGAGAATATGGGCCAGACTCAGGCAAGTGGGATTAGCTTGGTTGGGCAACTAGGTTGGCATGGTCGAGTCGAGTCAAAGGGCCTGTTGCTATGCTACACAGATCTCTCACTCTGTGACGCTTCCCAGCAGATGGGTGTGGTGTTAGATCAAATATTTAATTTCCCTTCAGTCCAAAGTACCATTAATGTTTGCACATAAGTATTACTTAAATATATCAGAACCAAGAACAATGGAAAAGTTATGAGCTTTACCTTGCTTGATGTCATCAGATGTTTCTCTGACTGTCGTGTTGAACGAAACAGGGCAATTAAACCTTTCAACCGGCAAGGCATCATCTACCACCGACAGTGGTTTGGCTCCATCATGAAACCTGCAAATATTTAACAGCTGGTTATAAACCGAGGATTAGAAAGTTTTGCGCTGTTCCACAAAAACGTTCAATGTTTCCCTCAAGAGCATGTCCTACCTTCGCTTGCGCCCAGCTTCCTCCTGGAATAAATAAAACACAAATGTCAGTTGGATCGTCCTCATCCCGACAGCGGGAATCTCACCAAATTTCTATAATCCTCTGATAATTCCCATTTCCCAACTTATCGCCGCTGTCATGCAGACAGAAAGCGGATATTGTCGCAGTGATGTAGAAGGATGGGGGAAAGCACAAGGAATGTTCATGAGAATGATGCCATAACTGAGAGGGTGGAACTTAATGAAAAGACTGGGCAGGTCGTGGGATTTTATCTGGAGAAGGTGTCAGGAAGGATCAGATAGAATTTACCATTATCTTTGAAATTCAATGGGCGGGGAGAGGGGGGCGGGGGGGTTATATGTCCACTTTGGAGAGAACAAAAATCCAAGCTGAAATGTAATGTCGTCTTCAATAAATACAGAAAGGATTACAGTCACGAGAACACGGACCTCTCTTGCATTGGAGAGACCTAAGCCAACAGCAGAGATAATTTTGAAGGCAAGCGGGATAAACACGCGAACACTCCTGGAATTCTGAGTATTGTTGCCGGGTGTGGAGAGGAGATGAGAGGGATGTTGAGTGGAGCAGAAAACTTGACTGGATAGTAAGGGCCGAATGGCCTGTCGATGATGTAGAATGGAAAGTCATTCTATGGTGAACACACGTGGACAAAACAAACAGAGCAATTGACCCCAAGATGACCACCCACTGCTGATGGGAACTGGATATAGATGATCAATCTGATGTGCGCGCCACGTTCTAGATTTCAATATTAATCCCCACAATGTGGTAATGGCTGATCTAGCCCAGGACTGAACTCCTCCTCTTTACCCCATTCCCTTCGATTACAATTCCTCGCATTTATAAAAAAAACGTATGGTTTAAATACGTCTAGCCGGTTAAACCACTCAGAATCACCGACCATTTTGTGACTGTGCACTTTCACTTCGCCAAACTGCAGAGTAACCCCTCACCTTCAGAAACACCACACTATCTTTTTGATCCATCTGCTGCTCCAACTTTAAGAGTTCCTCCTGAATGGAATTTAAATTCCTTTGAATCTCTCCCAGATTTTTCTCCATTGCATTTAGAATCTTCTTCTCTTCCTCTCGGATATCTGCCAGTGCGCGCTGCTCTTTCTCAGTGAGAATCTGGTGAAGTTCAACAAACTGGCATGTGATCTTGGACTGAAGTTTGTGTGATTGTTCCTGTGAAATGAAAGGTATATATAAATAAATAATTAAAATCAATATATAATGCCACTGATTGTGTTTCCTCACGACTTTGACGGTGGTATTTCGCCTGTTTATTTATTTGCTTTGGCAATTCAATAGTTTGTCTACATGCTTCTGAAATGACGTGAGGGTCACCTTAGAGCCCATTAATCCACTACCCCAATACAATTCCCTGCTGCCTATTCGTTTTCACGTACCCATTAATTCCCATTTATCCGTCACAACCCACTTTCCCAGGGATTATAACAGTCACCGATTGACCATTGAACCAGCGTGTATTGGGGACGTGGAGGAATCCGATGCGGTCACAGGGCGAAGGCGTGAACCACACGGGCAGCACCCGAGGTCAGTATCGAACCCGCTCACCAGAACTAGGAGACAGCAGCACCACTTGTGTCACTGCGCTGCCCTAGTATTACACGCATCACAGGGATCAAACCTGCACAAGATCAGGAAATCGAAACTGGAAAGCCTCACCAGAACTCCAGAAATCTTCTCTTTCTGTAGCTGCTCCATTTGATGGATCTCTGATTGCTTTAATGTGAGCGATACGAAGGAGGTTTTAATCTGATCCTGGGATTGTGATTGAAAATCAGAGAATAAAAGTGTTAGACAATAAAAACGGAATTAAACAATTATGCGATCAAACTCGGTTTGCTTTACCTTGTAGAATTCAGCAGCTTCTGCTATCAGCGTGAAGCTGTGAGACCTGTGTTCCCGCCCAGCTGCACAAACCACACAGATCAGCTTCTTGTCAGTTTCACAAAACAGCTTCAGTTCTTCCTGATGTTCCTCGCACTGAAGTTTACTTTCCTTCTCTGTCCGATTCAGGCTCAGTGTTCGAACTTTCTCAGACAGTCTCGCCAAGGCCCGACTATCCCTGAGGGTGCGGTCTGTAAACTCCTCTCTACATTCCGGGCAGGAGTTTCTCCCCTCCCTGTCCCAACTCTGTGTGATGCAGGAGCGGCAGAAGTTGTGCCCACACTCCAGTGCCACCGGATCGGTGAAGAAATCCAGGCAGATCTGACAAACTACCTCTGCTGTTAAACTTTCAACCTGGTCTTTCGAAGCCATTTTAGTCCGGCACTTCCTGATTCAAAAATGCGTACAATGCGCACGCTGCCGTCTCGGGGAATGAATGTTAATTGGCTGCAAGTGTTCAGTGCGAAAGTTTCATAGAAACATGGAAAGCGGAGAGAAAAGTTTGGGGTAGTCCAAGGCAGAACAGGTAGCTGGAAAGAGAGCAGGGAATATTTACGAGGATTTTGCCAGGACTCGAGGTCACGAGCGAAAGTGAGAAGTTGTGCCGGGTTGGACTTTATTCCTTGGAGCGCAGGAGGCTGCAGGGTAATCTGATAGAGGTGTTTATGATCATGAGGGAAATAGATAGTGTGAATCGGCTGTCCTTTTACCAGGGCCAATCAAGAACCACATAATATATGTTTAAGTTGAGAAGGGAAAGATTTATTAGAAATACGAGGGAGAACTTTTCACATCGAAGGTGGTGGATATACATACATGCAAAGATACCCAGACAATAGATGCAGGACAAGGCCATTCGGCCCTTCGAGCCAGCACCGCCATTCAATGTAATCATGGCTGATCATCCACAATCAGTACCCCGTTCCTGTCTTCTCATACCCCTTGATTCCGCTAACCCTAACTCTATCTAACTCTCTTTCGAATGCATCCAGTGAAATGGCCTCCACTGCCTCCTGAACAGAGAATTTCACAAATTCACAAGTTCTAAATGGCCTACCCCTTATTCTTATACTGCATCCTGGTTCTGGATTCCCCCAATATCGGGAACATGTTTCCTGCACCTAGTGTGTCCAATCCCTTAATAATTTTACATGTTTCTATATGATATCCTCTCATCCTTCTAAATGCCAGTGAATACAAGCCCAGTCGCTCCATTCTTTCATCATACGACAGTCCCGCCATCCCGGGAATTAACCTCGTGAACCTATGCTGCACTCCCTCAATAGCAAGAATGTCCTTCCTCTAATTGGGGACCAAAACTGCACACAATACTCCAGGTGTGGTCTCACCAGGGCCATGTACAACTGCAGAAGGACCTCTTTGCTCCTATATGCAACTCATCTTGTTATAAGGCCAACATGCCGTTAGTTTACTTCACTGCCTATTGTACCTGTATGCTTACCTTCAGCGACACCCAGGTCTCGTTGTAGACCACCTCCCCTTTTCCTAACCTGACACCATTCAAGTAATAATCTACATTCTCCTTCTTGCCTCCAAAGTGGATAACCTCACATTTATCCACATTATACTGCAACTGCCATGCATCTGCCCACTCACCCAACCTGTCCAAGTCACTCTGCATCCACACAGCCTCCGCTTCACAGTCTACATTGCCACCCAGCGTTGTGTCATCTGTAAATTTGCTAATGTCACTTTTAATTCCTTCATCGAAATCATGAATGTATATTGTACATAGCTGCAGTCCCAGCACCGAGCCTTGCGGCACCCCACTGGTCACTATCCGCCATTCTGAAGGGGTTTGGCGACACCTGGTGGCAACCCAAGGTCACGAGGAACCATCGGCTCTAGGGGGCGGCGTCTAGGTGGGGGAGGCGCGAGTCACGGGATCGGTATCTGAGTTGTTATTTAAAGCCGGGCAACGCCCGTGTCAGGTGAGGAGTAGGGAGGTGAATTGCAGAAGAATAAACAAGTCTCAAGTTCAAGAGTCCAAGAGAGTTTATTGTCATGTGTCCCAGGTAGGACAATGAAATTATTGCTTTGTCTAGAGCACACAACTTGTGTCCGACTAGTGCTTGGCTCGACTCCTGCCCGTCCCCGCCACAATTGGTGACCCCAGACGCCCAGGAGCGTAATCCTGGAAGGGACATTTTAAAAATTGCATTCTGCCGCTGCCGCCTACAAGGCCGACGTATCCGAACTCAACGCAGTCTCCCTGAAGCTGCCTACATTTTGGACCTCGCAGACGAGGGGTTTGTTTCGACAGGCCGAATCCTAATTTGGCGGGCGGGCTCGGCGACCGGATTCCCTCGGCCCTCATGAGTGAGATGCTCACTCACATGGGCGACCACCTGCCCTGTCCTCTCTTTGAATTCACCTACCTGCAGCAGTTGCCAATAGACCTCCGCCAGCAGCTCGTGGGGGATACCTTTGTAGATCCCATCCAGCTAGCAGCCCAGCATCCCTGACCAGCAGCAGGTGGGCACGCTGGATGCCTGGAGTGGGACCTGGAGCCACTGGAATCCCCGGAATCGCTGGACCGGATTGATTCAATGACCAGGCTGGCCCAGGGACCCAGGACCACGACCTGGCAGGCCCAGAGATCACTAAGCAAGACACATACAATCGCCCCAATGTACTAGGGGACGGAGGACCGAAGGTGATGAAGGAACTGCAGGTAATTCACATTAGTCAAGAATTGCCATGGCCACAGGAGCCACAGACCAGACAAGTGGCACAGGAGAGGAGGATGGCTGAGCAGGACCCAGGAGACCCAAGGAGAAGAATGTGGTGTTTTTACCACTAGCTCTGGGGTTCAGCAGCCCGCCAAGTGACCCTTGGGCATGGGAGGCCGGCGTGAAACGGTGTCTGTGGCTCGTTTGAAACCGGCCCACTTGGACCTGAGTGAGCCAGTCCATGTGGCTCAACCTCCCCGTTGCGGGCGTCTGCCGTCCTGGGCTCCCGGAGATTCTCCCAAACTGAGCAAGCCCCCAGCACGCGGGATTGTATCTATGCGTTCAGGCCATCTCGTGCGATGTCCTGTGCGGTTTGGTGCCTCTGATTCTGGGGGGGGGGGAGGGGTGGGGGTTCATGTGGTGGCACCTGATCGCAACTCAAGGTCACGACAAACCATCGTCTCTAGAGGGTGGCATCTTGGTGGGGCAGGCGCGAGTCACGTGGTCGGTATCTGAGTTGTTATTTAAGGGCGGGCAATGCCCATGTCGGGTGAGGAGTAGGGAGCTGTATTGCAGAAGAATAAACACAACTTGTATCCAACTAGTTTTTGGCTGGACTCCTGCCACTCCCCGCCACAAGGGACCCGTTAATCCCTATTCTTTGTTTCCTGTCTGCCAACCAATTTTCTAATTGGTTGGTAGTGCTCTAATTTTGCCCACTAATCTCCTGTGTGGGATCATGTCAAAGGCTTTCTGAAAGTCCAGGTACACTACATCCACTGGCTCTCCCTTGTACATTTTACTTGTTACATTCCCACAAAATCTCAGTAGATTTATCAAGCATGATTTCCCCTTGGTAAATCCATGTTGACTTTGACCGATCCTGTTACTGCTATCCAAATGCGCCGCTAATACATCTTTGATAATCGACTCCAACATCTTCACCACCACCGATGTCAGTCTAAATGGTCTACAATTCCCTGCTTTCTCCCTCCTATCTGAAATGTGAGATAACATTAGCTACCCTCCACTCCACAGGAACTGATCCAGAATCTAAAGAACATTGGGAAATGATCATCAATGCGGCCATGATTTCTAGAGCTATCTCATTGAGTACCCTGGGATGCAGACCATCAGGCCCTGGGGATTTATCCGCCTTCATCACCATTTCCTGACTAATGTGAATAACCTTCAGTTCATCCGTCACCCTAGGTCCTTCGTCCTCTAGTACATTGAGGCGATTGTTTGTGTCTTCCTTAGTGGTATATGGAACAAAGTACTAGAAGAGGTAGACGGGATCAGAACTATAACCGCATTTAAACACCGTTTGGACAGGCACATGGATCGGAAAGGATAGAGGGATATGTGCCAAAAGCGGGATGTTAGGATTTGTGCCTTTTGTTTTGCGTATGGCGTGCACAGCCTAAAGTTGTAGGACAACTTGTTCTATTTGATTACATTTGTCGAAACAGGGCGGACCACGTGAAGGTTGCAATCTCCCACCCCAGGATTTGTGCCGATGGGGCATCTTGGTCGGCATGGGCAAATTGGGCCGAAAGGCCTGTTTCCGTGCAGTTGGACTCTATGAATCTGTAAGGAGGGGACACAGTCGGTGTTAACGAGGGCTCGAGAGTAACTGAGTTGCACCTGTTGAGCAGTGGAACCCGTCGCCCGCACCTCCGTTCACATGATGGACACAGACCTCCCTCCTTCTTCATTCTAATCCCCTGCACTGCACCTACCTCTCATGCACCAATCTTCAGGTAAATCCTTCCCTCGCCGACAATGGCCATTTGCCCTCTTCTCTTACCCCCTCTCCCATCAAGCAAAAGTTATTGAGGTTTGAAAACGCACTCCTCCAGATTCATGGAGAGTTTCTACCCAGCTCTCAAAGGCAACTGAATCATTCTACCATAGCCAAAAGGCGGTGCTGAACTACAATCTTCCTCATTGGTGACCCAGGGACTAACCTTAAGCGGACTTCACTGGCTTTACCTTGCACTAAATGTTATTCCCTTATCATGCGTCAACACAATGCAAATGGCTCGAACATGCTTAGTTGCATGTTCTCGAGCTGGAAAGAACCACTCCATTTCCAATGATGAAACTGAAGTTATGAGTAGACAAATTAGCCGAAGGTGTCCGTGGGCTTGACATGGAAATTGGTCGCTCGCCCTTGCCCAGAAATGGAGACAGAATCGCCGAGAAATGGAACTGGACATTGGGGACGCAAGCAGATGAAAGGGAGGTCTATTTGTGTGGGATATGAAACACTAAAGTGATGAACGAGAGCAGGAAGCAGCACCGATACAGACACACAGCATGGAAACAGGACATTCCGCACAATTGCTGACCAAGATGCCCTATCTAAGCTTGTCCCATTTGCCGCGTTTGGCCCATGACCACCTCCTAATCATTCTGGTCCATGCACCTATCCAAATGTCTTTTAAATGGTCTTAAATACCTCAAATACCCGGCATAATGTACCCCAGAAAGCGGTGAGGGAGGGATGTGGCTTCGACTGAAACAAGGAACATACACGAATTCTACACGGAGACAGAGAGAGCTTGATCCCTACGTAGTCTGATGTGGACTGAAGGGAACGTTCCATGTGGCCACCAACAAAACCGACAGGCTTATTGCAGTTCCAATTTCAAACATTGTGCGTTATTTTCCTTCTTTGAATTATTTTTCCAATCTAATTCCCTGCTGCCATTTACACTTCCTCAGTAAGACCAATACAGTCTTCGCCCGATCAACATCGACTCCAATTCATTTACTCTGATACAGCGGACTTACAATTCTTGGAATTTTGAGACATGCCGAACTTAGACTTCTGAGGAATTAGAAGTGTTAAAATGTAGCGGATGCATTTTGAAGCCTCAACATTTTAAGCCGTGCATTTGTTTTTGTTTTTTTGCTGCAGGTGTGGTAATAGGTCACAAAAGGCACATCAAATCAGATTCCCGCTGATTATGCAATTGTCAAAGTTAATTTCCAAAGTACACAAAAATGCTGGAGAAACTCAACGGGTGCAGCAGCATCGATGGAGCGAATGAAATGGGCAACGTTTGGGGCCGAAACCCTTCCTCAGACTTTCCATAGACACTGCTGCTCCCGCTGAGGTTCTCCAGCATGTTTGTGTACCTTCGATTTTCCAGCATCTACAGTTCCTTCTTAAACACATTAATCCCCAAAGTTACAGCTGGTCTGTGGTCGCACCACGTGGCTTTGCTGCCATCTGGTGGCGGAACCAAGGTGCAATTAATCCTGCTCCAGGTTAATAGAAGTGTTAAAGAAGGAACTGCAGATGCTGGAGAATCGAGGGTTACACAAAAAGCTGGAGAAACTCAGCGGGTGCAGCAGCATCTAAGGAGCGAAGGAGATAGGCGACGTTTCGGAGGGTCTCGAACCGAAACGTCGCCTATCTCCATCGCTCCTTAGATGCTGCTGCACCCGCCGAGTTTCTCCAGCTTTTTGTGTAACCCCAGATTAATAGAACATGGTTTGATGCAGAGATGCAGCACGGAAACATACGTTTCGGTCCACCGAAGGTAGACACAACAAGCTAGAGTAATTCAGCGGGTCAGGCAGCATCTCTGGAGAAAAAGAATAGGAGACGTTTCTTTTATAGACCACCCTAAACAAAAGATGCAAGATTCGAATATGAAGATTGGGGGTGAAGGAATAACATTTTGTAGTTGGAACGTTAAGGGTATTAACGAACCAAATCAAGAGAGGTAAAGTATTAGCACATTTAAAAGCACTTAAAACAGATGTAATATTTCTTCAAAAAAATTCACCTTAAAAAGGATGCAGAGCATAGATTGAAAGCTAAATGGATTGATTAAGCGTATCGTTCCTCATTTACACATAAATCCAGAGGTGTTGCAATACTAATCCGTAAAGGGATACCTTTTTAAACATATATCAACTATAACGGACGGTGATGGTGGATATATTGTATTAATAGGTGTATTATATGCTCAAAAACTGACTCTTATTAATGTTTATGGACCAAATTTTGATAGTCCCTTGTTTTTTAAGAAAACATTTAATACAATTCCGGAATTAATACAACACAATTTAATAATCGGAGGAGACTTAAATTGTACATTAGACCCCTATTTAGATAGATCATCAAGACAACGGAAAACAAAATCGCAGTCCAGTTACTTATTAAATGCATATATAGATACTAGTAATATCAAGGATGTTTGGAGAATAGAAAACCCAACCGGACGAGAATATTCATTTTATTCATCGGTACATGAAACATATTCAAGAATAGATTATTTTTTGGTGGACTCCAAGATTATTCCATTTACTTATAACTCGAAATATCACAATATTATAATTTCGGACCATGCTCCCTTAACATTTATGATTAAATTAAATGGAAGGACGGAGAAACAGTAACAATGGAGACTTAACCCACAAATTTTAAAGGAAAAAGTATGTCAGGAATATCTCACTAAACAGGTTAATATGTTCTTTGAAATCAATGATAACCCTAATAGGTCCGCCTCCCTACTTTGGGAACATTTAAAACATTTACTCAAGGAGCTATGATCTCCTCCCAAGCATTTCATAATAAAGAGAATCGGGCTAAACAACAGACATTGGAAAGGGAAATAAAAGAATTAGACATAGACAATGCCTTGGAATTTATGTAACAAAGACATATGCTTCTTTATTTAAACTTAACTTTCCGCCTTTATTGAACAAATTACATAAGAATATTTTATATTGGAAAACATTACCTATCTCAATGTTTGGTAGAATTAATGCAATAAAAATGATTTTTCTCCCGCAATTATTGTACCTCTTTCAATCAATCCCGATATATCTCCCCAAAACCTTTTTTAAAAGGTTGACTCTATAGTCACTAATTTTATCTGGGATTATAAGAACCACAGAATAAATAAAAAGCACTTATGTAAATCAAAAATAAATGGAGTTTTAGCCCTACCGAATTTTATGCTCTATTTTTGGGCAGTTAACATTAAAAATATGAATTTTTGGTTGGAAGAACTGGACCAGCAACCAGATTGGTTAAAAATGGAAAATGAAGACTGTTTACCTTTTGAAATTGGGTCGATCTTATTTGCTATTACTAAATTAAGCAAAATAACCTATAGTGAAAACCCCATAATATATAGTGGAATACGAATTTGGAAACAATAAAAAAAAGACACTAAAATTGTATAATTTACCACTACTTCTTCCCATTGTAAACAACCCAACATTTAAACCCTCAATGATGGATAAAGTTTTTTTACAATGGAAAAATCACGGAATTACAAAGATGGGTCATCTCTATAGGAAAGGTACATTCCTCTCATTTCAGAAACTACAACAAATTTATGGACTTCACTCAAATGACTACTTTAGATACCTACAACTTAGAGACTATGCCAAATCAAATACACAGGACTATAGAAATAGAAAGACAGACATTCTTCCGAACGACATCAACACCAATTCATTCACTGATAGAGCGAACCTGTAGCTCTTGGATTTCCTTCTTCGGTACAAAGAAGGGTCCCGGCCCCGAAGCGTGGTCTGTCAAATTTCCTCCACAGTTGCTGCCTGGCCCGCTAAGTTCCTCCAGTACTTTGTGGGTTTTTTTGTTACTCAACTATTTGATCAGAATTTTGTATCTACCATTTCGAATATTCACTTTGCCTTCTCTCATTTCTGGCAATTCCCGATTTCATTCCGCTCTCCTATTAACATCTGTCCCCAAACTGGCCTTTACGCCGCTGTTGAAGTCCGCACCAACTCCGCTTGTACCGCGGTGTGACTCGCGGGGAGTTTAGGACCCGGGGGAGCCCGGAGCTCAGGACCCGCCGCCCGCCCTCGGCTGCTGAACCCGCGGGAAGGGGGATTTTTCAATCTTTATATTTTCACAAAATTATCTCTGTTCCATTGCCGGACACGGTTAACG
Organism: Raja brachyura; assembly: GCA_963514005.1. The sequence continues at coordinate 33,447,805 of OY740805.1, forward strand.
AGTTAAAATGAACGGATCGACAACTCTGATTTAAGTTGCTGTTTTTCCCACATTTACATTCCTCCTGGTTTTATTTCCGCGCTCACTTAAGTTTTACGACGCGGAATTTGGGGATTAAATGGGAGCCGTTCAGCGCCGACCTGTTGTCCACCGGGTTTCTGCCCCACAGCCCCTGAGCCCCGCTCCTGACGCCGGTCCCGGGACCCGACCCTTTTACACACCCGGAGCGGAACCGGAGCAGATTCTCAGCCAGTTTCGATCCCAAGTCTCGAAGAAAGGATAAAGTTTCTCCGTGAATTTATTCCCAGTGAAGGTGTGGAGATGGGACTTGGTGTCCGCGTCGTAAAATGAAACTGTCCCGGACTCGTAATTGAGATAAACTCCCACCCTCCCGGGGATGGGACGGGCGGGGAGAGGGGATGCAGGGGAGGTGACTGCATCAAACTCGTCACCCAACTGCCTGATTCTCCAGACTCCAGTCTCCGAGGTCAGTGTGACCAGCATCTTCCTCTCCACAGACTCTGCGGCGACTCCCAGACTCCAGAACAGACTCCCCGCCACCTCCACCTCCCAGTAATGTCTCCCCGATGTGAAACCCTCCGATCCCAGCACACATGACAAGACAGTAAACATCTTCCCGGTATCAGGGAGATCGCTCTGGGACCCGGTATTTCTCACCCTCTTCCGATCCTCAGACACCTCCAGTCCTGGATTTGCTGTTTCCACATCGAGGGTGACGGAGACTGGGGGGAGAAACAGAGAATCAGAGGGTCCCCGGGGGTCGGGGGGAGACTCGGGCAGCGCGGCCCCGGGACCGGGGGAGAAGCCGCTCGGCCTCAGGCACAGGCGGGCGGACAACTGAAACCTTGTAGAGGTTTGTGGAGGGGATTTCCCTGAGATATCGGGAGGAGGCTGGAGAGTACGGAGGAGCGGGGGGTGGGGGGGGGGGGGGGGGGGGGGGGCACAACGACTGAAGCAGGCTATTCAGATATGGATGCAGATCGGAGCAAGAGGATATTGAGGTGAATGATAATTTGAAGTCGTTAAAGAGGAGGTAGAGGTGTGGGGTGGAGTCGCCACGATCATAGTGAATGGGGGGAGACATGAGGGACCAGATGACCTGTCCCTGTTTCTTTCAGTGGAGGGTGAGGGAGAGGGAGGGGTGGCTTGGACCATGGAAGGAAGCAGAGTTTGAATGATCAGGTGTTAGACAGAATGGGTGGCATCTTGTGGTTGTAGGGTCGTTGAAAGAGAGGGGATTCACGGGTGGATTTGATGGGTGTGTACAACCAAGAACACACTGATCTCATTGTGAACCAATATATGAACTTCACTGAGGGACTTGACAATGTTGCGCATGTAAGGCTGGTCCAGAAAGTGAAGGCAGGTGGGATCCAAGGCGAGCTGGTGAAATGGATCCAAAATTGGCTTGGTGGTTGGAGGTTGAAGGTGGCGGCAGAAGGATGATTTTTCTGCTTGGAGGTCTGTGACTGGTGGAGTGCCGCAGAGATCGGTGCTGCAACCTTTGCTGTTTATGTTATATGTTCATGGCTTGGATGGAATGTAGGAGGTGTGATTAGTAAGTCTGCGGAGGACGCAAACATTGTGGATAGTGGGGACGGTTGTCTAAGTCTGCAGCAGGATATCGGGTAGATCATCAAAATCGTATTTGCTTGCAGGGATATCAAATCAAGAGAGTGCAGGTTTATCTTTAGAGCAAGGAATTTTAAAGTGGATCTGAGTTGGAAGTTTTCTTTACACTGAGAGTGGGTGATATCTGAAGCATGCTACAGAGGAGGTGGTGGAGTTAGATATAACCACTATACTTGAGGCACTTAAATAGGTGAGGTACAGAAGGATAGCGATGTAATGTGGGCAAATCGATTAGTATAGATGGGGAAAAGGTGGTCGTGGACGTGATAGGCTGAAGGGCCGGACTCTGTAATGTACAACCATGGCTCACGGCTCCAAAAGCACTGAATGACTGAGTCACCACAGCCACCGGTGCAGCAAATTCCAAAGGTTCCCCTGTCTCTGCGTACAATAATGTCTCCTTATCACTGTCCTACATGGTGCAGCCCACATTCTGAGAGGGTGCTTGTTCTCCAGACCCCTCAGACAGGGGAAACATCCTTCCATGTATCCAGCCCACTGTGCCTTGTGAAAACATTGTGTTTCACTGAAATCTGCTCGAATACACCCGAACTCTCGAGCACACAGGCCTAATCTACTCAATCTCACCCCGCACAGCAAAATCATTGTCCCAGGAACGTATTGTTAATCTTTGCTTCAAGTCCTCTGTGTCAAGTCTGTCAATTTATTGGTACACAGGAGCATCGGAACACAAGAAAACAGGATTAGGATCGGCTCGTCAGGCTTGCCCCTCCATTCAATGTGATCATGGCTGATCTAAGCTGGAAAAAATTCCTTTTCTGAGTGATTTTCCCCATAATATTTATTTTTAGATCTATCAAATATTTATTTGTAGCCAAGTTGCACATATCCAATAGCTCAGAGTTTCACAACCATCTTGGACACAACATTCCAAATATTCACTGCCCTCTGAGAGATGCAACTTCCACACACCGCATGAGAGGCCGCTCTGGAAGGTTGGATCTCATGGAATCCGGGGTGAACTAGCTGATGGAATACAACATTTACCTGAAGGTCACAGACAGAGGATGTTGGTAGAGGGTCGTTTTTCAGACTGGAGACAGAGTCCACTGTTGTTCCTTATTTATATACACGATTGGGTGTGTATATAGGTTGCACGGTTAGTCCGTTGGCAGATGGAACTAAAATTGATGACATTGTGGAGAGTGAAGAAGGTTATCTGAGAGTAAATGGGATCCTTGTGAACTGGGCCAATGGGCTCAGGAACGGCATGTAAAGGTGAGGTGATGCACTTTGCTGAGACAAATGAGGGCAGGTCATGCACAATAAATGGGGAACTTTATAGAACTGAGAGATCTTGGGCTGCAGGTACACAGGTACACTGTTATCGATGTGTATAAGATTTGTATAATGTGCACAGATAAGGTGAATAACCACAGTATTTTGCCCAAGGCAGGAGAGTCTAAACCTCTGACTCTATGATGCTTCCCAGCTGATGAGTTTAGTGGTGGATCAAATCTCCAATTTTCCTTAAATCCACATAGAAACATAGAAACATAGAAAATAGGTGCAGGAGGAGGCCTTTCGGCCCTTCGAGCCAGCACCGCCATTCATTGTGATCATGGCTGATCGTCCCCTATCAATAACACATGCCTGCCATCCATTGACTCCACTAGCCCCTAGAGCTCTATCCAACTCTCTCTTAAATCCATCCAGTGATTTGACCTCCACTGCCCTCTGTGGCAGGGAGTTCCATAAATTCCCAACTCTCTGGGTAAAAATTTTTTTTCTCACCTCATTCTTAAATGACCTCCCCTTTATTTTAAGACTGTGGCCCCTGGTTCTGGACTCACCCAACATTGGGAACATTTTTCCTGCATCTAGCTTGTCCAGTCCTTTTATAATTTTATATGATTCTATGATCCCCCCTCATCCTTCTAAACTCCAGTGAATACAAGCCTAGTCTTTTCAATTTTTCCTCATATGACAGTCCCGCCATCCCAGGGATCAATCTCGTGAACCTATGCTGCATTGCCTCAATCACAAGGATGTCCTTCCTCAAATTAGGAGACCTCAACTGTACACAATACTCCAGGTGTGGTCTCAACGGAGCCCTATACAACTGCAGAATAACCTCCTTACTCCTATACTGAAATCCTCTTGTTGTGAAATAGAATTAATCTTTGCATCTAGGAATTGCTTAAAGATGTATAGGAATGAACTGCAGATGCTGCTTTAAACTGAAGATAGACTCAAAGAGCTGGAAGAACTCATCGGGACAATCAGCATCTCTGGAGAGAAAGAATGGGTAACGTTTCGGTTCGAGCCCCTTCTTCAGACTGGTTATGGATAAGGGAAACAAGAGATATAGGCGATGATGTAAAGAGATAAAGAACAATGATTGGAAGATAAGCTAAAAATAATGATCATATTGGAAACAGGCCATTGTTAGCTGTTTGTTAGGTGAAAATGAGAAACTAGTGCGACTTGGGTGGGGGAGGGATAGAGAGAGAGGGAATGCCGGGGCTACCTGATGGTAGAGAAATGAACATTTCATACCACTAAGCTGCCAAGCGAAATATGAGATACTGTTCCTTCAATTTGCGTATAACCTCACTCTGACAATGGAGGAGACCTAGGACAGAAAGGTCTGTGTGGGAATGGGAAGGAGACTTAAAGTGTTCAGCAACCAAAAGATCAGGTAGGTTCAAGCAGACTGAGCGATGGTGGTCAGCAAAACGATTGCCCGGTCTGCGTTTGGTCTCATCGATGTATAAGAGTCCACACCTTGAACAATGGATACAGCAGATGAGTTTGGAGGAGGACCAAGTGAACCTCTGCCTAACCTGAAAGGATGCAGTCGAGGTCCGTGGAAATCATTTTCGGCCAGGGCAGTAGTGTTTACGGATTTTGGGGAGTTTAAAACCAGGCTGTGCGAGGCTGGGAAATGATAAGATGTCAGGTGTATGGCTTGAAGTTGTCAGAAACAAGAATAATGGAAAAGGTATAAGCTTTACCTTGCTTGAAGTCATCACATATTTCTTTGTTGAATGAAACTGGGCAATTAAACTTTTCAATCGGCAAGGCTTCATCTACCACCGACAGTGGTTTGTCTTTACCACGAACCCTGGAAATATTTAACAGCTGGTTATAAACTGAGAATTAGAAATGTTTTGAGCTGTTCCACCAAAACTTACAATGTTTCCGTCAAGACAATGTCCTACCTTCGCTTCTGCCCAGCTTCCTCCTGAAAGAAATAAAACACAAATCTCAATTGATTGAAATGTACCGTCCTCATCCTGACAGCGGGAATTGTACCCAATTTCTACAATCCTCTGATAATTCCCATTTCCCAACTCTTATCACTGATGTCATGCGGAGAGAAAGTGGATATTGCCGCAGAGATGGAGAACAATGGGGGAAAGCACAAGGAATGTTCATGAGAATGACGTCGTAACTGAGAGGATAGACCTTAATGAAATGACTGGGCAGGTCGTGGGATTTCATCTGGAGAAGATGTCAGGAATGATGAGAGAATTTAATACTTTCAGTGGACTAAAATGGGTGGGGATGAAATAATATCTCAAGTCAAAGGGGAGACCAATAATCAAAGTTGAAATGTAATGTGGTCTTCAATAAATACCGAAAGTAATGCAGTCATGAGTACATGGACCTCACTGCATTGGAGGGACTGAAGACAACAGCAGAGATAAATTTAAGTGCAAGTGGGATGAACACATTAGGGCTCCTGGAATTTTGGGTATTGTTACCGGGTGTGGAGAGTAGATGGAGGGATGATGAGTGGAACAGAAAACGTGACTGGATAGGAAGGGCCAAATGGCCTGTCTGATGTACATTGGGATAACTTTGGTGAAACAACATGGACAAAACAAACAGAGCAAATTCCTCGAAGGTGAACACCCACTGCTGATGGGAACCTGATATAGATGATCAATCTGATGAGTGCGCCATGTTCTAGATTACAATGTTAATCCCCACAATGTGGTCATGGCTGATCTAGCCCTGGACTGAACTCCTCATCTTTGCCCCATTCCTGTTGATTACAATTCCCCAAATGTTTTAATATGTATCCTCCTCTGGGTTAAAACATGTCTAACATGTAAAACCTCTTAGAGTGTCTTGGTTGGAGACTCCCAGATATTAACTGCCCTTTGCTCATTTGTGGTCTTTGGGATCAGATATAGGATCATCTGTCATTTTTCTAAACTCCACATAATATAAACACCTCTCGACATTCCATTATATTCTGAACAACAACAGCTGGAACAGAGGGAACATTTACTCAATTCCGAATTACTAGTAAATGCAGCATTTATTTCTGAAATGTCACCCACCATTTTGTGACTGCACTTTCACTTCACCAAACCGAGTGTGATTCCTCACCTTCAGAAACACCACACTGTCTTTTTGATCCATCTGTTGCTGCAACTTTAAGAGTTCCTCCTGGATGGATTTTAAATTCTCTTGAATCTTTCCAAGATTTGTCTCCATTGTATTTAGAATCTTCTTCTCTTCCTCCCGGATATCTGCCAGTGTGCGCTGCTCTTTCTCAGTGAGAATCTGGTGCAGTTCAGCATACTGGGATGTGATCTTAGACTGAAGGTTGTGTGATTGTTCCTGTGAAATAAAAGGTGAAGAACAATATATAATGTCACTGGTTGCGTTTCCTCACGACTTTAACGCTGACATTTGGCCTGTGCATTTTTTATTTGCTTTGGCAATTCAATTGTTTGTCAAAGGTAGACAAAAATGCTGGACTAACTCAGCGGGCGAGGCAGCATCTATTGAGAGAATGAGTAGGCGACGTTTTGGGTCGACACCCTTCTTCAGACTTCAGAAGTATTTATACAGTTTGTCTAAATGCTTCTGAAATGTCACGAAGATAATGTTATAACCCATCAATCATCTAACCCCAATACAATTCCCTGCTGCCTATTCCTTTGCACGTGCCGGTTAATTCCTATTTATCCGTCCACCACCCACTTTCCCAGGGATTATAACAGTCGCCGATTGACCATTGAACCAGCGTGTATTGGGGACGTGGAAGGAATCGGACGCGGCCACGGGGAGAAGGCGTGAACCACACGGGCAGTACCCGAGGTCTGGATCCCGCTCACCAGAACTAGGAGACAGCAGCACTACTTGTGTCACTGCGCTGCCCTATTATTACACGCATCACATGGGATCAAATCTACACAAGATCAGGAAATCGAAACTGGAAAGCCTCACCAGAACTCCAGAAATCTTCTGTTTCTGTTGCTGCTCCATTCGCTGGATCTCTGATTGTTTTTTTGTGAGAGACCGGATGGAAGATTTCACCTGATCCTGGGATTGTGATTGAAAATCAGAGAATAAAAGTGTTAGATTATAAAGATGGAATTAAACAATGATGCGATCAAAATCGGTTTGCTTTTACCTTGTAGATTTCAGCAGCTTCTTTAATCGGCATGAAGCTGTGAGACTTGTGTTCCCGCCCAGCTGCACAAACCAGGCAGATCAGCTTCTTGTCAGTTTCACAAAACAGCTTCAGTTCTTCCTGATGTTCCTCGCACTGAAGTTTACTTTCCTTCTCTGTCCGATTCAGGCTCAGTGTTCGAAATTTCTCAGACAGTCTCGCCAAGGCCCGATTCACCCTGAGGGTGCGGTCTGTAAACACCTCTCTACATTCCGGGCAGGAGTTTCTCCCCTCCCTGTCCCAACTCTGTGTGATGCAGGAGCGGCAGAAGTTGTGCCCACAATCCAGTGACACCGGATCGGTGAACAAATCCAGGCAGATGGGACAAACTACCTCATCGGTTAAACTCTCGACCTGGTCTTTCGAAGCCATTTTAATCCTCCACTTCCTGGTTCCAAACGCATTCCCATTCGCTGAAACTGCTGACACTGCGCACGTCTCTGCTGCCGTCTCGGGGAATGAATGTAATTGGGCTGCAAGTGTTCAGTGTGAAGATGCAGAAACAAGGAACTGCAGATGCTGCTTCACAACAAAAAGACACAAAGTGCTGGATTAACTCCGCGGGTCAAGTAGCACCTCTGGAGAACATGGACAGGTGATGTTTCGGGTCTGGACCCTTCTTCAGACTGATTGTAGGGGCGGTTGGTCGGAGATGGAAGAACGATGAAAGGAGGGGGGCAGGACAAAGCCTGGCTGGTAATAGGTTGATCCAATTGAGGGGGGAGAGGATCGCAGACGGTTGGACAAAGTCCAGAGATGAAAGACAGAAAGTGTGTGACAAAATGATCGAGGACTTGTGAATTGTGTCCTGATCTTCAAACACTCTTCTCCAAAGACGGCCAAAGGTTGTGCAGGTGCACTGAAGGCGCTGGTGAATTTCACCATCAATGTCTGCCTTCCTCTGGGAAGAGGAGCGCCAGCCACAGGACCCGAGGGTCACCATCGTTACGACCATTTTAAAGGAAGGAGACAAATCCACCCGCGGAAACTATAGAGGGTTCTCCCGCTCTCTACCACAGGGAGGGGTCAGTTACGCATTAAACTGTTCTGAAGGTAGACAAAAATGCTGGAGAAACTCAGCGGGTGAGGCAGCATCTATGGCACGAAGGAAATAGGCGACGTTTCTGGCCGAAACCCTTCTTCAGTCTGATGAAGGGGGGGGGGGGGGGGGGGGGGGCGGGAAGAAGAAAGGAAGAGGAGGGCCCTGAGGGCTGAGGGGGAGCTGTGAAGGGGAGGAGAAGTCAAAAATTGGAGAAGTCAATGTTCATGCCGCTCGGGTGTAAAACAAAGATCCTATAGCGGAGGATATTTGGTGTAAACTGTCCAAGCGAAATATGAGGTGCTGCCCCTTCAATTTGCGCTGGTCCTCACTCCGGCCGTGGAGGAGGCACAGGACAGAAAGGTTGGATTTTGATTGGGAGGGGGAGCTGAAGTGCTGAACCATCCGGAGATCAGATTAGTTATTGCGGACCGAGCGGAGGTGTTAGGTGAAGCGATCGCCAAGCCTACGCCGTCTCACCAATGGAGATCAGCTGACATCTAGAGCAGCGGATGCAATAGATGAGGTTGGAGGAGGTGCAGGTGAACCTCTGTCGAACGAATGCTTGGGTCCTTGAATGGAGTCAAGGGGGGAGGTAAAGCGACAAGTGCAGCATCTCGTGCGGTTGCAAGGGAACGTGCCCGGGGAGGGGGTGGTATGGGTGGGAAGGGAAGAATTGACCAGGGAGTTGCGGAGGGAGCGGTATTTGCGGAAAGCAGACGGGGGGGGGGGGGGGGAGATGGGATGATGTGGCTAGTAGTGGGGTTACATTGGAGGTGGCGAAAATGACGGAGGACTATTTGTTGTGTGTGACGGCTAGTAGGGTGGAACGTGAGGACTAGGGGGACTCTGCCGTTGTTACGAGTTGGTGGATAGGGAGAGAGAGCAGTGCACGGGGTATGGAAGAGACCCTGGTGAGCGTCACCAATTTATTCACTCTGATACAGCGGACACGTAATTCTTCGAAGTTTCAGACATGCCAAACTTCCTCGGTCTTCTGAGGAAGTAGAGGCGTTTAGATCTAAAGGAAACCACATCGAGAGAACCGAGTGTCAGACTGCACTTGGCCTCGCCGATAGATAGCAGTCCAAAGTCAAAGTCAAAGTCAAGTTTATTCGTCACGTACATTCGTCACGTCCAGTAGATGCAACACCCGTCCCTATACGACCGCCCTAGACTCCATTCAGGGAAGCCGCCCGTCCTTTCAGGTGAGGCAGAGGTTCACTTGCACCTCCTCCAGCCACATCTATCGTGTCGGTTGTTCTCGGCGTGGATTCCAAATTATCGTTGGGTTGAACCCTGGTCTCTGGCCCCAGGAGGCAGCGGCTCTACCCGCTGCTCCACAGTAGCTGAAATAAAGACATAAGATTCAAGAAATACTCAGCAGGTCGGTTAGCGGCTGCAGAGAGAGACCCAGAGTTAATTACTCAGGTTGAACATAATTCATCATCAGTATTATATCTGAAATGGAAGGTCTGTTTCACCTTGCAGATGTTGCCTGACCTGTTGAGTATTTGGGGCAATTTCTGCTTTTATTCCACATTTTAAAGCCTCAACACTTTTAGACATGCATTTTGTTTGGGCCGCGTGTGTGGTAACAGGTTACAAAAGTCATTTATTAAATCAGATTCCCGCTGTTTCTGCAATTGTCAAAGTTAATTCTCAAAGTTATAGCTGGTCTGTGGTCGCACCACGTGGCTTTGCTGCCATCTTGTGGCCGAACCAAGAAGTGACGCAGTTAACGCGTTGAAACGAACGGATCGACAGACAGCTCTGATTTCAGTTGCTGTTTATTTCACTCTTCCCACATTTACATCCCCCCTGGGTTTATTTCCGCGCTCACTGGAGTTTTACGACACATAATTTGGGGATGAAATGGGAGCCGTTCAGCGCCGACCTGTTGCCACTGGGTTTCTGCCCCACAGCCCCTCAGACCCGTTCCTGCCGCCGGTCCCGGGACCCGACCCTTTTACACACCCGGAGCGGAACCGGAGCAGATTCTCAGCCAGTTCCCATCTAGAGTCTCGAAGAAAGGATAACGTTTCTCCGTGAATTTATTCCCTGTGAAGGTGTGGAGATGGGACTTGGTGTCCGCGTCGTAAAATGAAATTGTCCCGGATTCTGAATGGATAGAAAATTGGCTCCATGGAAGGAAGCAGAGGGTGATGGTGGAAGGTTGCTTCTCGGACTGGAGGCCTGTGACTAGTGGTGTGCCTCGGGGTTCGGTGCAGGGTCCATTACTGTTTGTCATCTACATCAATGATCTGCAAGAGACCAGAAAGGGCAAGATTAGCTAGTTTGCTGGTGATACAAAAGTGAGTGGCTTTGCAGATCGTGAAGATGGGAGGTCATGTTGCAGTTGTATAAGACTTTGGCGAGACCGCATTTAGAATAGTTCTGGGCACCATGTTACAGGAAATATATTTTGTCAAGCTAGAAAGGGTTCAGAGAAGACTTACGAGGATACTGCCAGGACTAGAAGGTGTGAGCTAAGGGTTGAGTCGGCTCGGTCTATATTCCTTGGAGCACAGATAGATGAGGCGTGATCTTATAGAGGTGTGCAAAATCATGAGAGGAATAGATTGGGTGGATGCATCGAGTCTCTAGCCCAGAGTAGGGGAATGAGGACCAGATGACATAGGTTAAGGTGAAGAAGAAAATATTTAATTGGAATCTGAGGTGTAATTCTTTCACACAAATGGTGGTGGGTGGGTGGAACAAGCTGCCGTTAAGGCGGCCATTATCCCAATGTTTAAAAAACAGTTAGGCAGGTACATGGATAGGACAGGTTTGGAGGGATATGGACCAAGCGCAGGCAGATGGAACTAGTGTAGCTGGGACATGTTGCCGGTGTGAACAAGTAGGGCCGAATGGCCTGTTTCCGCACTGTTACACTATGACATAGAGTCGTAACTGGAGATAAACTCCCACCCTCCCGGGGTTGGGACGGGCGGGAAGATGGGATAGAAGGGGGGTGAATGCATCAAACCCGTCATCCCATTCCCGCTAGATCCTCCAGACTCCAGTCTCCAGGGTCAGTGTGACCGGTCTCTTCCTCTCCACAGACCCTGCGGCGACTACCCAGACTCCAGCCCCGACTCCCCGCCACCTCCACCTCCCAGTAATGTCTCCCCGATGTTAATCCACCCGATCCCAGTACACGCATACTGTCTGTAAACCTCTTCCCGGTGTCAGGGAGACTCCTCCGGGTGCCGGTACATCTTACCCTCTTGCAGTCCTCAGGCACCTCGAGCCCCAGACTCGCTGTTTTCACATCCAGGGTGACGGAGACCGAGGGAAGAAGCGGGCAAACTGAGAGTCGTCGCGGAATTTCGTGAGGTTTTGGGAGGGAATGAGGGAGGTGGGACGGGGAGGACGAGTGCGGATAAGGAGGTTGCACGACAGTCGGGCCACGACCCATGACCCGTACTATTTAGATAAGAAAGCAATCAAGAAAAACCACAAATAATACCTTACAGTTGATGAAATGCAGTGAGCAAACGCGATAATTCCCAATATATTCAATTTTGATATCTGCACGACCAATGTTCGCCAAGCACTTTAGCTGTTGTTGTCCCTTCAGCTCTCGCTTCTCTTTACCTTCATTTCGCTTCACTTTTGGAATTCCGAAGTTGGGTACATGTCTGTCACGCCTACCCCGACTTCCACAATTTTTTACAGCGCAAAAATTCAACACTTTGGCGTTTTTTAACAGATAGGAAAGTACATGTTTCGTGGATTAACAACATATACTGGAAACTGCGATGTCTTCCAGATGGATTGTGCGGCTCCGTGCGTCAAGCCCTATGACCCAGTGACCTTACGTGCAACCCCCCTATAGTGAATCTTATAACCCAACAATCCTCTACCCCCAATACAATTCCCTTCTCTTCTGCCTATTCCTTTTAACCTCTCCATTAATTCCCATTCATCCGCCTATGGTATCCGCTCATCACTTATAATGGTATATGGACACACTGATCTGTTTTGAATTCAATGCCTACAATGTTCTGTTGTGCTGAAGCAAAGCAAGAATGTCATTGTCCTATCAGGGACACATGACAATAAACTCACTTGACACTTGACATTTGACACTTGACCGCTCACCAAAGATACAAGAGCGGAGCAGCATTCCTGGAGAGAAGGAAAGGCGCGGGCTGGCCAATCACGCGTCAGTGGGCGGGACATCGTGATCAGAGCCGACCAATCACGCGGGCGGGCGCGGGCCATCCACTCGTCAGTGGGCGGGCCAGTTTGATCTGGGCCAGCCAATCACGCGTCAGTGGGCGGATCAATGTGATCTGGACCGACGAATCACGCGTCGGGGGGAGGGGGGGGCGGACCATGGAGATCTGGGTCGACCAATCACGAGTCAGTCGGCGGGCCATGATGATCAGAGCCGACCAATCATGCGTCAGTGGGCGGGCCAACGTGATCAGAACTGGACAATCATGCGTCAGTGGGCGGGGCAACATGATCTGGGCCGTCCAATCATGAGTCAGTGGGCTGGCCATCATGATCTCGGATGGCCAATCCCGCGTCAGTGAGGAGGTCATCGTGACCAGAGCTGGCCATTCAGACGTCGGTGGGCGGACCAATCTTGATCTGAAAACACCAAGGCACGCGTCAGTGGGCGGCCTGGGTCAACCAATCACACGTAAGTGGGCGGGCCACCGTGATCTGAGCCAACCAATCACGCGTCAGTAGGCGGCCCACCGTGATCAGAGCAGACCAATCACTCGTCAGTGGGCGGGCCAGTTTGATCTGGGCCAGCCAATCACTCGTCAGTGGGCGGATCAATATGATCTGGACCGACCAATCACGCGTCAGTGGGCCGGCCAATGTGATCTGGGCCCACCAATCACGCGTCAGTGGGCGGTCTCTCGGATCTGGCCCGGCCAATCACGCGTCAGTGGGCGGGCCGGTGAGGTCAGAGAGAACAAAGGATTTTGTGAATGGAGCTTTAACTGGAGCGCGCTCATGAGCGACGGTAGGTTAATTATTAAACAGAGTGTTCACACAACGCGTGGACCTCTACAATATCTCTACACCACCGTCTACATCTCTCGTTTTCATTTCCCCTGGGTCTCCACCCGAAACGCCACCTGTTCCTTCTCTCCAGAGGTGCTGTCTGACCCGCTGAGTTACTGCAGCTTTTTGTGTCTATCTACTCTGAAGACGCCAGGTCTCGATGGTGAAATTCACCACCGTCTTCAGCGCGCCTGCACAGCCTTTGGCCGCCTGAGGAGAGGACTCTTTGAAGATCAAGTCAAGTCAAGTCAAGTCAAGTTTATTCGTCACATACACATACGGGATGTGCAGTTAAATGAAAAGTGGCAGTGCCTGCGGACTTTGTGCAAAAAACAAACAAGGACTTCAAAGCTGCACAAATCTCGCGGCTGGCTGTGCAGGGATGGTCGCTGCCTTCCTTTGCGCTCATGAGACACAGACCAACTCCGGCTGGTGCAAACAGCTCAAAGCACGAGAGAGAGAGAGAGAGCAGCGATAATCCAGAACCTCATCAATGAATGCCCATAGGACAACATCAGGACATAGTCACAAAATGCTGGAGTAACTCAGCGGGACAGGCAGCATCTCTGGAGAGAAGGGACGAGACCCTTCTCGGGTCCACACCCTTCTTCAGACTGAGGGAAAGGGGAAGCGAGATATAGACTGTGATATAAAGAGATATATAACAAATAAGTGAAAAATAAGGGAATAATTCCAAAGAAGGGTCTCGACCTAAAACGCCACCCATTCTTTCTCTCCGGAGATGCTGCCTGTCCCATTACGTTACTCCAGCATGTTGTGCCTATGTAAGGGAAATACGGCTCTTCAGTTTAGTTTATTGTCACGTGTTTCGAGGTTCAGTGAAATACTTTTGTTTCGTGCTATACAGTCGGCAGAAAGACAATACATGATTACAACCGACTCGTTTACAGTGCAGACAAAGGTGCTAGAGAAACTCAGCGAGTGCAGCAGCATCTGCGGAGCGAAGGAAATAGGCAAATTACAGATTCGTGATAAGGGAATAACGTTTAGATCAATGTTAAAGTGGGAAATGTTGAGGTGGGAGTAGAGATTTAAGCGTGTGGGGCGATTGTAACATGTGATTATAGATCTGCATCGCACGCAATTGGACGCCTGGGATGGGCGCCATCTCCCCGAGATGGCGTGGGTTTTCTTCGGTTTCCTCCCACACTCCAAAGACGGAGAGGTATGTAGGGGAATTGGCTTGGTGTATGTGTAAATTTGCCCCTAGGACAGTGTTGACATACGGGGATCGCTGGTCGGTGCGGACTCGATGGGCCGAAGGGCCTGTTTTCGCGCTGTATCCTTAAACTAAACGAAACTGAAGTGATCAGCAGACAAAGCGAACCTTTTCAAACTGAAATGAATGTTAGAGGGTCATATAATATCCTTTAAATAATGCACACCAACGTAGATTGCCCCGAAGACTGCTTCATGAGAAACAGGTGCACTGTTGTGGATTAAAATAAGGGCGGAGGGAGGTCTCCGTCCATCGTGATCCCGGGCTGTGGACGGAGATGCGGGCGACGGGTTCCACTGCCCAACATGTGTAACGTTTCTTCAGTTTACACCCGAGGCTTCCTTAGCGCCGGCCTCCGTTCCTTTCAGTCCTGCCTTACTCTTTCCCAAGCACCTTCTCAGGTTTCCTCTCTTTTAAGGCCAGTTTAATGTCTGACTGACCCCCTCCCTCGTGTGAAGGTAGACACAACTACTGGAGAAAGTCATCGGGCCATATGGAGCGAAAGAATTGGTGACGTTTCGGGTCGAGATCCTTCTTCAGACTGATGTGGGGGTGGGGAAGATGAAAGGAACAGGCGGAGACAGTGGGGAGTGGGAGATCTGGGAAGGGGAGGGGAAGGAGGGAGAAAGCAAGGACTACTTGAAATTGAAAAAGTCAATGTTCACACCGGGAGATCAGGTCGGTTAGTGCGAACCGAGCGGAGGTGTTGGGCGAAGCGATGGCCACCGATGTTGTGCAGCTGACACCTAGAGCAGCGGATACAATAGATGGAGGGGGTGCAGGTGAACCAGGGCCGGATTTAGATGAAGAGAGGCCCTAAGCTATTTCACTTGTGAGCCCCTCGTCGCCACGACTAGAGGACCATGACTACCCGACAGCGACAGTGTGACACTTTTGGATCCTACTGTATGTTGTCATTAAACAGTTGGTTTTTAAATACATATTGGATTCACCGCGAAGCAGGCGGTGCTTTCCCTGGATCACCGTTTGAAGCTCCAGAGTGTTGGGCCTGCTGCTTCAACATCATGGAGCTGTGGTTTGCAGAGCTCCCAGCCTCGGGCCGCGCTGATTTCAACATCGCAGAGCCCTGGGATCCCTTTGCCGAGGGCCGCCAGCGTGAATCTCTGCTCAGCTCAGCCTGTGGACTTCAGGTGCCGCGGTCTCCGGTAGGAAGTGGCCGATTCGGAAGTCCAAGCCGCTGAGAATGTTCTCCCGTTCCGACGTAGGATGGTGACCCCAAATTTCATTGTACACGTGACAATAAGTGTCTCTTGAATTGAATGTGGAATATTAAGAAATAAAGAAACTACAAATACACTAAGAGCAAAAAAAAAAAAAAAATTCTCGCCTTCTTCATAGCAAAATTATCCAGAAGTTCACCAAGATCTGTTTGTCTAAGTTTGTCACTCTCAATGCACAGAATGCTCATTGCAGACAACCTCTCTTGAGACTCTGTGGACGTTAATTCATTTTTAATTCTTTTGAGTCTTGAAAAAGACCTCTCTCCCGAGCAGTTGGTGACCATTAAGCTGAGAAACAGCCGCAAGATTGCTTTCACATTAGGGAAGGCCTTCTGAATTGTTTCCTTGTATATTATTTGATAACGGTCTGTATGAGACAGAGAGTGCTCTTCTGTCTCACGTCCGAGTGAAATACAATAATTTATCGGTAAGTTTCAGGTCAACATCTTCTGGGTATGCTTCCATCAACAGTTCAACACCTTGCTGAATTTCTTGCTTAGATGCAATCAGTTTAGCAAGAAAGGGAAACTGTTGTGCAAATTAACTGTACACAGTACCTCTTCTTTTTAAAATTGGTTTCAAGTGCATCTAGTATAGGAATAAAGTGTTTTATCCTAAACATATCTCTTAAAGAGAGTTTATCTAAAGCATCAAGACCAGGTGCACTAACATCATTTCCATTGTCATTTCCTTACTCTTTGTCTCCCTGTGGCAGTTCTGTAGTTACCATTTGGCCTTTGCTTGTTGCTCAAGCTCATCAAAATCTTCTCTAATGTCGCTTATAAAATCCTGAAGTGAACTGTACAAACTTGCACAAGTACTCAATAAATGTTTGGATTTCTGAATGGCTTTGTTGACCTTGTGGAAATGACCTAGCAGACGGGTCAAAAAATGCAGCATAAACACAAATTCCAGTTCTTCCATTTTCTGCAAAAGATTGTTAGCTTGAAGCCTGGTATCACCCTTCACATTAACATCACAGTACAAATGACTGAGGGCATCAGTGATAGCGCTGTAACTTTGCAAAATAGCTTCTGTGGCTTTTGCAGGTGCCTCCCACCTAGTGTCTGACAAATATTTAGGCACTTTTGACTGAGGTTGCAAAAATGATTTTAGAACTGCCCATCTCTTTGTGGAGGATGAAAAGAAGGTATAAATTTCATTGATAATTCCAAAACAGTTCACTGCATGAAGCAGCAATCAACAGCCGAACGTCCCACCAAATTTAATGAGTGAGTAGCGCATGGAATAAATCTTGCAAATTTGTTTTTTTTGAAGATTGTTTGCTGCATACCCTGTACCTACCAGCCATGTTGGCAGCATTGTCATAAGACTGCCCTCGGAAGAAGAGCTCCAAATCACGGCGGGCGCAGAACTCATTGAGGTGGGGACGGAGGGGAACAAAGGTGAGGCCTCTGCAGCGGACACACCATTCGGTATCTGAGAGGGGAGGTCAGGAGGGATGGTGAACACACGGGGCTTGGGGCCAGAGAAAGGCAGGTGAGTGGACTGAGGCCGAGGCGATGTATGGTGGGGGGCTGGTGGGTGGTCAGGGGGTAGGGGGGGTATGAGGACTGTAGTGTGGGTGGGGAAGAGCTGGGGTCACATGGTTTGAGGCGAATGGGGAAGACCCAGTGGAACAGCCACTCAGGTTACCAGGGTTGGGGGGACTAGCACTAGGACCCAGCGCAGTCAAGCTCAGCGGAGTTGGAGTCTGCAGTGTGGAAACCTCAGGCCCGGTGGTGAGTCCAGGCTGCAGTTAAGGCTACGGCTGCGGGCTGCTGGAGAGCAGTGGAGTGGCGAGGGTCAGTGGGCAAAGCGTGGGAGGTCCCAGTGGGTGGAAAACCAGACCCATCAGAGACTGTGAGCAGGGTTAACTATAGAAAGGACCATTCCGCCTATCATCGCGGGTGGCTGCTCGTTCACACCCACCCATTACGTCGCCCGGAGCCTTATCTATTTTCCCCTGAAGCAGGCACGTCGGGCACAGTCAGAGCTGGTTCTGACATTGTTAAACTTGCAGCCGCGCACAGACTCGAACACTCCTGACTGTTGAAAGGACGGGCTCAGAAAATATGGATATGTCAAAAGCTTTATACACCTTGGTGGAACGGGCCGAGCCCCCCCTAGATCTCGAGGCCCTAAGCTGAAGCTTGTCTAGCTTATGCGTAAATTCGGCCCTGCCCCCCCCCCCCCCCCTCCTCCACATCCACCGTTCCAGCCCCCAGCTAATGACGAGGATTTCACGTTTGGAGCAATGATGCCCTACTGCAGTTGTGCAGGGCCCTGGTGAGATCGCACCTGTACTATTGTGTGCAGTTGTGTTCAAACCCCAAAGCCCTGACCAACACCCGACCCCAAACCCCTGACCTTGCACATCTAACCCCAAACCCCTGACCCCACCCCTTCTCCAACGCTCTGACCCCACACCCCTGATCCCATACACCTGACCCCAAAACCCTGAACCCACCTGCTGACCCCAAAGCCGTGACCACAAATCCATTCCAAACCCTCACCCCACCCCAGACCCGGACCCACATGGTGACCCTCTCCCCATACCACACCATGACCCCTAAACCCCACACCCCTGAACCCAAACCCCTGACCGTGACCCACACCCTTGACTCCAAAGCCCTGACCTTGACCCACACTTTGCGCCCTGACCCAAATGTCGACCTTCTCCCCATCCCACACCCTAACCTAAACCCCTGACCCCCAACCACTGAACCCAAACCCGACCCACACCCGTGACCCCCAACGCCAGCCGCCAAATCCCAACCCCCTGACCCCAAATCGCAACTCATGACCCCAAACCCCATCTAAACCCTGACCCACATGGTGACCCTCTTCCCATCCCACACCCCTGATCCCAAACCCCTAACCCCACGACCCAACCTCTGACACCAAACACCATCTAAACCCTGACCCCATCCCAGACCATGACCCACACTGATGCACATGGTGACCCTCTTCCCACTCCACACCCCTGACCCCAAAGCTCGAACTCCACACCCCCTGAACCACACCCCTGACCCCAAATCCAATCCAAACCCTGACCCCATCCCAGACCTTGACCCGCACTGATCCACATGGTGACCCTCTCCCCATTCCACACCATCACCCCAAACCCCTGACCCACACACCTGGCCCCAACGAGTAGTGTTACAACGTGGAAACAGTCCC
Source organism: Raja brachyura (assembly GCA_963514005.1). The sequence continues at coordinate 33,466,629 of OY740805.1, forward strand.
TTCGGCCCACCGAGTCCGTACTGGCCAGTGATCCCCCGCACACCAGCGCTATCCTGCACACACGAGGGACGATTTGGAATTACACCAAGCCTGAGGAAAGACATTTTTGTCATAGAGGGAGTACAGAGAAGGTTCACCAGACTGATTCCTGGGATGGCAGGACTTCAATATGAAGAAAGACTGGATAGACTCGGCTTGTACTCACTGGAATTTAGGGGATTGAGGGGGGATCTTATAGAGGCGTACAAAATTCTTAAGGGGTTGGACAGGCTAGATGCAAGAAGATTGTTCCCGATGTTGGGGAACTCCAGAACAAGGGGTCACAGTTTAAGGATAAGGGGAAAGTCTATTAGGTCCCAGATCAGAAGATCTTTTTTCACACAGAGAGTGGTGAGTCTGTGGAATTCTCTGCCACAGAAGGTAGTTGAGGCCAGTTCATTGGCTATATTTAAGAGGGAGCTAGATGTGGCCCTTGTGGCTAAAGGGATCAGGGGGTATGGAGAGAAGGCAGGTACAGGATACTGAGTTGGATGATCAGCCATGATCATATTGATTGGCGGTGCAGGCTTGAAGGGCCGAATGGCCTACTCCTGCACCTATTTTCTATGATTCTATGATTAACCGATAAACCTGTACGTCTCTGGAGTGTGGGAGGAAACCGGAGATATCGGTGAAAACCCACGCGGTCACGGGGCGAACGTACAAACTCCGTGCAGACAGCACTCGTTGTCTGGATCTAACCCGGGTCTGTGGCGTTGTGAGGCCTCAACTCTACCGCTGCGTCACCGTGCTGCCCATGTTTACATTTCAGTGCTCTCTTCCCCTAGGTCAGCATTTATTTCCCTTCCCTCACTACCGTTGAACAGAAGGGTGCCTCAACCATTTCTCGAGGGCACTTGCGTAGGAAGGAACTGCAGATGCTGGTTTAAACCGAAGATGTACGATAAAAGCAATAACACCTCAGCGGGGCAGCCAGCATCTCTGGAGAGGAGAAGGGTCTCGACCCGAAACGTCATCCATTCCGTCCCTCCAGAGATGCTACCTGTCTCGCTGGGTTATTCCAGCTTTTTGTATCTATTTACTAGAAATGAATAGTAATTAAAACTATTATGCTTGTGGGTTCCCCCCACCCCCCCGCGCGGTGCACTGGTTTCCTCCCACATCCCAGCTTCCTTTCCTACTTAGGAAACCTGAACGGAAACCTCTGGAGACTTTGTGCCCCACCCAAGGTTTCCGTGCGGTTCCCGGAGGTTTTTGTCAATCTCCCTAGTTATTCGAAAGTGGTTTCCGTTTTAAAAATCGGTAATTTTTTAGTCGACGCCGGTTGCGATGCTAGTTGAATGTGGTTGCCGGAGGACAAAAACCTCCGGGAACCGCACGGAAACCTTGGATGGGGCGCAAAGTCTCCAGAGGTTTCCTAAGTGGGACAGAGGCATCGTGAACTGAAAATCCTCCCCGGTCTGTTGGTGGGTGGGAGCAACCTCCCATTGGGGCCGCACGGTGGCGCTGCGGTCGATCGTGTGCTGTCAGTGCGAGTTTGGACGTTCTCCCTGTGACCGCGTTGGTTTTCTCCGGGTGCTTCGGTTTCCTTCCACACTCCAAATGCGTGCAGCTTTGCAGGTTAATTGACTTCGGTAAAATATTGTAAAAATTGTCCCGAGATGCGCAGAGTGTCTTGCCCAGAGTAGGTTACTCGAGGACCACAGGACATATGTTTAAGGTGAAGGGGAAAAGATGTAATTGGAATCTTTTCCACACAAAGGGTAGTGCATGTATGGAACAAGCTGCCAAAGGCGGTAGTTGAGGCTGGGACGACCAAAACATTTAAGAAACAGTTAGCATGTACATGGATAGGACAGGTTTGGACGGGAATGGAGCAAACGCAGGAACGTGGGACTCCTGTAGCTGGGACATGTTGGTCGGTGTGCGTAAGTTTGGCCAAAGGGCCCGTTTCAACGCTGTGTCACTCTGTGACTCTGGTGGGTGGGATACTGCTAGTGTACGGGGTGATCACTGGTCCGTGCGGAATTGTGGGCCAAAGGGCTTGTTACTGCGCTGTATCCCTCAAGTCCAAAGTCTAAACTCCATGTGGTCGCGGGGAGAGAATGCACACTCCACACAGACAGCATTTAAGCTCAGGTTCGTGCTTGGGACACTGACGTGGTGAGGTTGCAGCTCTACCCTCTGCACCTCAGCTTGAAATCCCACAGAACCATGTTCAGGAACAGCTCCTTACCCACAACCATTAGGTTTTTGAACCGACCTCCACTACCTGTGTTTGGCCCATATCTCTAAACCTGTCCTATCCAAGTGTGTGTCTAAATGCTTCTTAAATGTTGCAATAGTACCTGCCTCAACTACCTCCTCCAGCAGCTCGTTCCATATACCCACCATCCTTTGTGTGAAAAAGTTACCCCTAAGGTTCCTATTGAATATTTCCATCCTCACCTAAAACATATGACCTCTGATTCCTGATTGCCCTACTCTTGGCAAGAGACTCTGCGCGTCTTCTCGATTTGTTCCTCTCAGGATATTTTACCTCTCAAAAAGATCCTCCTGCGCTCCAAGTAATAGAGTCCTAGCCTGCTCAACCTCCACCGATAGCTCAGGCCCTCGAGTCCTGGCAACAACCTATTTCCCCTCTAATCATGCACACACATTATTGCAATAACAGGATGCTGCATTTTCGATACAGCATGGAAACAGGCCCATCGAGTCCACGCTGACCATTGATCACCAATTTCCTCCTTTTCTATAGCGATGCTGCCTGACACGCTGAGTTCCTGCAGCTTTTTGTGTCTATCGTCAATTAATAGTTGTTCTCTGTTGTCCCATTTTCCCATCCACTCCTTACACACTTGGGGCCAATTACCCAACAAACCGGCATGTCCTTTGGATGTGGGATGAAACCAGAACACCCGGAGGAAACCCATGCGACCAAGAGTCAAGTCAAGAGAGTTTATTATCATGTGTCCCAGATAGGACAATGAAATTCTTGCTTGCTGCAGCACAACAGAATATTTTGGGCATAAATACAGATCAGATCAGATCAGTGTGACCATACACTAGTGAATATATATATGCACACATAAATACACAGATAAAGTGCAATAGGCTGTTATAGTTCATATGTTTAAGAAGGAACTGCAGATGCTGGAAAATCGAAAGTAGACAAAAATGCTGGAGAAACTCAGCGGGTGAGGCAGCATCTGTGGAGCGAAGGAAATAAGCAACGTTTCCACTCGGGACTCTTCTTCAGACTGATGTGGTGGTGTGGGGGGTGGAGCGAGAAGAAGAAAGGAAGAGGGGGAGCCAGTGGGCTGAAGGGGAGCTGAGAAGGAGAGGAGAAAGTAGCAATTACCAGAAATTGGAGAAGTCAATGTTCACACCGCAGGGGTGTAAACTGGCCAAGCGAAATATGAGGTGCCGCACCTCCTATTTCCGGTGGTCCTCACAGATTTGGAATGGGAGGGGGTGTAGAAGTACTGAGCCACCGGGAGATCAGGTTGGTTATTGCGAACCGAGCGGAGGTGTTCGGCGAAACGATCGCCAACATGGAAACTTCCAAAAGACAGCATTAGAGGACAGGATCGAACACCGGTCGCTGGCCCTGTGAGGCAGCGGCTCTATCCGCTGCTCCACAGTACCTCAGAAATATTAAACATTCTCTTTCCAGATACTATAGACTGCCCGACCTGCTGAATGTCGCCAACGTTTTCTGTTTTATGTCCTGGCAGTTTACGGACAGACTCACATTCCATTCACCCATTGAACTGGAAATAAAACGCAGATGCTGAAAATTCGAAATAAAGACATAAGATCCAATAAATACTCAGCAGGTCGGTTAGCGACTGTGGAGAGAGAAACAGAGTTAATGACTCCGGTTGCACACTATTCGTCATCAGTATAAGATCTGAAGTGTAAGGTCTTTTCACCTTGCAGATGCCGCCTGATCTGCTGAGTATTTGGGACAATTTCTGCATTTGTTCCACTTTTTAAAGCCACAACATTTCAAGCCATGCATTTGGTTTAGGCCGCAGCTGTGGTAACAGGTCACAAAAGTCACTTATTAAATCAGATTCCCGCTGTTTCTGCAATTGTCAAAGTTAATTCTCAAAGTTACGGCTGGTCTGTGGTCGCACCTCGTGTGTTGCTGCCATCTAGTGGGAAAACGGAGACGTGCATGCAGTCCTGCTCCCGATTAGGAGAACATGGTTTGGTGTAGAGATACAGCAGGTAAACAGGCCATTCGGCCAACCGAAGATAGAAACAAATAGCTGGAGTAACTCATAGCGTCAGACAGCCCCTCAGGGTAAAAGGAATAGGAGACGTTTCCGGTGCAGACCCTCTTCAGACTGCGAGACAGGGGAAAAGGAAACAAAAAATATGGAGGGTGATATAGAGAGAAATGGAACAAATGAATGAAAGATACACAAACAAGTAACGATGATAAAGGAAACAGGCCATTCTTAGCTGTGGGCTCGAAAACGAGTCACAGGCAATGAAACTCACCAGGACGACAGTGAAACTAGTACAACGAATAGAAACATAGAAACATAGAAAATAGGTGCAGGAGTAGGCCATTCGGCCCTTCGAGCCTGCACCGCCATTCAATGTGATCATGGCTGATCATCCAACTCAGTATCCCGTACCTGCCTTCTCTCCATACCCCCTGATCCCTTTAGCCACAAGTGCCACATCTAACGCCCTCTTAAATATAGCCAATGAACTGGCCTCAACTACCTTCTGTGGCAGAGTATTCCAGAGACTCACCACTCTCTGTGTAAAGAATGTTTTCCTCATTTCGGTCCTAAAGGAATTCCCCCTTATCCTTAGATTGTGACCCCTTGTTCTGGACTCCCCCAACATCGGGAACAATCTTCCAGCATCTAGCTTGTCCAACCCCTTAAAAATTTTGTAAGTTTCTATAAGATCCCCCCTCAATCTTCTAGGGTGGGGGAGGGACCTAATCCACGCCGACCATTGATCACCCGTTCACACTAGTTCCATGTTATCCCACTTTCACTTCCAATCTCTACACACCAGGGATTACTTTACAGATGCCGACGAACCTACAAACTCGCACGTCTTTGGGATGTGGGAGGAAACCGGGGTAACTGGAGGAAACAGAGATTAGCTTGGCATTGTACTGCCCCACGGTCTCTGTGGGCGGAAGAGCCTGTTCTAGAGGTTGTTCTAGTTCTACACGGCCAGCAGCAACACCGGGAGGCCCATTGTACCTCCCACTCCCGACATTCAGCTTTATTCTTCTCCTTTCAAGTAATTTCCGATTTCACTCCTCCCTCCTATTTACATCTCCCGAGTCAGACCTTTAGCGCCCTCTTCCGAACGACATGAACACCAATTCATTCACTCTGATAGAGCGAACCTGTAGCTCTTGGATTTCCTTCTTCAGTACAAAAAAGGGTCCCTGCGTGGTCTGTCCATTTCCCTCCACAGATGCTGTCTGGCCCGCTAAATTCCTCCAACACATTGTGGATTTTTTAAAACTCAACTATTTGATCAGAATTCTTGTATCTACCATTTCGAATATTCACTTTGCCTTCTCTCATTTCTGGCAATTCCCGATTTCATTCCACTCTCCTTTTAACATCTGCCCCCAAATTGGCCTTTATGCCGCTATTGAAGTCCGCACCGATTCCGCTTGCACCACGTTGTGACTCGCGGGGAGTTTAGGACCCGGGGGAGCCCGGAGCTCAGGACCCACCGCCCGCCCGCGGCTGCTGCTGAACCCGCGGGAAGGGAGATTGTTTCAATCTTTACATTTTCACAAAAGTATCTCTGTTCCATTGACGGTCGCGGTTAACGCGTTAAAATGAACGGATAGACAGCTCTGATTTCAGTTGCTGTTTATTTCACTCTTCCCACATTTACATTCCTCCTGGTTTTATTTCCACGCTCACTTGGGTTTCACGACGCAGAATTTGGGGATTAAATGGGAGCCGTTCAGCGCCGACCTGTTGTCCACCGGGTTTCTGCCCCACATCCCCCGAGATCCGCTCCTGACGCCGGTCCCGGGACCCGACCCTTTTACACACCCGGAGCGGAACCGGAGCAGATTCTCAGCCAGTTTCGATCCCAAGTCTCGAAGAAAGGATAAAGTTTCTCCGTGAATTTGTTCCCAGTGAAGGTGTGGAGATGGGACTTGGTGTCCGCGTCGTAAAATGAAACTGTCCCGGACTCGTAACTGAGATAAACTCCCACTCTCCCGGGGATGGGACGGGCGGGGAGAGGGGATGGAGGGGAGGTGAGTGCATCAAACTCGTCACCCCACAGCCTGATGCTCCAGACTCCAGTCTCCGGGGTCAGTGTGACCGGTCCCTTCCTCTCCACAGACTCTGCGGCGACTCCCAGACTCCAGAACAAACTCCCCGCCACCTCCACCTCCCAGTAATGTCTCCCCGATGTGAATCCCTCCGATCCCAGCACACACCGCCTGCCCGTAAATCTCTTCCCAGTGTCAGGGAGACATCTCCGGGCCTCGGTCACTCTCACCCTCTTCCGATCCTCAGACACCTCGAGCCACGGATGCGCTGTTTCCACATCCAGGGTGACGGAGACTGGGGGAGAAGCAGAGAATCAGAGAGTCCCCGGGGGTCGGGGGGAGACTCGGGCAGCGCGGCCCCGGGACCGGGGGAGAAGCCGCTCGGCCTCAGGCACAGGCGGGCGGACAACTGGAACCTTGCCCGGGGTTTCACCCCAACCACATCCGGTCTGAAGAAGGGTCTCGACCCGAAACGTCGCCTATCTCCTTCGCTCCTTAGATGCTGCTGCACCCGCAGAGTTTCTCCAGCTTTTTGTGTTACCTCCGGTGGACAATAGACATCTTTCCCTTAGTTTTTATCCGGGAATGGAGAGGGAATTACTTGAAGTGGGGGAGGGTGGACGAGGAGTGGGACAGAATGGGTGGAGGCTTGTGATTGTGGGGTCGGTGAAAGAGAAGGGAATCACAAGTGGATTTGATGGTTGTGTACAACCAAGAACACGCTGATCTCATTGCGAACCAAAATATGAACTTAATTGAGGGACTTTACAATGTTCCGCATGCAAGGCTGGTCCAGAAAGTGAAGGCAGGTGGGATCCAAGGCGAGCTGGTGAAATGGATCCAAAATTGGCTTGGGGGTTGGATGCAGAAATTAGCGGTAGAAGGATGAGTTTTCTCCATGGAGGTCTGTGACTGGTGGAGTGCAGCAGAGATCGGTGCTGCAGCAAGGATATCAAATCAAGAGTGCAGTTTTATCTTGAGAGCAAGGAATTTTAATGTGGATCTGAGTAGTAAGTTTTCTTTACATTGAGAATGCTTGATACCTGGAACATGCTACAGAGGAGGCGGTGGTGAGATCTAATCATTATATTTGAGGCACTTTCTAGGTGAGGTGCAGAATAATACCAATATAATATGGGAAAATCGATTAGTAAAGCTGCGAAATACGTGGACATGGACATGATGGGCCAAAGGGTCTGGCGCTGTAATGTACAACCATGGCTCTCAGCTCCAAGAGCACTGAATGACTGAGGATCCACACCACCGGTGCAGGGAATTCCTAAGGTTACTCAGTCTCTGCGTGCAGTAATGTCTCCTTATCTCCATCCTGCATGGTGCAACTCACATTCTTAGAGGGTGCCCGTTCTCCAGACCCCTCAGACAGGGAAACATCCTCCCTGTACCAGCCCACTGAGCCCTGTAAGAACTTTGCATCACTGAGATCTCCTCCAATGCACACAAACTCTCGAGTACAAAGGCCTCACAGAGAGTGGTGAGTCGGTGGAATTCTCTGCCTCAGAGGGCGGTGCAGGTAGGTTCTCTGGATGCTTTCAAGAGAGAGTTAGATAAGGCTCTTAAAAATAGCGGAATCAGGAGATATGGGGAGAAAGCAGGAATGGGGTACTGATTGGGGATGATCAGCCATTATCACATTGAATGGCGGTGCTGGCTCGAAGGGCCGAATGGCCTACACCTGCACCTATTGTCTATTGTCTAGTTAACTCAATCTCACCCTGCACAGCAAAATCATTGTCCCAGGAACAAGTATTGTTAATCTTTGCTGCAATTCCTCAGTGTCAATGACAATTTATCGGTACACAGGAGTATAGGAACACAAGAAAACAGGAGCAGGATTAGGATCCGCTCCTCAGGCTTGCCCCTCCATTCAATGTGATTATGGCTGATCTAAGCTGGCACCAATTCCTCTTCTGTGTTAGTTCCCCATAATCTTAAATATTCGATCTAAGCAATATTCTACACATCGCATGAGAGGCCGCTCTGGAAGGTTGGATCTCATGGAATCCGGGGAAACTAGCCAATGGAATACAACATTTACCTGAAGGTCACAGACAGAGGTTGTTGGCAGAGAGTTGTTTTTCAGACTGGAGACAGAGTCCACTGTTGTTCCTTATTTATATACATGATTGGGTGTGTATGTAGGTTGCACGGTTAGTCAGTTTGCAGATGGAACTAAAATTGGTGACATTGTGGTGAGTGAAGAAGGTTTTGTGAGAGTAAATGGGATCCCTGTGAAATGGGCCAATGGGCTCAGGAATGGCAGGTGGGATTTATTCATGTGAAGGTGAGGTGATGTACTTTGCTGAGACAAACCAGGGCAGGACATACACAGTAAACGGGAAACTTTATAGAACAGAGATCTCTGGCTGCAGGTACACAGTGCCATGGAAGATGCAACAGTGGCAGGCAGGTTGGTGAAGAATGTGTTTGTCACTCATGCTTCATAGGTCAGGATATTAACTATAGCATATGACACAATAAGATTGTTAGCAAATTAGAGAGGGTGCAAAAAGATTTATGATAATTTCATCAGGTCTGAAGGGCTGGGTTACAAGGAGACGTTGGACAGACAGGGACATTTGTCTTTGGAGCCCATCCGGGTGTTTTTATAGATGTGTATAAGATCTATAAGGTGCACAGATAGGGTGAATCGCCACAGTATTTCACCCAAAGCAAGAGAGTATGAACGTCTGACTCTATGATGCTTGCCAGCTGACGGGTTTAGTGGTAGATCAAATTTCCCTTCAGTCCAAAAGATGTTTAATGTTTGCATCTAGGTTTGCATATTGCTTAAAGATATCAGAAACAAGAATAATGGAAAAGGTACAAGCTTTACCTTGCTTGAAGTCATCAGATGTTTCTCTGAATGCCATGTTGAACGAAACAGGGCACTGAAACTTTTCAATCGGCAAGGCATCATCTACCAGCGACAGTGGTTTGGCTTCATCAAGAACCCTGGAAATAGTGAACAGCTGGTTATAAACTGAGCATTAGAAATGTTTTAAGGTCTTCCACAAAACACTTACACTGTCAAGACAATGTCCTACCTTCGCTTGCGACCAGATTCCTCCTGAAAGAAATAAAACACAAATCTCAATTGACTTAGATGGACCCCGACAGCCGGCTAATTTCACTAAATTTATACAATCCTCTGATCATTCCCATTTCCCAACTCTTATCACCACGGGCATGCAGATAGAAAGCGGATATTGCCACAGAGATGTAGAACAATGATTGAAAGCACAAGGAATATTCATGAGAATGACACCATAACTGAGAGGATTGAACTTAATGCAAAGACAGGGCAGGTCGTGGGATTTCATCTGGAGAATTTTTCAGGAATGATGAGAGGGAATTTAATACTATCGGTGGATTTAAATGTGTGGGGATGAAATAATATCTCAAATCATAGGGTAGACCAATAATCAAAGTTGAAATGTAACGTGGTCTTCAATAAATACCTAAAGAATACAGTCATAAGAATATGCACTTGACTTGCACTGGAGGGACTGAAGCCAACAGCAGAGATAAATTTAAATGCAAGCGGTGATATTTGCTCAGTTCGAAGCTTCCCCCCAGTTTAATAAAAACACTGAATCAAGCACTTGAATCAACTAAATTTTATTCTACCAAAACCGCATCACAGATCACACACTGTACCTATCCCACCGTGGGTTCGATCCCTGCGTCTATCTGTTCAAGCCCTCTAGGCCTCGCACAGACAGAGGAGGCACTCCAGAAGGGTACGTGGTCCTGAGCGCTCTTCCAGAATATTGGCCCTGAGCCTCGTGACCATGGACTTTTATATGCCCCGCGAACTCTAGGGCCGAACCACACGGGGGTTGTCTCTTAATCTCCCAATTACAAATATCAACTAACCCCATACATAACAGGCATTTCCCTAACCCAATGATACAACAATTCAATACATTGTATTCACAACGGACTTCAAGATGAAGTCAACTTGGAAACATTTACGCTGATGAACAGAACTCTCACACAAGGCTCAACACCCCATCCAATCAACACTTAGCAGAGTCAGACTCTACAACATTATTTACAAGCTATTTACAAGGTGTATGTCTGGTTTGCAGCCATCCAATCCATTCTATGCATTTAGTAGCAGATTGACAGGATTTGCGAGGCTTCCCATTCTTTGCTTGCAAATTGTATCTAAGTTCCAGACTTCCTGGCGTCTCTTGCAGCCTGTCCCAGAGAGCTATTCCCATTTGACCAAATCTCCCAGCAAACCCTGAAACTTAACCCCATTTTGAAGTCCAAATGGTCTGTCTATGGTGTAGAATGGGATGTCATTCCATGGTGAAACAAGTGGAGAAAATAAACAGGGAAAATTCCCTCAAGGTGACCACCCACTGCTGATGGGAACCGGATATAGATGACCAATCTGATGTGCGCGCCATGTTCTAGATTACAATGTTAATCTCCACAATGTGGCCATGGCTGATCTAGCCCAGGGCTGAACTCCTCGTCTTTGACTCATTCCAGCCTATTACAATTACCCAAATTTTTTTAAAATGTATCTTCCTCTGGTTTAAAATTTGTCTAACATGCAAAACGTCTCACAGTCTCATGGTTGGAGACTCCCAGATATTCGCTGCCCTCTGCCCATTCGTGGTCCTTGGGATCAGATATAGGATCACCTGTCATTGTTCTAAACTCCACATAATATAAACACCTCTCTACATTCCGGCCAGACAGTCCTGAGATCCCATAGATTCAGCGGGAGGCCAATTAGTTTTTGAACAACACAATATGAACAGAGGGAACATTTACTCAGTTCCGAATTACTGGTAAATGCAGCATTTATTTCTGAAATGTCACCCACCATTTTGTGACTGCACTTTCACTTCACCAAACTGTAGTGTAACCCCTCACCTTCAGAAACAATACACTGTATTTTTGATCCATCTGGTGCTGCAACTTTAAGAGTTCCTCTTGAATGGATTTTAAATTCTCTCGAATCTTTCCAAGATTTGTCTCCATTGTATTTAGAATCTTCTTCTCTTCCTCCAGGATATCTGCCAGTGCGCGCTGCTCCTTCTCAGTGAGAATCTGGTGCAGTTCAGCATACTGGGATGTGATGTTGGACTGAAGTTTGAGTGATTGTTCCTGTGAAATAAAAGGTGAAGAACAATATATAATGTCACTGATTGTGTTTGCTCACGACTTTAACGGTGACATTTGGCCTGAACATGTTTTATTTCCTTTGGCAATTCAATAGTTTGTCTAAGATAGACAAAATTGCTGGAGGAACTAAGGAATTGTACAGTGGCTTGCAAAACTATTCATACCCCTGGAACGTTTCCACATTTTTGTCGCGTTACAACCACAAACATAAATGTATTTTATTGGGATTTTATGCGATAGACCAACACAAAGTGGCGCATAATTGTGAAGTGGAAGGAAAATGATACATGGGTTTCAAATTTTTTTACAAATAAAAAACTGAAAAGTGTGGCGTGCAAAAGTATTCAGCCCCCTTTACTCTGATTCCCCTAAATAAAATCCAGTGCAACCAATTGCCTTCAGAAGTCACCTAATTAGTAAATAGAGTCCACTTGTGTGTAATCTCAGTATAAATACAGCTGTTCTGTGAAGGTCTCAGAGGTTTGTTAGAGAACATTAGTGAACAAACAGCATCATGAAGCCCAAGGAACACACCAGACAGGTCAGGGATAAAGTCGTGGACATGTTTAAAGCAGGGTTAGATTATTAAAAAAATCCCAAGCTTTGAACGCTATGTGTGGCGGAAAACTAACACTGCACATCACCCTGTACACACCATCCCCACTGTGAAACATGGTGGTGGCAGCATCATGCTGTGGGGATGCTTTTCTTCAGCAGGGACAGGGAAGCTGGTCAGAGTTGATGGGAAGATGGATGGTGCCAAATACAGGGCAATTTTGGAAGAAAACCTGTTAGAGTCTGCAAAAGACTTGAGACTGGGGTGGAGGTTCACCTTCCAGCAGGACAACGACCCTAAACATACAGCCAGAGCTACAATGGAATGGTTTAGATCAACGCATATTCATGTGTTAGAATGGCCCAGTCAAAGTCCAGACCTAAATCCAATTGAGAATCTCTGGCAAGACTTGAAAATTGCCGTTCACAGACGCTCTCCGTCCAATCTGATTGAGCTTGAGCTATTTTGCAAAGAAGAATGGGCAAAAATTTCAGTCTCTTGATGTGCAAAGCTGGTAGAGACATACCCCAAAAGACTTGCAGCTGTAATTGCAGCGAAAGGCGGTTCTACAATATTGACTTGGGGGGGCTGAATACTTTTGCACGCCACACTTTTCAGTTTTATATTTGTAATAAAATTTGGAAACCATGTATCATTTTCCTTCCACTTCACAATTATGCACCGCTTTGTGTTGGTCTATCACATAAAATCGCAATAAAATACATTTATGTTTGTGGTTGTAACATGACAAAATGTGGAAAAGTTCAAGGGGTATGAATAATTTTGCAAGCCACTGTAAGGGTAAAAAGACCCTAATGGGACTAATCTACTGGCCCCCAAACAGTAGCCTGGACATAGGGCGCAAGTTGAATCACGAGTTAAAATTTGCATGTAGTAAAAGTAATGCTGTGGTTGTTATGAGAGAGTTCAACATGCAGGTAGATTGGGAAAATCAGGTTCGTACTGGACCCCAAGAAAGGGACTTTGTAGAGTGCCTTTGTGGTGGATTCTTTGAACAGCTTGTATTAGAGCATATCAGGGAGAAGGCAATTCTGGATTTAGTGTTATTTAATGAACTGGATTTAATAAAGGACCTAGAGGTTAATGAGCCATTGGGAGGCAGTGACCATAACATGGTCAGGTTTAATCTACAATTGGAAAGGGAGAAGAGTAGATCGGAGGTGTCAGTGTTGCAGTTGAATAAAGGGGATTATGGGGCCATGGGGGAGGAGCTGGCCAAAAGTTGACTGGAAAGACACACTAGCAGGGATGACAGTGGAACAAAAATGGCAGGTGTTTCTAGGAATAATACAGAAGGTGCAGGATCAGTTTATTCCTAGGAGGAAGAAAGATTCCAAGTGGAGAAAGGGACGACCATTCCTGACAAGGGACGTCAGGAGTAGTATAAAAATTAAAGCGGAGAAGTACAACGTAGCAAAGATGAGCACGAAGCAAGAGGATTGGGTAATGTTTAAAGAACACCAGAAGATAACCAAAAAGACAATACAGGGAAAAAAGGTGAAGTACGAAGGTAAGCTAGCCAAGAATATAAAGCAGGATAGTAAAAGCTGCATTAGGTATGTGAAGAGGAAAAAATTAGTTAAGACCAAAGTTGGACCCTTGAAGACCGAAAAAGGTGAATTTATTATGGGGAACAAGGAAATGGCAGATGAGGTGAACAGGTACTTTGAATCTGTCTTCACTAAGGAGGACACAAACAATCTTCCTGATATAGTAGTGGCCAGAGGATCTAGGGTGACAGAGGAACTGAAGGAAATCCACATTAGGCAGGAAATGGTGTTGGATAGACTGATGGGACTGAAGGCTGATAAATCCCCAGGGCTTGATGGTCTGCATCGCAGGGTACTTAAGGAAGTGACTCTAGGAATCGTGGATGCATTGGTGATAATTTTCCAATGTTGTATACATTGGATTGATTTGATGGGGTGTTGAGAGTTCTGTTCATCAGGGTAAATGTTTCCAAGTTGACTTCATCTTTAAGTCCGTTGTGAATACAATGTGTTGAATTGTTGTATCATTGGGTTAGGGAAATGCATGTTATGTATGGGGTTAATCGGTATTTGTAATTGGATGATTAAGAGACAACCCCCCTGTGGTTCCGCCCTCGAGTTCGCGGGGCATATAAAAGTCCCTGGTCACGAGGCTCAGGGCCGATCTTCTGGAAGAGAGCTCAGGACCATGTACCCATCTGAAGTGCCTCTGTGCGAGGCCTAGAGGGCTTGAACAGATAGACGCAGGGATGGAACCCACGGTGGGATAGGTGCAGTGTGTGATTTGTGATGGCTTTTGGTAGAATTAAATTTAGTTGATTCAAGTGCTTGATTCAGTGATTTTACTGAAACTAGACTGGGGGGGAGTTTCGAACCGAGCAATTATCACCGCTCCTGTGGATTGGAGGGTAGCTAATGTTATCCCACTTTTTAAGAAAGGCGGGAGAGAGAAAATGGGGAATTATAGACCAGTTAGTAGCAATGTTACAAAATTTTGAGATTTAAAAAATCAAGTCTGCAATTTATCCCATCAGATAAAGCATAAAAAGAAGTTTAATTTGACACCTAATTCACTTTCGTACTCGGAAATTAGCATCTTGTTCTCCATTGCCTTTCCATTGACTTAACTCAAAAGCTGTGATCGAAGACAGTCAAAAGCCCATAATTTTCTTAAAAATTAAGAGAATGAAATTTTCAGTTATTATAGATTGAAGCATTCTGAAACAAATATGAAACAATCTTACTTGGATGACCTGAAATCAAAGCATATAGTTAGTTAGTTACCTAATTGTAGCTAATTACAAAATTCAATTACTAGATCTAAACATCTGTCCATTTATTTATTTATTTATTTTTAAATATCTTTATTTATTAGCGGTACTGTAAGATACATCAGTGTACATCCATTGTATTGTATTACAGTCATTGTACCCCTTAATTTTTATTTTTATTTTAAGGCTTTAGAAAAGAGAGAATAGAGAGAATAATAGCAGCATAGCAAGTGGAAAAGTGAAAAAGAGATGTGAAAGTGCCAAAGTGCCAGAGGGAAAGGAAACCCTTGAAGAGATAGAAACGGGAATTAAAAGATAGACCCTGGAGAAGAAAGAAAAAGAAAGAGGGAAAAATAGAGAAAGAAAAAAGAAAAGCCAGTTACTTTATTATAAACATCTCGCAAAAGGAATCTACCAACTCGACAATTTTTCTTCCCCCCTTACCAAGACCCGACACCGGTACTTTTTTGAGGTATTCTTGCACCTTATCCTTGTAATAGATTTATAAATGTAGACCACGTCTTATAGAAACAGTTGATTTTCCTGCTAGTCGGAGTCTCATATCTTCCAAGTGTAGTGTTTCGAACATAGATGAAATCCACATATTGACTGTGGGTACCGGAGAAGTTTTCCAGAATTTTAAGATTAGCTTTTTTCCAGTTATTATGCCATATTCAAATAGAATCTTTTGAAACACGTTTAAATCAGGGCAGTCTTCTGATATCCCCAAAATTATCCAGTCTGCTTCTGGGGTCAGTTTTATTTTTAATATATGTGAAAATTTCAACAATTTCAGTCCAAAATGTTTGAATTTTTGTACAAAAGACAAATGAGTGTGCTATATTAGCTTCTTGACATTTATCACATATAGGAGAAAGTTTACTTATTTTAGTTTTTGAATAGTATAATCTGTGTAAGATTTTAAATTGTATTAAGGTGTGTCTTACATTAATTGAGCATTTATGCACGTTTAATAAATATTCTTCCCACCTTTCTTTGGGAATTTTTATACTTAATTATTTTTCCCAGTCTCTCCTGATACCATCTGTTGTTGGTATTTCTGCATTTAGAATACTATTATATATATATGATATTAGGTTTGCTGATTCTGCCTTTGTATTCATTACTTCTTCCAGTAAGTCTGGAGGCATATTGTGATAATCTTGTGCGTATTTTTTCAAATAGTCACAGATTTGGAAATATTTAAAATACTGATTGTTTCCCAAATTGTATTTTAGTTGTTTTTGTTTAAATGATAATAGTTTTCCCGATTCATACACATCTCCGAAGATTTTAATTCCAGCTCTTTCCAATTGTGTAAATGCTTTATCTATATTTGAAGGTTTAAATGAGGGGTTTTTACCGATAGGAGATAAGAGAGATAAGTTTCTAAATTTTAGATTGTGTTTTATTTGTTTCCAAATTCGGATTGTACTGTATATAATTGGATTATTGTTGTAATTTATATTATTCGTCGATATTGGAGAGAGAAGGATTGCTCCAATATTATATGGAGAGCAATCCTCTCTCTCCATAATCGTCCAATCTGGTTGTTGGGGAGAGTTATCCAGCAATTGGATCATGTTTCTGATATTTACAGACCAGTAGTAATACATAACGTTTGGGAGTGCTAATCCCCCTACTACTTTGGGTTTATTCAGATGAGCTCTTTGTATTCTGTGGGATTCATAATCCCAAACAAAATTTGTGATATCCGAGTCTGGTTTTTAAAAAAACTTTTTGGGTAAATATATTGGGATAGATTGGAACAGGTATAAAATTTGTGATAGAAAAATCATTTTTATGGCATTTATTCGGCCTATTAAGGACATCGGAAGCGTTTTCCAAAATTTAATCAAGTTACATAGTTTCTTAAGTAAAGGGTTATAATTTGCATTAAACATGTCTTGCTATTTTCTAGTGATTTCAATACCCAAGTATTTACATTTTTCCATAGCTATTTTAAAAGGAAAGTGTAAGAGATGTGTAGAATCTTTTGGTTTTATTGACACGATTTCACTTTTATTCCAATTTATTCTATATCCTGAGAATGACCCTAAGTCCTCTATTAATTTTTAAATATTTGGTATAGTAATGAGGTTTTGTGATGTACAAAAGTACGTCGGCAGCGTATAGTGATATTTTATTTTTGGAGTATTTTGTTTTATATCCATGGATATTCGGTTGAGTTCTAATTCTTTCCGCTAGGGGTTCAATTATGAGGGCAAATAACAATGGTGATAATAATGTCAATTTCCCCTTGACAAATGAAATTTTGTAGATAAATTATTGTTCGTTAATATTCTGCCCGTTGGCTTATTATATAGTAATTTAATCCATAGAATAAAATTCTCTCCCAGTTGAAATTCTTGCAATACCCTGAGCATGTAATCCCATTCGACCTGATCGAATGCTTTCTCTGCATCCAACGATATGATTGAGAGTTTTTGATCTTCAGTTTGGTGTGAATGCATTATGTTGAACAGATGTCTCAAATTATTAAATGATTGTCTCTTAGGGATAAACCCCGTTTGATCCGGATGTATTAATTTACTAGCATATTTACTTAGTCTTCTAGCTAGTATTTTCGCAAATATTTTTTGATCTGTATTTAACAACGCAATAGCTCTGTATGATCCAGGTTCTTCCACATCCTTATCTTTCTTAAGTATTAGTGTGATTGTGGATTCTGCTAGTGTTTCAGGTAGTGTTTGTTCTTTGAAGGCATAAGTATACATTTTCTGTAGGCGGGGGGGTAAATATGTCATAAAAACCGTTATAGAATTCATTACTAAATCCGTCGGGACCTGGTGTTTTTCCATTTTTTAATGAGATTATTGTTCTTTCTATTTCCTTATTTGAGATTTGTGCTCCCAATTCCTCTTGTTCCTGCAACTCTAATTTAGGAAGGTTACAATTATCCAAGAATTCTGTAACTTTGTTGGTGTCCATTATCGTTTTAGATGTATACAGATTCTCGTAAAATTGTGCAAATCTTTTATTAATATCACTCGGCAAGGTCAATATTTCCCCTTTGTCTGTCTTTAAAATTGGGTGATCCTTTTCTCGTTTTTTAAACTGATGTGCCAGAAGTTTGTGGGGCTTATCCCCAAATTCAAAGTGTTCCTCTCTTGTAATTTGTAATAATCTTATGACTTTCACTGATAATAATTTATTTAATTTGAATTTCAGTATTATTATTCTTTTATGTTTATCTGTAGTGGGGTCTTTAGCGTTTTCTATGTCCAGTTGTCTAATTTGTTCTTCTAATTGTCATTGTTCGTTCTTATTTTTCTTATTTTGAAAAGCTTGATATGAAATTATCACGCCTCGAATAAATGCTTTAAAAGATTTCCATAATAATGTAGGTGATATGTCTGTCGTGTCATGTCGTTTATTTCGAAGAAAAGGTCCATTTGCTCTTTTAAATATGTACTCCCTTGCGGGTCTTTTAAAATTTGTGGATTGTACCTCCAAAATGGTTTGTTCTTAGTCATTCCTTCCATTTTTAGAAAAAAAGTTATTGGGGAGTGATCTGAGATCGTATTTGTGTGGTATTTTGGTTTAGAAATGTGGGGTATTAGTTTTGTATCCACCAAAAAATAATCTATTCGTAAATATGTCTTGTGTACCATAGAATAAAACGAGTAATCCCTGCCGGTCGGATTTGCAATCCTCCAGACATCTGTTATGTTTGTGTTTTTTATATATGTGTTTAGGAGTTCGCTAGTTTTGGATTTCGCAGTACCTCTTTGTTTTTGATTGGATTTATCTAAGTAAGTGTCTAAGACACAGTTAAAATCTCCACCGATTATGACATTTTGGTAGTTATATTCTGCAATTATATTCAAGATTTTATTGAAAAAGTGCGGGTTGTCAAAGTTGGGCGCGTATATGTTTACCAAGGTAATTGGGGCAGCATGGATCTCCCCGGTAACTATCAAATATCTCCCGTCCTTATCTGTTAAGGTATTTTTGGGTTTAAATGGAATGACTTTGCGGATAATAATAAACGTTCCTCTAGATTTCGACGTGTATGACGAGTGAAAGGTTTGACCTATCCAGTTCGCCCTCAATCTAGCTTGGTCTTGAATTTTTAGATCGGCCTCTTGTAAAAAGGCAATATCAGTATTGTATGCTTTCAGCTGAGTCAGATTCTTACCCCTTTTAATGCATTCGTTAACACCCCTAACATTCCAACTACAAAATGAGATTCCTCCCAGTTTAGTCTGGTTATCGCTTGCACTTTGAATAGATTTAATACCTATGTGTCTTGCAGTGCATTCGTACCTCAGGTCTTTGGATATAGGGGGATCATTTACCCTACAATGTTCAGTTAGTAGATTCCCTTTGCGATAGTCCTTAAATAAAAAAAACACACAAGTGATTAAATGTGAAAATGGTTAAAAAAAACTAATACAAGTGAGAATACAGTGTCCGAGCTTGTCGGCACTGTAACAAGTGACCCACCTGTAGGTGGAAAAAACATTTTATTGACTTCCATGTCGATATAAAACAAACAAATAGCTCCGCTCCCTATAGTACCCATTTACAGAATATATGTCCATTTCCCAGGTATTTCCGGATATAACTATAATTTTTGTCTACTGAGTGTTAAGCGTATATTTTAACCTCAGAGATCATCGACTATTGGTTGAAGGGGTTAACCTATTTCTGGCTCTTGGAACTAAGCCAGTAGCTTGCCTCTTCCCCTCACGCCCCGGTTATAAATCTACTTAAGAATTATTAGGTTAAATTAAAGTGTTAATTTGAAAATCCCCATTTCTGCAGTTCTGATTAGCATTCATTACTGTTTCTATGTTAATATTGTTAAGGAAGTTAATGCTATTCCATTTAGGTTATTCATTCAATCTCATATCTAACAGTAATAGCTAAGCCCAGTCTGTTGATGAGCTCTGCTTTTGTTGTTTATCTTTTTCCAGCTTCTCTTGGAACAGAGTATGTCCTTGAGTGAGCATTCCGCCGATAAGACGTCTAGACAAAGTTCCTTCTTTGGGCAGTGTGCCACTATTCTGGGTGCAGTAGTAAAGAGAGAGAGTGTCCAAAATGTCCAACCTTTCCAGCTAGTCCTTCTGTTCCATGATGGTTAGAGCATATTTGTACGCCTCCTCGGGATTTGTGAACGATTTTTGCTGTTCTTTGTAGGAAATGTGCATTCTAGCTGGGAAGTAAACACCATATCTGACCTCCTTATATCCTTGGAGGGCCTGCTTTGCCTTAGAGAATTGATTTCGCTTTTGCATGATTTCGTAAGGGTAGTCCCTGAAGATTTTAAAAGTAATTACACCATACATCAGAGGCACACCATGTTTGATATTCCTCATAACCTCTTCCACGTCAGCAATGCCCCGGAATTTCACAATAATCTGTCGTGTATGTTCTGAGCCATCCTGAGATTTGTGTTTGAATCTAGGAACCCGGTGTGTTGCTTCAATTTTTGGTAGTTTAGGGAGCTTAAGAGCCTCTTTAATTAATCCCGCAATGAACTCGCAAGTGTTACCTCTATCGGCTCCCTCTGGTACACCAACTAATCTTAGGTTATAACGTCTCGAACGAGCCTCGAGGTCCAGACATTTGTCTGAAACTTTAGCCAGCTGCGTCGCCATCCGTTGTGTAGCAAGATCTTGTTCTGACCTCACCTTCTTCATCTCCTCCACCATTCTTGCCATCTCATCCTCCATCTCGTGCATTGTTAACATACAGGTTGATACAGTGTCCAGCACAGCGCCGAACCTCGTCATGGTGTCTTCTTCACCCTTATCAATTCTCTCCGATAGTTCATCTCTCACATCGTCAATTCGTTTATTAATCGTGCCAATCGAATCCTTCACAGACTCAATAACATTCTGATTACAAGAAGTCATATTTAGCGTTAGCTTTTCTATCTTTTCCATCATAACTCCCATCATTTGTTCCATCTTTTTTACATCCACCTTTACATCTTTCAGTTCACTTACCGAAAGCTTTAATTCTTCAAACTCTTTGTCCTTGGCCAAATCTGCTTTGAGTCTTGTAGCCATATCGAAAAGCACCTTTTCTTCGGAAGCCACTTCAAATTAAATCTTCAGGCTTCGTCTGGCTTCCACAGGAGAGTTTTTGTAACTGTCCTCTGAGTGCTCTTACCCAGGGAAGAAGTTTTCATTTAAAGTGCTTTAAGCTTCTGTTAAATTCACAGCTGTTACTGATGATGTTATCAGCAAGTCGAGCAGAGGCTCCGATAAGTTTTTTAAATTGGTCCCGACCTGTAGACCCGGTTTTAACGCGACAAATCGCAAATTTTAGGGAGTGGAGCTATGTGCAGCTTCTGTTAAGATAACATAGTGCCACCAGAAGTCCTCTATCCATTTCTTAAGACAAGATAACATCTTTAAATTGCCTAAGTGTCCAAATAACACTCACACAATAATTCACAATGTAACATGATTTTTTAATCTAATTTTCATGAATTTGTATGCCGAATTGAAGGAATTTAGTTTTTAATTCCCGTAAATTAATGGCCATTTAAATCAACTTGTGAGTGGGTTTTAGTGGAACGCGGTGGATTGGAACGTTGCGGTTCTTCTTGGTTCTTGGTTACTTGGTCCTCCAAAATATTCCAACTGGAATTTAAACTGGAGGTGGTGAAGGGAAGGGTTTAGCCAGAGGGGGTTATTGGGAAGAAAGTGCCACTTTAAATTTAGTTGCATCTGGCTGGGCAACCGTGGCTTGGTGGAGATTATTCCATGCTTTAATAGTGCGTGGAAAGAACGAATTGCTGTACCCATCTGTCTTTGAGGCTGGGACCACAAATTGGATCGAATGCCCTCGTCTGCTCCTAATTGGTTTGGGGATGGTGTAGGTCTTGTGACCTATGTCTAGCTGACCATTTAACATTTTGTAAAAACAGGTCAGAGCTTCATGTCTGTCTTGGAGAGGGTTCCACCCCAGAGAATTCAGAAGTTTGGTGACACTCGCTTCTCTCTCGTAGGTGTTAGTAACAAATCGAGCGGCCTGTCTTTGGACACGTTCGATGGATGAAATGTTTTTATCTATGTATGGGTCCCAAGCTGCAACTGCATAATCCAGATGAGGTCTAACGATGGTGAAATACAGCTTCACCTTTACAGAAGCTGAACAATGATGGAAGTTGTACCTCAGGAAGTTTAAGACACCTGTTGCTTTCACTGTTACATGATGAGTCTGACCATTCCAACGTAGATCATTCTGCAATTTGATGTCAAGATACTTGGTTTGTTTGGATTCTTCAAGGGTGTCACCAAGCATGTTGTAAGATGTGACGCCTGGATTCTTCTTTCTGGTGACACGTATGGTTTCACATTTGGAAGGGGTGAACTGCATGCCCTATTGTTATGACCACTCGACCATAGTATCGAGATCCTTTTGGAGAGCATCTTCATCATCAGCTGACTTAATTGGACGGTACAGCAAACAATCATCAGCGAATAGTCTGGTCATACTTTTTCATGGATGTCATTGATGTAAAGCAAAAATAGGTGTGGGCGAAGTACTGTGCCCTGGGGTGTACCACTCAACACTGGGTGCCAATTGGAGCTCTTTCCATTCACACACACGCGCTGAAGACGTTTTGTCAGGAAACTGGAAATCCATTGTTTCGTGTTGGAACGAATACCATAGAAGTCTACGGGTTTGTGGTGAATTTAACCCACAGTCAGTAGGAAAAATACTGCCGGTTCGTATATATTTTTTGTCCTCTTTTCGCAACATGAACTTTAGTTTAAAGGCTTCCTAAGAACTACGTTTTTATGTAAAAATAAATTGTGTAGCTTCTTTTATCCCCTACGTAAAATCCGTCCCATTGTCGGCATTCACGGCTTTAGAAGATGATTTTTAAATTACTCTTGTTAATAAATTATCTAGCGTAGTTTAAAAATACCTTCATAGAACAAATGTCGGAGCGATTTCTCTTTAGCAACGAAATCCCCTGAGATGGATCGATTTGAATTGTCTGGAGAAAAATGGCATTTTAAACCTGTTCCCCCCCTGAAAGGCGCCAAAGTCGCGCACATGGAGAGTGGCAGAACTGCAGCACCGCTGAAGGTAAGTTTTGTAACATACCTACAGTTCGTCTGATATCGGTGGTGGGGAAGATGCTGGAGTCAATTATAAAAGATGAGATAGCCGCACATTTGGGTAGCTGTAACAGGATCGGTCCGAGTCAGCATGGATTTACAAAGGGGACATCATGCGTGACAAATCTTCTGGAATTTTTCGAAGATGTAACTCGGAAAATGGACAAGGGAGAGCCAGTGGATGTAGTGTATCTGTACTTTCAGAAAGCATTTGATAAGGTCCCACATAGGAGATTAGTGGGCAAAATTAGGGCACATGTTATTGGGGGTAGAGTGCTGACATTGGCAAATTTGCAGATGACACAAAGCTGGGTGGCAGTGTGAATGTGAGGAGGATGCTATGAGAATGCAGGGTGACTTGGACAGGTTGGGGGAGTGGGCAGATGAAGTTTAATGTGGATAAATGTGAGGTTATCCACTTTGGTAGCAAACACAGGAAGGCAGATTATTATCTAAATGGCATCAAGTTGGGAAAAGGGGTAGTACAATGGGATCTGGGGGTCATTGTACATCAGTCTATGAAAGTAAGTATGCAGGTATAGCAGGCAGTGAAGAAAGCGAATGGCATGACGGCCTTTTTAACCAGAGGAATTGAATATAGCAAAGAGGTCCTTCTGCAGTTGTAAAGAGCCCTAGTGAGACCACACCTGGAGTATTGTGTGCAGTTTTGGTCCCCTAATATGAGGAAGGACATTCTTGCTATTGAGGGAGTGCAGCATAGGTTTACAAGGTTAATTCGCGGGATGGTGGGACTGTCATATGCTGAGAGAATGGAGCAGCTGGCCTTGTACACTCTGGAGTTTAGAAGGATGAGAGGGGATCTCATTTAAACTTATAAGATTGTTAACGGTTTTGACACACTAGAGGCAGGAAACATGATTCCGATGTTGGGGGAGTCCAGAACCAGGGGCCACAGTTTAAGAATAAGGATTAAGCCATTTAGAACGGAGACGAGGAAACACAGTTTCTCACAGGCAGCGGAGAGTCTGTGGCATTCTCTGCCTCAGAGGGCGGTGGAGGCAGGTTCTCTGGATGCTTTCAGAGAAAGCCAGATATGGCCCTTAAAAATAGCGGAGTCAATGGATATGGGGAGAAGGCAGGAACGGGGAACTGATTGGGGTTGATCAGTCATGATCACATTAAATGGTGGTGTTGGCTCGAAGGGCCAAATGACCTACTCCTGCACCTGTTGTCTATAATAGTTTGTCTAAGCTAGACAGAAACGCTGGAGGAACTCAGCGGATGAGGTTCCAGACCCTGCTTCAGACTTCAGACAGTTTGTCTAAATGCTTCTGAAATGTCGTGAGGGTAATGTAATAACCCATCAATCCTCTACCCCAATACAATTCCCTGCTGCCTATTCCTTTTCACGAGCCCATTATTTCCCATTTATCCGTCACAACCCATTTTCCCAGGGATTATAACAATCACCGATTGACCATTGAACCAGCGTGTATTGGGGACGTGGAAGGAATCCGACCCGGTCACCGGGCGAAGGCGTGAACCACACGGGCAGCACCCGAGGTCTGGATCGAACCCGCCCACCAGAACTGGGAGACAGCAGCACCACTTGTGTCACTGCGCTGCCCTATTATTACACGCATCACATGGGTCAAATCTACACAAGATCAGGAAATCGAAACTGGAAACCCTCACCATAACTCCAGAAATCCTCTGTTTCTGTTGCTGCTCCATTCGCTGGATCTCTGATTGTTTTTTTGTGAGAGACCGGATGGAAGATTTCGCCTGATCCTGGGATTGTGATTGAAAATCAGAGAATAAAAGTGTTAGATTATAAAGATGGAATTAAACAATGATGCGATCAAAATCGGTTTGCTTTTACCTTGTAGGTTTCAACAGCTTCTTTAACCGGCATGAAGCTGTGAGACCTGTGTTCCCGCCCAGCTGCACAAATCACACAGATCAGTTTCTTGTCAGTTTCACAAAACAGCTTCAGTTCTTCCTGATGTTCCTCGCACTGAAGTTTACTTTCCTTCTTTGTCCGATTCAGGCTCAGTGTTCGAGCTTTCTCAGACAGTCTCGCCAAGGCCCGACTAACCCTGAGGGTGCGGTCTGTAAACTCCTCTTTACATTCCGGGCAGGAGCTTCTCCCCTCCCTGTCCCAACTCTGTGTGATGCAGGAGCGGCAGAAGTAGTGCCCACACTCCAGTGACACCGGATCGGTGAAGAAATCCAGGCAGATGGGACAAACTACCTCCTCGGTTAAACTCTCGAACCTGTCTTTCGAAGCCATTTTAATCCGCCACTTGTGTTAAAGAAGGAACTGCAGATGCTGGAGAATCGAGGGTTACACAAAAAGCTGGAGAAACTCAGTGGGTGCAGCATCATCTAAGGGGCGAAGGAGATAGGCGACGTTTCGGGTCGAGACCCCTCAATCCGCCACTTCCTGGTTCAAAACGCATTCCCATTCGCTGAAACTGCTGACACTGCGCACGCTGCCGTCTCGGGGATCGGAACCTGAGGAACAATATTTTCACACAGGTCTTGGGGAAATGGAGCAAACTGCCAGAGTGGGTAAGTGAGGCTGGAAAACCACGTGTGGACGGGCTTTAGGACCCGGGGGAGCCCGGAGCTGTGGACCCGCCGCGGCTGCTGCTCAACCCGCGGTCAATGGGGTTTCGGGCGCGAAACGGCGGCGGAACAATCAATGAAAGGGGCGGGGCCCGGCTGAAGGGAGGCGGAGCTCAGTCCCGTTAATCACAGCCCTGACCAGAGAGAGCGGATGCCATTTGAAATCAGCTTCGGGTTAATTTCATTCCCTTAAACTAAATAATCAATGTTCCCTATCGTGAATTGTTCTTTATATTAGGCTGCACAATAATATTCGTTCTATAGCAAACACTGTTATTTATTTAAGAGTCTCATGTGCTAACTTGAATTCAACTCAACTATTCAATTATACTCTAGTCACATGTATCAAGGGACGGTGAAATTCTTTGTTTTTGCATGTAATCCGCTAAAATACAGACCGCACCCAGGCAGTACAGAGAGAGTCGGCACGTTTCTGACGCCGACAAAGTTGCGAGAACTGCAGTAAATTCTGCGTTATTTTCCTCGCTTGGATTATTTTTCCAATTTCATTCTCCGCTTCTATTTACATATCCCCAGTAAGACCAAAACTGCCCTCGTCCGATCAACATCAACACCAATTCATTCACTCTAAATTTCACACATGCCAAACTTCCTCGGTCTTCTGAGGAAGTAGAGGCGTTTTGATGTAAAGGAGGCCACATCGAGAGAACCGCGGGCCATAGACGAGGATAGAGGAGATGCAAGTGAATCTCTGCCTCCCATGAAAGGGCTGTTTGTGTTCCTGAATGGTGGTGAGGGTCGAGGTGTAGGGACAGAGTGGCACCTCCCTTGGTGGGTTGTAGGGGAAAGCGCCCGGGGATGGGATGATGGGGTGAAAGATGAAGACCAGCGATGTCTCCGCTTATTCTCTCTGGAGGGGAGGGAGGTGAGATCTGATGTGCAGATTGTGGTGGACATACAAGTGAGGGCACCATCAATTGCAGTAGAGTTGAAGCCACTCTAGTACACAGCTAGTACAACGACTTGGGTGGGTGAGGGGTGGAGGGAGAGGTTACTTGAAGTTAGAGAAATTAATATTCATACCACTGGGTTGTATGAGTTACCAGGACAGAAAGGTCAGTGTGGGAATGGGGAGAGAAATTAACGTTTTTGGCACCGGGGAGATTAATTAAACTTAATTTAACCTGATCCCTTCTGTATTCACATGTTCCATATCCTTCCATTCCCTGCACATTCATGCATGTTTCCAAAAGCTTCTTAAACACCACTATTTTACTTCGGAGTTACGTGAGTGACTACGTGAAGAACCCCGTACAGCCGTTCGTGCATCCTTGCGTCAGACGCTTTCGTGCAGACGACTGTGGAGCAGCTCAGCTCCTCCAACGGTAAGTCTAAAAAAGTTTCAGGTAAGTGTTATTTTCTTACCTGTTCTAGGTCTCCTGCAGGAACCTCCCGGGATTTTTTTGCAGGATGTTCGCGATTGCCGACGAGGGAACCAGCTAAGGGTTTTGGGGGCAAACCCTGGTCCGACCACGGAAGCGGAGAGCTGGGAAAGTCGGGTTCGCGATCGGAGTCACTGATAACGCAGTTAGTGACTCCACATGCTGGGTTCCCGGGAAGGGGAAACCCGAGAATAGTGCGGTTTTAGACTGCAGTAGTCCCCAGGACATGGGGTTCAAACTAACCTAAACGGTTAGGATGGGTTCCCGGTGCGGGGGAAACCCAAGTATATGCGGTAGTCCCCAGCACATGGGCTTAAAACGAACCGAAATGGTTAGGCTGGGTTCCCGGTGCAGGGGTAACCCCTGCGGTTCCCAGACCGCAGTAGTCCCCAGGAAATGGGGTTAACTCACATAAATGATTAGCCTGGGTGCCAGGAGGGTAACGCGGTATCTATATATATATATTTCTATATATATATATTTCTATATATATATATATTTCTATATATATATATATTTCTATATATATTTCTATATTTCTATATATATATATATATATATATTTCTATATTTCTATATATATATTTCTATATATATATATATTTCTCTCTCTCTCTCTCTCTATATATATATATATATATATATATATACTAGACCAAGTGCAGACCCGTTGGGTCTGTTCCCCCAACGTGTGGTTGCAGGGGGGAGGGAGGGAAGGGAGGAGGGGAGAGAGGGGTGGGGGAGGGAGGGGGAGAGGTGGGGGATGGGGGAGAGAGAAGTGGAAGTGGGGAGGGAGGGTGAGAGGTATAGGGGAGAGTGGCGGAAGTGGGAGAGAGGGGGAAGGGGGAGTGGTGGAAGAGGGAGAGAGTAGTAGGGGAAAGGGATGGGGGAGATAGGGAGGGGAGAGAGAGGGTGGGTGAGGGAGAGAGGTGGGGTGGGAGAGGGGTGGGGGAAGGGAGAGAGGTGGAAGAGTGGGGAGGGAGGGGGAGAGGGGTAGGGGAGTGGTGGAAGTTGGAGAGAGGAAGGGGAGGGTGGTGGGGGAGTGGTGGAAGAGGGAGAGAGGGGTAGGGGGAAGGGGGTGGGAGGGAGTGGTGGAAGAGGCACAGGGGTAGGGGGGAAGGGGGCCGGGGGAGAGAGGGAAGGGGAAGGTGGAGAGAAGGATGGGGGTGGGGGAGAGAGGGAAGGGGGTGGGGGAGAGAGGGAAGGGGGTGGGAGGAGGAGGAGGGGGTGAGGGGAGTAGAGAGGGGTGGGAGAGGGGGAAGAGGGGGAGATGAGAGCAGAGGGGTGGGGGAAGGGGAGGGGGGGAAGAGGGGGAGATGAGAGCAGTGGGGTGGTGGAGAAGAGGGTAGGAAATGGACAGGTGGTGGGGAGAGGGGAGGGGGAGGGGAGGTGGAGAGAGAGTGGAGGGGGAGAGGGAGAGAGAGAAAGCACAGCACAGAGACCGGCCCTGTTGCTCCGAAAGGTAGGGGAAAAAAGAGGAGGGCAATAGTAATTGGGGACTCTATTGTTAGGGGGTCGGATAGGCGATTCTGTGGACGCAGTCGGGAGACCAGGATGGTGGTCTGCCTCCCTGGTGCCAAGGTCTTGGACGTGTCTAAACGTGTCCAAGATATCCTCAAATCAGAGGGAGAGGAGCCTGAGGTCGTGGTACATATAGGTACCAATGACATAGGTAAAAAAAGGGAAGAGGTCCTGAAGGGAGGATTTAAGGACTTGGGAGGAGAGTTGAGGAAAAGGACCAAAAAGGTAACAATCTCAGGATTACTGCCTGTGCCACGTGACAGTGAGAGTAGAAATGGAGCAAGGTGGAGGATAAATGCTTGGCTGAAAGACTGGTGCAGAGGGCAGGGATTCAAGTTTCTGGATCATTGGGACTTCTTTTGGGGTAGGTGGGACCTGTACAGAAAGGATGGGTTGCACTTGAACCCGAGGGGGACCAATATCCTGGCGGGGAAATTTGCAAAGGCCACTGGGGAGACTTTAAACTAGAATGGTTGGGGCGAGGGATGCAAATAGCAAAAGCTAGTAGACAGAATGGGAGGCAGGAAGCAGAAAAGGGAAGCACTCGGACACAAGAGGAGAAAGAAAAAAAAGGAAATAAACAGAGAACAAGAGATGGGGGGTTTCTTAAATGTGCATATTTTAATGCTAGGAGCATTGTCAGAAAGGTGGATGAGCTTAGAGTCTGGATAGACACCTGGAAGTATGATGTTGTGGCGATCAGTGAAACATGGTTGCAGGAGGGCTGTGATTGGAAAATAAATATTCCAGGATTTCGTTGCTTCAGGTGTGATAGAATTGGAGGGGCAAGAGGTGGAGGTGTTGCATTGCTAGTCAGGGAAGATATTACAGCAGTGCTTTGGCAGGATAGATTGGAGGGCTCATCTAGGGAGGCTATTTGGGTGGAACTTAGAAGTGGGAAAGGTGTAGCAACACTTATAGGGGTATATTATAGACCGCCAAATGGGGAACGAGAATTGGAAGAGCAAATATGTAAAGAGATAGCAGATATTAGTAGTAAGCACAAGGTAGTGATTGTGGGAGATTTCAACTTTCCACACATAGACTGGGAAACACATTCTGTAAATGGGCTGGATGGTTTGGAGTTTGTAAAATGTGTGCAGGATAGTTTTTTGCAGCAATACATAGAGGTGCCTACTAGAGGAGGGGCAGTGCTGGACCTCCTGTTAGGAAATGAGACGGGACAGGTGGCGGAGGTATGCGTAGGGGAGCACTTCGGGTCCAGTGATCACAATACCATTAGTTTCAATATAATTATGGAGAAGGACAGAACTGGGCCTAGGGTTGAGATTTTTGATTGGAGAAAGGCTAACTTTAACGAGATGCGAGATGATTTAAAAGGAGTGAACTGGGACATTTTGTTTTATGGGAAAGATGTAGAGGAGAAATGGAGGACATTTAAAGGGGAAATTTTAAGAGTACAAAATCTTTATGTTCCTGTTCGGTTGAAAGGAACCAGTAAAAATTGGAAAGAGCCCTGGTTTTCAAGGGAAATTGGACATCTTGTTCGGAAAAAGAGGGAGATCTA
The DNA here is from genome assembly GCA_963514005.1 of Raja brachyura. The sequence goes on from OY740805.1 coordinate 33,496,574, forward strand.
CAATAATAATAAGCAGCATGAAGCAAATGAGGTGCTTGAGGAGTATAAGGAATGTAAAAAGAATCTTAAGAAAGAAATTAGAAAAGCTAAAAGAAGATATGAGGTTGCTTTGGCAAGTAAGGTGAAAGTAAATCCAAAGGGTTTCTACAGCTATATTAATAGCAAAAGGATAACAAGGGATAAAATTCGTCCATTGGAGAGACCGAGTGGACAGCTATCTGCAGAGCCAAAAGAGATGGGGGAGATATTGAACAATTTCTTTTCTTCGGTATTCACCAAGGAGAAGGATATTGAATTATGTGAGGTAAGGGAAACTAGTAGAGTAGCTATGGATACTATGAGTTTCAAAGTAAAAGAAGTACTGGCACTTTTGAAAAATATAAAAGTGGATAAGTCTCCAGGTCCTGACAGGATATTCCCTAGGACATTGAGGGAAGTTAGTGTAGAAATAGCCGGGGCTATGACAGAAATATTTCAAATGTCATTAGAAACGGGAATAGTCCCCGAGGATTGGCGTACTGCGCATGTTGTTCCATTGTTTAAAAAGGGCTCTAAAAGTAAACCTAGCAATTATAGACCGGTTAGTTTGACTTCAGTGGTGGGCAAATTAATGGAAAAGATACTTAGAGATAATATATATAAGTATCTGGATAAAGAGGGTCTAATTAGGAACAGTCAACATGGATTTATGCCTGGAAGGTCATGTTTGACTAATCTTCTTGAATTTTTTGAAGAGGTTACTAGGGAAATTGACGAGGGTAAAGCAGTGGATGTTGTCTATATGGACTTCAGTAAGGCCTTTGACAAGGTTCCTCATGGAAGGTTGGTTAAGAAGGTTCAACTGTTGGGTATAAATGCAGGAATAGCAAGATGGATTCAACAGTGGCTGAATGGGAGAAGCCAGAGAGTAATGGTGGATAGTTGTTTGTCGGGTTGGAGGCAGGTGACTAGTGGGATGCCTCAGGGATCTGTGTTGGGTCCTTTGTTGTTTGTCATGTACATCAATGATCTGGATGAAGGGGTGGTAAATTGGATTAGTAAGTATGCAGATGATATCAAGATAGGGGGTGTTGTGGATAATGAAGAGGATTTCCAAAGTCTACAGAGTGATTTAGGCCAGTTGGAAAAATGGGCTGAAAGATGGCAGATGGAGTTTAATGCTGATAAATGTGAGGTGCTACACCTTGGCAGGACAAATCAAAATAGGACGTACATGGTAAACGGTAGGGAATTGAAGAATACAGTTGAACAGAGGGATCTGGGAATAACCGTGCATAGTTCCTTGAAGGTGGAATCTCATATAGATAGGGTGGTAAAGAAAGCTTTTGGTATGCTAGCCTTTATAAATCAGAGCATTGAGTATAGAAGCTGGGATGTAATGTTAAAATTGTACAAGGCGTTGGTGAGACCAAATCTGGAGTATGGTGTGCAGTTTTGGTCACCCAATTATAGGAAGGATGTCAACAAAATAGAGAGGGTACAGAGGAGATTTACTAGAATGTTGCCTGGGTTTCAACAGCTAAGTTACAGAGATAGGTTAAATAAGTTAGGTCTCTATTCTCTGGAGCGCAGAAGGTTAAGGGGGGACTTGATAGAGGTCTTTAAAATGATGAGAGGGATAGACAGAGTTAATGTGGACAAGCTTTTCCCTTTGAGAATAGGGAAGATTCAAACACGAGGACATGACTTTAGAATTAAGGGACAGAGGTTTAGGGGTAACATGAGGGGGAACTTCTTTACTCAGGGAGTGGTAGCGGTGTGGAATGAGCTTCCAGTGGAAGTGGTGGCGGCAGGTTCGTTGGTATCATTTAAAAATAAATTGGATAGGCATATGGATGAGAAGGGTATGGAGGGTTATGGTATGAGTGCAGCAGGTGGGACTAAGAGAAAAAAGTTGTTCGGCACGGACTTGAAGGGCCGAGATGGCCTGTTTCCGTGCTGTAATTGCTATATGGTTATATGGTTATAAAGGGGAGGGAGAGTTGACTTTCCTGTCGAACTAAATCAAATAATAAGATTTTGAAAATGAAAAATAATTTAGATCGATCGCTGTCGAGAAACGAAGTCCGAATTGCCGTTGGGGAAGAATGTTCTGGAAAAGGTTTCAAAGGCAACGCGAGCAAGCAATGTTCCCCCCCAGTCACATGTGTGGGGGATAGTGGTACAGTGTCCCCCAGTCACATGTGTGGGGATGAGGTACAGTGTCCCCCCTAGTCACATGTGTGGGGGAAGTGGTACAGTGTCCCCCTATTCACATGTGGGGGGGATGAGGTACAGTGTCCCCTAGTCACATGTGTGGGGGAAGTGGTACAGTGTCCCTCTAGTCACATGTGTGGGGGAAGTGATACAGAGTCCCCCTAGTCACATGTGTGTGGGAAGTGGTACAGTGTCCCCCTAGTCACATGTGGGGGGGGGATGAGGTACAGTGTCCCCTAGTCACATGTGTGGGGGAAGTGGTACAGTGTCCCTCTAGTCACATGTGTGGGGGAAGTGGTACAGAGTCCCCCTAGTCACATGTGGGGGGGGGGGGTGAGGTACAGAGTCCCCCTAGTCACATGTGTGGGGGATATTAGGTGGTACAGTGTCTCCCTAGTCACATGTGTGGGGGATATTAGGTGGTACAGTGTCCCCCTCATCACATGTGTGGGGGGGAGTGGTGCAGGTCCCCCTTGTCACATGTGTGGAGGTAGTGGTACAGGTTCCCATAGTCACATGTGTGGGGGAAGTGGTACAGAGTCCCCCTAGTCACATGTGTGGGGGATGAGGTACAGTGTCCCCCTAGTCACATGTGTGGGGGAAGCGGTACAGTGTCTCCCTAGTCACATGTGTGGGGGAAGTGGTGCAGTGTCCCCCTAGTCACATGCTGCCCCTAGCCCTGGGGGGCGGGGCAGCATGTCCCTGAGGGTGGGTGAGGGGGTTAGAGAGGGGTGGGGTAAGGGGAAGGGGAGAGGAGAGGGGTTATGGAGAAGAGGGGAGGAAAGGGAGGTGGAGGGGAGAGGAGAGGGGGAGAGGTGGAGAGAGAGTGGAGGGGGAGGGAGAGAGGTGTGGAGAGAGAGAGGGGGTGAGAGAGGAGGGGGAGAGAGAGGGAAAGGAGAGGGGGAGAGGTGGGAAGGGGATGGAGAGGGGAAGAGTGGTGAGTGAGGGGAAGAGGGGTAGCAGGGAGTGGTGCAAGAGCGATGGGAAGGGGGTGGGGGGAGATGGGGATGAAGAGGGGTGGGGGAGAGAGGGGGTGGGAGTGGTAAGGAGAGAGGGAGATGGAGAGGGGGAGAGGGAGGAGGAGAGGGGGTGGGAGATGGTGTGAGAGGGTTCAGGGAGGGGTTGAGAGAGGGGGTAGGGGAGAGAGGGGGAAGAGTGTGGGGGGAGGGGGGAGGGGTAGGGGGGAGAGAGAGAGAGAGAGAAGAGTGAGGAGGGAGGGGGAAAGCGGAGAGAGGGGGAAGAGTGGGGAGGGGGAGGAAAGGGAGGGGGGAGAGAGGGGTGGGGGAGGGAGATGGGGAGAGGTGGGGGATGGGGAGAGAGAAGTGGAAATGGGGAGGGAGGGTGAGGTGTAGGGGAGAGTGGTGGAAGTGGGAGAGAGAGAGAGGGGGAAGGGGGAGTGGTGGAAGTGGGATAGAGGAGTAGGTGAAAGGGATGGGGGAGATATGGAGGGAGGGGAGAGAGAGGGTGGGGGAGGGAGAGAGGTGTGGTGGGAGAGGGGTGGGGGAAGGGAGAGAGAAGTGGAAGAGTGGGGAGGGATGGGGAGAAGGGCAGGGGGAGTGGTGGAAGAGGGAGAGAGGGGTAGGGGAAAAGGGGTGAGCGGGAGAGAGGGTAGGGAGGGGGAGAGAAGTGGAAGAGTGGGGGGGAAGGGGGTAGGAGGGAGTGGTGGAAGATTGACAGTGGTAGGGGGAAGGGGGTGGGGGAGAGAGGGAAGGGGCAGGGAGAGAGAAGGAAGAATTATCTGTTCAATATGAATTAAATTGAAAATAAAGATAACATTGGTGGCCGATTAGGAAAAGGGGAGATGCAGCGAGCCCTGGGTGTCATGGTACACCAGTCATTGAAAGTAGGCATGCAGGTGCAGCAGGCAGTGAAGAAAGCGAATGGTATGTTAGCTTTCATAACAAAAGGATTTGAGTATAGGAGCAGGGAGGTTCTACTTCAGTTGTATAGGGTCTTGGTGAGACCACACCTGGAGTATTGCGTACAGTTCTGGTCTCCAAATCTGAGGAAGGACATTATTGCCATAGAGGGAGTGCAGAGAAGGTTCACCAGACTGATTCCTGGGATGTTAGGACTGTCTTATGAACAAAGACTGCATAGACTCGGTTTATACTCTCTAGAATTTAGGAGATTGAGAGGGGATCTTATAGAAACTGACAAAATTCTTAAGGGGTTGGACAGGCTAGATGCAGGAAGATTGTTCCCGATGATGGGGAGGTCCAGGACAAGGGGTCACAGCTTAAGGATAAGGGGGAAATCCTTTAGGACCGAGATGAGAAGGACTTTTTTCACAGAGAGAGTGGTGAGTCTCTGGAACTCTCTGCCACAGAGGGTAGTTGAGGCCAGTTCATTGGCTATATTTAAGAGGGAGTTAGATGTGGCCCTTGTGGCTAGGGGATCAGAGGGTATGGAGAGAAGGCAGGTACAGGATACTGAGTTGGATGATCAGCCATGATCATATTGAATGGCGGTGCAGGCTCGAAGGGCCGAATGGCCTACTCCTGCACCTAATTTCTATGTTCTATGTTTCTATTTGATAAACACGGCTGTGGAAATCGGCAAAGAAAATAACTGCAGTTTAGAAACAGAAAAGCAATCTCTTCAAAGTGGAGTAATGGAGTCCTTTGAATAAAGAGAGAATATTAAAAAACCGGGAAAATGTGTGTTAAATTGGCAGAGCAAATAACGGAGAACTTAATAAAAAGAATTATTCAAATATAAATAAATATTGAAAACATCGTCTACGTTTACCTTTTGAAAAAAGTGTAAATCGATAATAAGATTTTCAAAATAAAAGTGTCAAATGAAAAATGAAATAATGGCAGAAATCCAGCGTTTAGATCGATCGCTGTCGAGAAACGAAGTCCGAATGGCCGTTGGGGAAGAATGTTCTTGAAAAGGTTTCCAAGGCAACGCCAGCCGGCAATGTGTCCCCAGTCACATGTCAAACACAGGCTGCTGGGGCTGGGGCCAAGGCAGATGTAAATGAGATCCGTTCCGATTGGCCATCTGTGAGGGATGGCATTGTGACATCACGCAATGGGAACGTGCTGGAACATCAGACGCGGTATGGGGGGGCTGGGGCTGAGGCAGTTGTAAATGAGATCCGTTCCGATTGGCCATCTGTGAGCCTTGGGCATTGTGACATGGCACGATGGAATGTTTACCAACGTTCTATGGGTGAGAGCAGTTCGATTTTCGAAAAGGGGGGGGGGGGACGACGGATTTTATTCAAAACGGAGTACGTAACGACGTCCAAACGTGACGGGGCGCCGTCGGGAAAGCGCGAGCATAACGTCCGGGCCGGTGGGAAAAACGGCAGTGTCCGAGGGTCCTGTTTCGGCGGAGCGCGACATCAAAGCGGAGACGCGCAGACGGTTGTCGGCAGCCGGCCACAGAGTTTTAATATATATATGATATGATATGATATTTCTATATATATATTTCTATGGATTCCCGGGGAGGGGAAATTCAGCTACGGGGTTCCCAAACTACAAAAATCCCCAGGATATGGGGACAACTGACAAAAAATAGTCAGTACAATTAGGAAAGTTGGGAGGTTCACCTCTGGGAATTAATTTAGAGAGCACCACCTTTGGGTAGAGCTGCTTCATGGGAATGCCAAGTAATGGCAGTGCCAGCAGTACCTTTGTTTAGGACTGCTCATGGGGATGCCAAGCTATGGCAGGCTAGCCTGACGGAGAGGCTGTGCCAGCAGCACCTTTGCTCAGGGCTGCTCAGGGGGATACCAAGCTATGGTAGGCTAGCCTATTGCAGAGGCGGTGTCAGCAGTACCTTTGCTCAGGACTGCTCCAAGGGAATGTCAAGTTATGGTAGGTTAGCCTATTGGAGAGGTTATGCCAGCAGCACCTTTGTTCAGGGCTGCTTGATGGGAACGCCAAATCTATGGCAAATACTGGCCTATGGGAAAGTCCGCGCCAGCAGCACCTTTGTTCAGGGCTGCTTCATGGGCGCCAGCGGTACCTTGTTAGGGCTGCTTTATGGGAATAGCAGTTTAGTAGGGTATTCCCATTTACAATGATCATGGGGGATGAGGAGGCATTGTTAGGATAAGGCAATATAACAGAATGATGACAAAAACGCATTCAAAGAAAACTATTCAGTTTTAAAAAACGCTGGTTATATATGTGCTAAAATCCACTGCTAAGTCTCAAACTATATTTGAGAAATTGGGCTCCTCTATCCAGTGTTTTAAATATAATAATTGTTTGCTTGTATTATTTTTTATTTTTATTATTTTTATTGTTTTGTTTTCTTTTATTTAAAAAATTTAAAAATATAATCATAATCAATATTATTTAATCACAATCTTCATTGATTATACACCTATTCTTTCACCTCTTTACTTTCTAAAAAAAAATAGAAGCTTATATAAATCATTTCGTAATATTTGCATAACTTTTGAAACAAGTTAAATGTGTATTTGAAAAACTGTTATATCATTGGCAACATGCATTGCTTCTAATAAAAAAATATATTTTTTTAATATTTTTTTTTTACACAGAGTGGGTAAGTGCCTGAAACGCGCTGCCAGGGAGGGTGGTGAAAGCAGATATAATAGTAAGATTAAACGAGAACTTACCAGTTTGAAGTTTCCAAATACATCTATTGCTATAGATTATAGGATTTTCCCTATAAATTTTTTTTTGTACCTGCCTTGGAGCAAGGAGAATCGAGCTTGTATCGAAAGGTAAACAGTCTTCCTTTTCCATTTTTAGCCAAGCTGGTTTCTGATCCATATTTACCAACCAAATATTCATATTCTTAATCTGAACCGCCCAGAAGTAATATAAAAAAATAGGTAGTGCTAATACTCCATTTATCTTAGATTTACATAAATGTTTTTTACTTATTCTGTGACTTTTATAATCCCAAATAAAGCTATTAACAATAGAATCAATTAAGAAAAAAAAGTTTTAGGGAGGTATAGAGGGATAGCTTGAAATAAATATAATAGTTGTGGTAAAAAAATCATTTTTATGGCATTTATTCTGCCGATCATTGATATTGGTAGTGTTTTCCAGTGTAGAATATTATTTTTTAGTTTATTCAATAATTGGGGATAATTTGATTTGAATAGCGAATTGTAAGATTTAGATACATTAATTCCTAGTTATTTAATTTTGTCCGTAACTATTTTAAATGGAAATTTTTGTAGTATATTTAATTTTATTCCAGTTATAGGCATAATTTCACTTTTATTCCAATTCATTCTATATCCTGAAAATGTACTAAATTCAGTTATAACATTAAGTAGATTAGCAATACTAATCTCTGGTTTTGTAATATATATTAAGACTTCATCTGCATATAAACATATTTTATTCGTTGTGGTATTGGTATTATATCCATATATTTCTGGTTCTGATCTAATCCTTTCGGCTAATAGTTCTATTGCAAGAGCAAATAATAAACGTGATAACGGACATCCTTGTCTTCAACCCCTAAAGAGATTAAATTTGGCTGATAACATTTGATTTCTTAATATTCTTGCTGTAATACAAAATCAGTCCCCCAATTGAAATTTCTGCATTATCTTAAATAAATAAGGCCATTCAACCTGATCAAATGCTTTTTCCGCATCAAGGGATATGACAGCTAATTCAATATCATTAATTCTTTTTGAATATATGATATTGAATAGACGTCTCAAGTTATAAGTAGAATAATGTTTGTGAATAAAGCCTGTTTGATCATGATGTATTAATTTATTAATCACTAAACTTAACCTTTGAGATAAGATTTTAGTTAATATTTTTTGATCAGTATTTAGAAGAGCAATTGCTCTATATGATCCTGGATCTTCCAGATCCTTTTCTGCTTTAGGAATGAGTGTAATTGTGGACTCATTTAAAGTTTCTGGTAACTTTCCTTGTTCGTAGGCGTATTTATATATTGTTTGTAAATGTGGGGAAATCAGATCATGAAACTTCTTATAAAATTCAACACCTAAATGATCGGGGCCAGCAGCTTTTCCATTTTTCAATGATCTGATTGATTCCTCAATGTCTTTTACTGATATTTCAGCATCTAGCAAGTCTCTTCCTTCCTGATCCAAACCTTTAATATGACATTTATGTAGGAATGTTTCCATTCCATCAGATTGACCTGTCAGTTTAGTTGAATAAAGTTTTTGATAGTAATGCAGAAATCTGTCATTAATATCTTTTGGTATAGTTAGTATTTCTCCTTGTTCAGATCTGATTTTATGTATCATTTTTTCCTCTGTTTATTATGTCTGTTTTGTTTCTATTTAACTGAGCCAAAACCTTACCTCTTTTAATTGGTTCATTAAAATGTTTTGAATTTGGATCAAGAACCCCTGCTTGGCCGAGCGCACAGGGCACTGAGACGACTCCCAAAGAAGGGCTCACCCCCAAGACAACTGATTGTGAAAGTGGTTTATGATCACGTCTTGGAAGATATGATGAAGATAATAATTCGTAAGAAAAATCTTAACTACGATGGAGATAAGATCAGCATATTCAGAGATTACCCTGCGGAAGTGGCCAAGAGAAGAGCTTTATTTACTGAAACAAGAAGCATCCTTAAGAATATAAGGGGTCTGAGATATGGCCTGATGTATCCTGCTACACTAAGAGTAAGCTATGATAACAAAGAGCATCATTTCATCAAGCATACAGAAGCTCGTAATATCGAGAAGAAGCTGGAAGAGGAAGAAGCAGTGGAAGAAGAAGAATATGCGGATGAAGAATAGTGAACTTGAACTATACTTAACACTTACCTGATGGTACTGATTATCCAGAGAGAAGGAGGAAGAATAACGGACTTTTAAAATCACTGGTTAAGGATGGTTTATGGATCGCTAATAAAAAACTAACATATAATAGAAATAGCTTAGTATTAACTATCACTGAAAATCGCATGTCACTCCTCCACGGATAGTTAAAATCAACAGTAGTAGTCAAAATTATCAAGCATTAATAAGCATTTAAATTTAACGCCCCACCCCTATATATATAGTGGGGCGTTATATATATAGTTCCAGCTATATATATATATAGCCCTTAAGGCACATATGGAGCTGGAACTATAAACATCTTTTTTTTTTAATAACGGAAGTCAGTGGATTAATAGCCACGCTAGTGTGGCTTACACTAACTACACTAAATTTAGTTGTAGTCACCCTTTTTTTTCTGCACATCACTAACACCACTGATATTTTTTATTTTATTTCTTATATTTTATATAATGTACTATATTATTTTAGTTATGATTGGTATTATACAGTTGGTTTGAAGAGATATGTATGTAAGATAAAGTTACTAGTATTAAAACTCATCGATCTGAAACATGGGTATGAGATTGGGATGGATATGCTGAGACATCTACTCCATTATAATCCACCTTAATAATAAAATGCAAGACATTAATACAAAAACTGGGGGTGATGGAATCACCTTCTGCAGTTGGAACGTAAAGGGAAGTAAAAAAAAAATCTTGCCCTGCATATCTTCTTTAAACGTTGCCCCTCTCATCTGAAAGCTATGCCCTCTATCTTTCACATTTCCAATTTGGGGGGAAAAAGACTCTGACTGTCTACCCTCTCTAAGCTCCCATATTTTCATAAACATCTTTTAGGTGTCCTCTGCTCCAGAGTAAACAATCCCAGTTTGTCCACATTGCCTTATTGCTAATCCCCTCTGACCAAGGCAGCATTCTGGTAAACGTCTTTCTGCATAATCTCCAAAACCTCAGCATCCTTCCTGTAATGGGGGCGACCAGAATTCCACACTATACTCCAAATGTGGTCTAACCAACGTTTTATAAAGCTGCCTCACGACAGCCTGAATCTCACACTCAAAGCCCCAAGAGATGAAGGCAGGCATATCGTACGCCTTCTTTACCATCCTATCTACAATCTACAGGTCCATGCAAAGCAGTCACAAACAGCTCACCACATCCTTCCTGTTACGGGGCAGCCAGAACTGTCTACTGCACATATTTTCATGAACAGACTTTACTGATGAAATTAGTTTAATTTAATTTAGTTTATGGTCACGTGTACAGAGGTTAGGTGAAAAGCTTTTTGTTGCGTGCTATCCTGTCAGCGAAAAGACCTCACATGATTACAATCGACCCGTCCACAGTGTACCGGTACAGGATAAAGGGAAGATAGACACAAAGCTGAGTTAACTCAGCGGAACATGCAGCATCTCTGGAGAGAAGGAATGGGTGAAGTTTTGGTCCAGACTAGTTTCTTCAGACTAGTCATACCCTCTCATCAAGGCTGCATTCTGGTAAACTTCTTTCTACGTAATACCCCAAACCTCTGCATCCTTCCTGTAATGGTGACGAAATAAAGGATAAAGGGAATAACGTTTAGTGCAAGATAACGTCCAGTAAATTCTGATTGAAGATATTTTGAGGGTCTCCAATGAGGTAGATGGGAGGTCATGACCGCTCTCTGGTTGGCAGGATATTTCGGTTGCCTGGTAACAGCTGGGAAGAAACTATTCATGAATCTGGATGGATGTGTTTCCACACTCCTGTACCTCTTTATAATTGCAGATGAATTGCAGATGTTTCTTTATACCAAAGGTAGAGACAGAGTGTTGGAGTAACCCAGCGGGTCAGGCAGCATCCCTGGAAAAAAAGGATTGGTGATGTTTCGGGTCGGATCTGAAGAAGTGTCCCCACCCGAAACGCCACCCATCCTTTTTTGCCAGAGATGCTGCCTGACCCGCTGAGTTACTCCAACACTTTGCGTCTATCCTCTGTATCTCTTGCATGATGGGAAAGGGGAGAAGAGGGAGTGATCAGGGTGAGGCTCATTCTTGATAATGCTGGTGGCCTTGAGTGAGTTGTCGATGGAAGGGAGGTTGGTTTGCGTGGTGGTCTGGGCTGCATCCACAACTCTCTGCAGTTTATTGCGTACTGGGATGGAGCTGTTCCAAAACCAGGCTGTGATGCATGCCGATAAAATGCCTTGTGCATCACATCTGTAGAAATTAAATCTGCAGCCATTAAGACCAATACTATCTGCTATAACAACTGCTTCTCTCTGTTTTACAGGTGAGGAAGCTGTTTCCTGCTCAGACTGACTTGGCCAACAGGTTGCTTCTCATCATCCTCTCCATGGTCATCCTGCAAGTGTACTTCGCCACTGAGGAAGATCCCAGCCATTCCTCAACAGAGATGGACAGTCCCAGCGACCTGCCTTGGTACAGCGCTGCACTCATCCCTACTGCGTCGGACAGAGCTGAGATGCACTGCATCCTCCACCTCCTGGCAAGAAGACTTTGGAAGCCTCCCTAGAGCCAGCGATGTCCCACCAGAGATTCAAGGCCGCAAGTTCACAAGTTATACTAGAATTAAGCCATTCCTCCATTCGGGTCTACTCCACCATTCAATCACGATCTCTGCCTCCTCAGCCCATTTTCCTGCCTTCTCCCCATAATCACGGACATCCATTCTAATCAAGAATTTGTCTATTTATGCCTTAAAAATATCCACTGACTTGGTCTCCACACCCCTCTGTGGCAATGTGTTCCACAGGTTTACCACCCTCTGACTAAATAAGTGCCTCCTCATCTCCTTTCTAAAAGAGCACCCTATAATTCTGAAGTTGTGACATTCGGTCCTCGACTCTCCCATCAGTGGAAACATCCTCTCCACATCCACTCTATCTATGCCTTTCATTGTTCTGTATGTTTCAATGAGGTGCCCTGTGACCCTTCTAAACTGCAGCAAGTTGAGGCCCAGGGCTGTCAAGCGCTCGTCAAATGCTAACCCAATCATTCCTGGGATCATTCTTGTAAACTTCCTCTGGATCCTCTCCAGAACCAGCACATCCTTCCTCAGGTATGGGACCCAAATCTGCTCGCAGTATTCCAAATGTGGCCTGACCTGCACCTTATCGAGCCTCAGCATTACATTTCTGTTTTTGTATTCCAGTCCTCGTGATATAAGGGGAGGGGTGAGGGGGTTGGAGGAGAGGAGAGGGGGGTTGTTGGGGGTTGGAGGAGAGGAGAGGGGGGTTGTTGGGGGTTGGAGGAGAGGAGAGGGGGGTTGTTGGGGTTTTGTGGAGGGGAGAAGGAGGGTGGGGGAGGGGAGAGAGGGGTGGAGGGGTAGGGGGGAGTGGGAGAGTGGGGAAGGGGAGAGGGGGGAAGGAAGGGGGAGGTGAGGGGGTCCAGTCCATTCAACGCGCGGTTGCAGGGGGGGGGGGTTGCGGTGTTACATACACACTAACCACCCCCCCCCCCCCACACACACACAACACACACACAAAACCACCCAAACACACACACCAACCACCACCCCATACACACACACTAACCCCACCCCCCCCCCCAACACACACACACACTAGCCACCCCCTTGATATTATATTGATATTATTCATTGGCTCCTTTTACCCCATCCCCACCCTATCGAGCGGCAAAGAGAGTGGGGCAGAGAAAGAGGGGGAGGAAGATGAGGGGAGAGAGGGGGGTGGAGGGAGGGGGGAGATGGGATGTGGAGGGGGGAGAGGCAGGAAGAGGATGGGGGAGAGAGGTGGGTGGACGGAGAGGTGGGAGATAGCGAGGGAGATGGGGTGAGAGGGGGATGGGGAGAGAGTGGGTGGGGGAAGGGAAGGGGATGGGAAAGGGAGAGAGGGGTGGGTAGAGGGCAGGGAGGGGGGGAAGGAGGAGGGGGAGGAAGAGAGGTGGGAGAGGGAGGGGAGGGAAGGGGGAGAGGGAGGGGGATGAGGATGAGGATGGGGAGGGGAGGAGATTGGGGAGGGTAAAGGGGAAATAGGTGGAAGGGGGTGAGAGAGGGGTGGGTGAGGGGGTTGGAGAGGGGAGGGGGGAGGGGGAGGAGAGTGGGAAAGGGAGAGAGGGGGGAGAGAGGGGGGAGAGGGGGGAGGGGATGGAGACAGGGAGGCGAATAGGAGGTGGAGGGGGGCAGGGGGAGGGAGAGAGGCGGGAGGAGAGAGGGTGGTAGAGGTGGGGAGAGAGGTAGGAGGTGGAGTGAGAGTGGAGGGGGATAGAAAGGAGAGGGAGAGAGAGGAGGGGGAGAGAGGGGGGGGGGGAGAGAGAGAGAGAGAGAGAAGGGCGAGAGGTGGAAAGGCAAGAGGTGGAAAGGCAGAGGCCCACAGGAGCCGTTGGAGGAGAAGGAGGGGGAGGAGTGACACCCGACCGGCAAGGATAAAAATCCAGCGCGGGGCTTGTTTACCAAAATCCATAACATTCCATTCGGAGAAGTGGATTTTTTGGGGGGTTTTTTTGAGGAAGCCGCTGATTGGTGGGAAGGGGACTAGGGTAAGCAGCTGATTGGCCATCAGATTCCAGCTGTTTGTAGTGTATTTTGCGTTGAGATTGTATCCTGTGTAAGGGGGGAGTATGAAGGCCAGGGCAGTGTACTGTTGCGAATGTCAGATGTGGGAGGTCAGGGAAGCTGATAACCCACTGGACGTCCACATCTGCGCCAGGTGCGTCGAGATGGGGCTCCTAAAGGACAGTATTTGGAACCTGGAGCAACAGCTCGAGGACCTCCGTCTGGTCAGGGAGAGTGAGGTGGTCATAGAGAGGAGTTACAGGGAGGTGGTCACTCCCGGACCACGGGAGGCAGACAAGTGGGTCACTGTTAGGAAGGGCAAGGGGCAGAGGCAGGGACTGGAGAGTACCCCGGTGGCTGTACACCAGGAAAATAGGTACTCATGTTTGAGTTCGATTGGAGCGGACAGCCTTCCTGGGGGCAGCAACAGCGGCCGGGTCTCCGGCACAGAGAATGGCCCTGATGCTCAGAAGGGTAGCAAAAAGAGGAGGGCAATTGTAATAGGGGACTCCATAGTTAGGGGGTCAGATTGGCGATTCTGTGGATGCAGTCGGGAGACCCGGATGGTAGTTTGCCTTCCTGATGCCAGGGTCTCGGATGTGTCGGAACGTGTCGAAAAGATTCTGAAAAGGGAGGGAGAGGAGCCTGATGTTGTGGTACACGTTGGTACCAATGACATAGGCAGAAAAAGAGAAGAGGTCCTGAAAGGAGAATTTAGGGAGTTGGGGGGAAAGTTAAGGAGAAGGACCAAAAGAGTAACAATTTCAGGATTACTGCCTGTGCCACGTGACAGTGAAAGTAGAAATGAAATGAGGTGGAGGATAAATGCGTGGCTGAGCGACTGGTGCAGTGGGCAGGGATTCAAGTTTCTTGATCACTGGGACCTCTTTTGGGGAAGGCATGATCTGTATAAAAAGGATGGGTTGCACTTGAACCCGAGAGGAACCAATATCCTCGCAGGGAGATTTGCAAAGGAGACTTTAAACTAGAAAGGCTGGGGGGAGGGACTCGGGTAGAGGGGGCTAGGGGACGGGGTGAGGGGCAAAAGGCAGAGAAGGAAAGCACACAGACCCAAAATGTAGGCAAGAAAGAGGAAAAAGATAATAAACAGAGAATAAGGGATGGTGGGTTTCTAAAATGTGTATATTTTAATGCTAGGAGCATTGTAAGAAAGGTGGATGAACTTAGAGCCTGGATTGACACCTGGAAATATGATGTTGTGGCAATCAGTGAAATATGGTTGCGGGAGGGTTGTGATTGGAAACTAAATATTCCAGGATTTCGTTGCTTCAGGTGTGATAGAATTGGAGGGACCAGAGGTGGAGGGGTTGCATTGCTTGTCAGAGAAGATATCACAGCAGTGCTTTGGCAGGATAGATTAGAGGGCTCCTCTAGGGAGGCTATTTGGGTGGAACCAAGAAGTGGGAACGGTGTAGCAACACTTTTAGGGGTGTATTATAGACCGCCAAATGGGGAGCGAGAATTGGAAGAGCTAATATGTAAGGAGATAGCAGATATTAGTAGTAAGCACACGGTAGTGATTGTGGGAGATTTCAATTTTCCAAAAATAAACTGGGAAACACATTCTGTAAATGGGCTCCACGGACTACAACTGGGTTCAGCAATGGAACAGCGTCCTCCCCTCTGTTATCAGGCTTCTGAGCGGTCCTTCCATGAGCTGGACATTGTGGGTTGAAGGGCCTGTTCCTGTGCTGTATTGATGACGTCTTGTTTTCTGTGTTGAGCGGCAGTGCAAGGTTGATTTTCTGACCAGAGTGGAGCTTACTTTACATTAGAGATACAGCATGGAAACAGGCCCTTCGGCCCACCGAGTCCACATCGATATTCGATCACCAATTTACGCTTGGTCTCTGTTATCCCACCTTCCCGTTCACTCCCAAAACAATTGGGGCAATTTACAGAGGGCCAATTACCCTACAAACCTGCATGTCTTTGTGATGTGGGAGGAAACCGGAGCACCCGGAGGAAACCCACGCAGTCACAGGGAGAACGTGCAAACTCCAAACAGACAGTACCCGAGGTCAGGATCAAACCCGGGTCCCTGGCCCTGTGAGGCAGCGACTCAACCCGTTACTCCACAGTAGCTCAGAAATATTAACCCTTCCATTTCCAGATACTCTGTACTGCCGACTTACTGAATGTCGACAGCGTTTTCTGTTTTTTGTGGCAGTTTATGATCAGTCTCACATTCCAATCTCCCATTAACTGGAAAAACTTTAAAAAACACAGATGGTGAAAATACCAAATAAAGACATTGGATCCAAGTAATACTCCATGCGGCTGTCCACGGTTAGCGTCTGCAGAGAGAGAAGTTGCAGAGAGAGTTAATCATAATTTATTAGCCAAGTATGTTTTGCAACATACGAGGAATTTGGTTGCCATACAGTCAAACCAAAACAACAAGACACACAACTGCATAAAAAATTGACATCAACATCCACCACAGCTGCTCCACATTTCCCACTGTGATGGAAGGCCATAAAGTCTTATCTTCTTTCCTCCTTTCCTCCCGCAGCCGGCGATCGAGCTTCCACATCGGGGCGATCCAAGCTCCCGCATCGGGGCGGTGGAATCTCCGTGGCCTGGAGTTCCCGAAGTTAGTTTCTAACCAGGGTCTGCGAACTCCATTGTGTTAAAGTCCGGAGCTCCCTCAGGTTGGAGCAGCAAAGGCCGACCCCTGGCAAAGGGATCGCCCGCTCCGAGATGTTAAAGTCCACAGAATCTGCGTTGGAATCCGAGTCCCAGCCGCCAACTCCACGATGTTAAGGCCGCAGTGCAGTCGGAGATATCACACGGAAAAAGTCACATCTCCGTCGAGGAACGAGATTAAAAAAACACAGGCAGAGAACACCGGAGAGAAGGAATGGGTGACGTTTCGGGTCGAGACCCTTCTTGAAAGGTTTAGAATCGTCCCGTGTGTAGGAAGGGTATGTAGATGCTGGTTTAAATCGAAGATAAAGTCTGAAGAAGGGTCTCGTCCCGAAACATCACCCATTCATTCTCTCCAGAGATGCTGCCTGTCCCGCTGAGTTACTCCAGCATTTTGTGTCTATCTTCAGTAATCAGTCGGTGACAAGCTTTGAGTTTAAAGTCTGAAGATGTTAAAGGTGATGATTGAGGTATAAGTGAGGAGAGAATCAGGCTGGCAGATGGCATAATAGATCCTGATTACACGAGAATCAGAAAACAAGACTTTCAAAGTCATTTAGAGATGTAGGTTTCAAAGGTCTTTTATTGTCACATGTACCAATTAAGGTACAGTGATATGCGAATTACCATATAGCCATTCGGAAAAAAAGCAACAAGACACATAACCCCACGGCCTTCTGTAGCAAAGATATCCACAGACTCACTGCCCTCTGACTAAAGAAATCCCCCCTCATCTCCTTCTTAAAACAACGCCCTTTAATTCTGAGGCTATGACCTCTAGACCTAGACTCTTCCACTGGTGGAAACGTCCTCTCCAATCTATCCAAGTATTTTATTACTCAGTACGTTTTGATGAGGTCCCCCCGCATTCTTCTAAACTCCAGCGAGCACAGGCCCAGTGCAGTCAAACGCTCATCAGGCAGCATCTCTGGAGAACATGGAGATGTAACGTTTCGGGTTGGGACCCTTCAGACTCAATCCGAAATGTCACCTATTGAGGTTCTCCAGCGATGCTGCTTATTCAATTATTCAAATATTCCTTACACCAAGTCTAGCCTTATGCAGCAATTAAGTCATAGTGTGGAAACGGGGCCTACAGCCCAACTTGCCCATCTCAAGCAACATGCCCCATCTACACTAGTCCCAATTGCCCCACATTTAGCCCATAACCCTCTAAACCTTTCCTGTCCATGTATCTGTACAAGTGTCTTAAATTGTAGCTATATAGCATCAGGGTTCAATCCTGACTACGGGTGCTGTCTGTGCAGAGTTTGTACGTTCTCCGTGTGACCGCGTGGGTTTCCTACGGGTGATCTTGTTTCCTCCCACACTACAAAGACATGCAGCTTAGCAGGTTAATTGGCTTCATTAGAATTTTAAAACGTCCCCAGTGTGTATGATAGTGCTAATGTCCGGGGTAAATTGACGGTCGGCCCGGTCTCGGTGGGCCAAAGAGCCTGTTTCCGAGTTGTATCTCTGAACTCAACTAAACTATACGAAATTAAGTCCATCCAATAGAACAGATGCCACTGAGTTTAACAACTCACCTGAAAGTGAGCACCTCAGAGGGAATGCCACCCTTGTTACACGTGGATTTTCTAGAACAGTCTGTGACCCATAACGCTGTGGCCATAACGCTATATTTAAACCCCATAGCGCTGCAGCCGGCAGCTTTTTGTTTAAATTCCCAGTGCTGTATAAACCTTTGCTCATTAAACCGGCAGCTCTGGGTATTGATTTACGTGCCAGTCTGTGGCTGAGGCGCTTTGTTCCCAAACGGGGGGGGTGGGGGGGGGGGGGGGGTGGGGGTGAGGGGGTCGGGGGGGGAGAGGAGGTGCTGGGATGCAGTCTATACATATACAGTGTCCGGGGGGGAGGGGTGGAGACAGGCAGTCATTGAGGTGCAGCGTTGAGAAGTGTGACAGCCGCAGGGAAGCTGTTCTTGAGCCTGTTGGTACGGCAGCGGAGAGACCTGTAGCATCTCCCGGATGGGAGGAGGGTAAACAGTCTATGGTTGGGGTGTGAGCTGTCCCTGGCGATGCTGTGCGCCCTGCGCAGGCATCGTTTACTATGGACAGACTCAATGGAGGGGAGTGAGGAGCCTGTGATGCATTGGGCGATATTCACCACCCTCTACAGAGCCTTCCGGTCGGTGACAGAGCAGTTACCATACCATACTGTGATGCAGTTGGTAAGGATGCTCTCGATGGTGCAGCGGTCATAGAGAGGAGTTACAGGGAGGTGGTCACTCCCGGACCACGGGAGGCAGACAAGTGGATCACTGTTAGGAAGGGCAAGGGGCAGAGGCAGGGACTAGAGAGTACCCCGGTGGCTGTACACCAGGAAAATAGGTACTCATGTTTGAGTTTGATTGCAGCGGACAGCCTTCCTCGGGGCAGCAACAGCGGCCGGGTCACCAGCACAGAGAATGGCCCTGATGCTCAGAAGGGTAGCAAAAAGAGGAGGGCAATTGTAATAGGGGACTCCATAGTTAGGGGGTCAGATTGGCGATTCTGTGGATGCAGTCGGGAGACCCGGATGGTAGTTTGCCTCCCTGGTGCCAGGGTCTCGGATGTGTCGGAACGTGTCGAAAATATTCTGAAAAGGGAGGGAGAGGAGCCTGATGTTGTGGTACACATTGGTACCAATGACATAGGCAGAAAAAGAGAAGAGGTCCTGAAAGGAGAATTTAGGGAGTTGGGGGGGAAAGTTAAGTAGAAGGACCAAAAGAGTAACAATTTCAGGATTACTGCCTGTGCCACGTGACAGTGAAAGTAGAAATGAAATGAGGTGGAGGATAAATGCGTGGCTGAGCGACTGGTGCAGTGGGCAGGGATTCAAGTTTCTTGATCACTGGGACCTCTTTTGGGGAAGGCATGATCTGTATACAAAGGATGGGTTGCACTTGAACCCGAGAGGAGCCAATATCCTGGCGGGGAGATTTGCAAAGGAGACTTTAAACTAGAAAGGCTGGGGGGGGGGGACTCGGTAGAGGGGGCTAGGGGACGGGGTGAGGGGCAAAAGGCAGAGAAGGAAGGCACACAGACCCAAAATGTAGGCGAGAAAGAGGAAAAAGATAATAAACAGAGAATAAGGGATGGTGGGTTTCTAAAATGTGTATATTTTAATGCTAGGAGCATTGTAAGAAAGGTGGATGAACTTAGAGCCTGGATTGACACCTGGAAATATGATGTTGTGGCAATCAGTGAAACATGGTTGCGGGAGGGTTGTGATTGGAAACTAAATATTCCAGGATTTCATTGCTTCAGGTGTGATAGAATTGGAGGGACCAGAGGTGGAGGTGTTGCATTGCTTGTCAGAGAAGATATTACAGCAGTGCTTTGGCAGGATAGATTAGAGGTCTCCTCTAGGGAGGCTATTTGGGTGGAACTGAGAAGTGGGAACGGTGTAGCAACACTTTTAGGGGTGTATTATAGACCGCCAAATGGGGAGCGAGAATTGGAAGAGCTAATATGTAAGGAGATAGCAGATATTAGTAGTAAGCACACGGTAGTGATTGTGGGAGACTTCAATTTTCGAAAAATAGACCTGGAAACACATTCTGTAAATGGGCTCCACGGACTACAACTGGGTTCAGCAATGGAACAGCCTCCTCCCCTCTGTTGTCAGGCTTTTGAGCAGTCCTTCCATGAGCTAGACATTGTGGGTTGAAGGGCCTGTTCCTGTGCTGTATTGATGACGTCCTGTGTTGAGCAGCAGTGCAAGGTTGATTTTCTGACCAGAGTGGAGCTTACTTTACTTTAGAAATACAGCATGGAAACGGGCCTTTTGGCCCACCGAGTCCACATCGATATTCGATCACCAATTTACGCTTGGTCTCTGTTATCCCACCTTCCCGTTCACTCCCAACACAATTGGGGCAATTTACAGAGGGCCAATTACCCTACAAACCTGCATGTCTTTGTGATGTGGGAGGAAACCGGAGCACCCGGAGGAAACCCACGCAGTCACAGGGAGAACGTGCAAACTCCAAACAGACAGTACCCGAGGTCAGGATCAAACCCGGGTCCCTGGCCCGTTACTCCACAGTAGCTCAGAAATATTAACCCTTCCATTTCCAGATACTCTGTACTGCCGACTTACTGAATGTCCACAGCGTTTTCTGTTTTTTGTGGCAGTTTATGGTCAGTCTCACATTCCAATCTCCCATTAACTGGAAAAACTTTAAAAAACACAGATGGTGAAAATACCAAATAAAGACATTGGATCCAAGTAATACTCCATGTGGCTGTCAACTGTTAGCGTCTGCAGAGAGAGAAGTTGCAGAGAGAGTTAATCATAATTTATTAGCCAAGTATGTTTTGCAACATACGAGGAATTTGGTTGCCATACAGTCAAACCAAGAAAAACAAGACGCACAACTGCATAAAAAAATTGACATCAACATCCACCACAGCTCCTCCACATTCCCCACTGTGATGGAAGGCCATAAAGTCTTATCTTCTTTCCTCCTTTCCTCCCGCAGCCGGCGATCGAGCTTCCACATCGGGGCGATCCAAGCTCCCGCATCAGGGCGGTGGAATCTCCGTGGCCTGGAGTTCCCGAAGTCGGTCTCTAACCAGGGACTGCGAACTCCATGGTGTTAAAGTCCGGAGCTCCCTCAGGTTGGAGCAGCAAAGGCCGACCCCTGGCAAAGGGATCGCCCGCTCCGAGATGTTAAAGTCCACAGAATCCGCGTTGGAATCCGAGTCCCAGCCGCCAACTCCACGATGTTAAGGCCGCAGTGCGGTCGGAGATATCACACGGAAAAAGTCACATCTCCGTCGAGGAACGAGATTTAAAAAAAACACAGGCAGAGAACACCGGAGAGAAGGAATGGGTGACGTTTCGGGTCGAGACCCTTCTTGAAAGGTTTAGAATCGTCCCGTGTGTAGGAAGGGTATGTAGATGCTGGTTTAAATCGAAGATAAAGTCTGAAGAAGGGTCTCGTCCCGAAACATCACCCATTCATTCTCTCCAGAGATGCTGCCTGTCCCGCTGAGTTACTCCAGCATTTTGTGTCTATCTTCAGTAATCAGTTGGTGACAAGCTTTGAGTTTAAAGTCTGAAGATGTTAAAGGGGATGATTGAGGTATAAGTGAGGAGAGAATCAGGCTGGCAGATGGCATAATAGATCCTGATTACACGATAATCAGAAAACAAAATAAAGTCTTTTAGAGATGTAGGTTTCAAAGGTCTTTTATTGTCACGTACCAATTAAGGTACAGTGATATGCGAATTACCATATAGCCATTCGAAAAAAAAGCAACAAGACACATAACCCCACGGACTTCTGTAGCAAAGATATCCACAGACTCACTACCCTCTGACTAAAGAAATCCCCCCTCATCTCCTTCTTAAAACAACGCCCTTTAATTCTGAGGCTATGACCTCTAGACCTAGACTCTTCCACTGGTGGAAACATCCTCTCCAATCTATCCAAGTCTTTCATTACTCAGTATGTTTTGATGAGGTCCCCCCGCATTCTTCTAAACTCCAGCGAGCACAGGCCCAGTGCAGTCAAACGCTCATCAGGCAGCATCTCTGGAGAACATGGAGATGTGACGTTTCGGGTTGGGACCCTTCAGACTCAATCCGAAATGTCACCTATTGAGGTTCTCCAGCGATGCTGCTTATTCAATTATTCAAATATTCCTTTCACGAAGTCAAGCCTGATGCACCAGAAGGGTCTCGACCCGAAACGTCGCCTATCTCCTTCGCTCCTTAGATGCTGCTGCACCCGCTGAGTTTCTCCAGCTTTTTGTGTAAGCACCAATTAAGTCATTGTGTGGAAACAGGGCCTACAGCCCAACTTGCCCATCTCAAGCAACATGCCCCATCTACACTAGTCCCAATTGCCCCACATTTAGCCCATAACCCTCTAAACCTTTCCTATCCATGTGCCTGTCCAAGTGTCTTAAATTGTAGCTATATAGCATCAGGGTTCAATCCTGACTACGGGTGCTGTCCGTGCAGAGTTTGTACGTTCTCCGTGTGACCGCATGGGTTTCCTACGGGTGATCTTGTTTCCTCCCACACTACAAAGACATGCAGCTTAGCAGGTTAATTGGCTTCATTAGAATTTTAAAACGTCCCCAGTGTGTATGATAGTGCTAATGTCCGGAGTAAATTGACGGTCGGCCCGGTCTCAGTGGGCCAAAGGGCCTGTTTCCGAGTTGTATCTCTGAACTCAACTAAACTATACGAAATTAAGTCCATCCAATAGAGCAGATGCCACTGAGTTTAACAACTCACCTGAAAGTGAGCACCTCAGAGGGATTGCCACCCTTGTTACATGTGGATTTTCTAGAACAGTCTGTGACCCATAACGCTGTGGCCATAACGCTATATTTAAACCCCATAGCGCTGCAGCCAGCAGCTTTTTGTTTAAATTCCCAGCGCTGTATAAACCTTTGCTCGTTAAACCGGCAGCTCTGGGTATTGATTTACGTGCCAATCTGTGGCTGAGGCGCTTTGTTCCCAAAAGGGGGGGGTGGGGGGGGGGGTGTGGGGGTGAGGGGGTCGGGGGGGGAGAGGAGGTGCTGGGATGCAGTCTATACATATACAGTGTCCGGCGGGGAGGGGTGGAGACAGGCAGTCATTGAAGTGCAGCGTTGAGAAGTGTGACAGCCGCAGGGAAGAAGCTGTTCTTGAGCCTGTTGGTACGGCAGCGGAGGGACCTGTAGCGTCTCCCGGATGGGAGGAGGGTAAACAGTCTATGGTTGGGGTGTGAGCTGTCCCTGGCGATGCTGTGCGCCCTGCCCCAGGCATCGTTTACTATGGACAGACTCAATGGAGGGGAGTGAGGAGCCTGTGATGCATTGGGCGATCTTCACCACCCTCTACAGAGCTTTCCGGTCGGCGACAGAGCAGTTACCATACCATACTGTGATGCAGTTGGTAAGGATGCTCTCGATGGTGCAGCGGTAGAAGTTCACCAGAATCTGGGGAGACAGATGGACCTTCTTAAGTCTCCTCAGGAAGAAGAGACACTGGTGAGCCTTCTTGATCAGCAAGGATGTGTTGTGGGTCCAGGAGAGGTCATCGGAGATGTTGACCCCCAGGAAGCTGGAGACACGTTCCACCTCCATCCTATTGATATGGATCGGGGTTGTGCGTGCAGCCTCTCGATCTCCAGAAGTCCACAATGAGCTCCTTGGTCTTCTTGGAATTGAGGGCCATGTTATTGTCGGCACACCATGCTGTTAGGAGCTGAACCTCCTCCCTGTAGACAGACTCATCGTTGTCGCTGATGAGGCCAATCACCGTTGTGCCATCTGCATACTTGATGATGGTGTTGGTACCATGTACAGGTATGCAGTCGTAGGTGAAGAGGGAGTAGAGGAGGGGGCTCAGCACGCAGCCCTGGGGTACGCCAGTGTTCAGGTTGAGGGTAGATGAGGAATGGTTATCCAACCTGACAGACTGTGGTCTGTTGGTTAGAAAGTCCAGTAACCAATTGCAGAGGGAGGGGTTGATGCCCAGGTCATCGAGTTTGCGATCAATTTAGAGGTGATAATGGTGTTGAATGCTGAGCTGTAATCAATGAACAGCATTCTCACATAAGTGTTTCTGTTGTCATGGTGGGAGAGGGCGGAGTGGAGTGCCGTTGAGATGGCATCCTCTGTGCTCCTGCTCTTACGGCATGCAAACTGATAGGGGTCCAGAGTGGGAGGTAGGCAGCATTTGAGGTGTGCCATGACCAGCCTTTCAAAGCACTTGGCGATGACACGGACATCTTCAAGAAGTTTGAAGTTCTCACGCTCTTCATCAGAGGCACAAGCATTCCCAAATGGACAATAATCAAAAGTTATTAGGCCAGATACACAGACAGGGAAGGTTTTGTGAGATAGACACAAAGTGCTGGAGTAACTCAGCGGGTCAGGCAGCATCTCTGGAGAGAAGGGATAGGTGATGTTTTGGGTCAACACTCTTCATCAATCTGCAATTCCTTCTTATGTGGGACAAGGTCCCACATAAGAGATTAGTATTAAAGAAGGAACTGCAGATGCTGGAGAATCGAGGGTTACACAAAAAGCTGGAGAAACTCAGCGGATGCAGCAGCATCTAAGGAGCGAAGGAGATAGGCGACGTTTCGGGCCAAGACCGTTCTTCAGACCCTTCTCCAGTCTGAAGAAGGGTCTCGACCCAAAACGTCGCCTATCTCCTTCGCTCCTTAGATGCTGCTGCACCCGCTGAGTTTCTCCAGCTTTTTGTGTAACCCTAAGAGATTAGTATGTTGGTTTTCTTGGTTCACATGTTTAATCAATGGTGTTTTATCATTAATGTTTTATTATTATTAATGTTTAGTGTTTTCTGAGTCATTCGTAACTGTCACTGTATGTCATGTTGTTACTTGTGGGCGGAGCACCATGGAAATTCCTTGTATGTGACTACTTGGCCAATAAACGTACTTACTTATATAATATGGGTGAATATGTTTACATATTCTGTTGTGCTGCTGCAAGTAAGAATTTCATTGTTGTGTCTGGGACGTGAAAATAAAACACTCTTAACCCTTGGATTGAAATCATCTGTAAATGCTTGTGTCTCATAACTGTTCTGTAGCTTTAGCATTTTATATGTGTTTATATTTTCTAGAAACACCTCCACAAGCTCCATGGCATGATTTGGCACAGACTACATAAAGAACATTGCAATTGTCTTGGCGTGGTTCAGTCTGAGCCACAGCCCACTGTTCCAATGCACATTATAAGCAGATGGCACTGTGCTAAATGTCGCAACTCTCCCTACACACAAAGGGCAATTTACAGAGGCCAATGGGATGCAAGCAGAAGCCTCCACGTGGTGCATCCCGGACAATGCTGACGACAGAAACTGTACCACAGTGACTGACTGAAGTAGCCAATTCTGCCAGCACCGACCATCAACCGTAACTGACCGACCGGAAAGACGTGATATAGAAGATGGCCGGACACGAGGAAGAAGACAGAGGCCAATTGACCAACAAACCCACATGTCTTTTGGATGTCGAGGAAACCGGGAGCACCTGGAGGAAACCCAAGTGGTCACGGGGAAAATGTGCAAACTCCGAACAGACAGCACCCAAGGTCAGGATAGAACCCTGGTCTCTGGTCCTGTGAGGCAGCGGCTCTACCCACAGCTCCACAGTACCTCAGGAATATTAACCCTTTCCAGACACTGTATACTGCCCAACCTGCTGAATGCCCACAACGTTCTCTGTATTTTGTTGGCAGTTTATGGTTAGACTCACATTCTTTTTTTTTAAATTATTTTTAATTGAAGCAATTGTACAAGAATAAAACATTCGGCATGGTATTTAATACAATTATTGTACAGCTTCAATTTTAACCCGAAAATGAGGGAAAGGAAGAGAGAAAGAAAAAGAGAGAGGAAAAGTGAAAAGTGAAAAGATAGGACCCCCAGACTACCAAAGTAGTGTGGCCAAAGAATGAGTAAAGATATAAGAGACAAGAAATGAAAAAAAAAAGAAAAGGAAAAAGATAAAATGAAAAAAGTGAAGATCTACCTGCCTTGTACCCCCCCCCCCCCACCGGCCACCTACCTCACCCAACCCAGAATCGGATTTAAATCCAATTTTGTGTTGCGCCATACTATCCTTGTAAGAATTCGGTAAAGGGTGTCCATGTCTTGAAAAATTGATCTGGTTTTTCTGCCAAGACAAGCCTAATATTTTCCAAATGTAGTGTCTCGGACATGTTTGTAATCCACATCTTCACAGTAGGGACTGATGTGTGTTTCCAAAATTTAAGTATTCATTTTTTCGCTGTTATCAGGCCATAGTTAAGAAAACGTCTTTGAAATATTGTTAGCCCAGAACAGGCTTCTGACGTACCTAGGGTAATCGATTCTGTGTCGGGGTCCAATTTTATTTTCAGTATTTTAGAAAAAAAATTCAAATATTCCTCTCCAGAAATTATGTAACTTTATACAGGAGGCAAAAGAGTGGGTTATGGTTGCTTCCTCAAGGAGACATTTATCGCAAATTGGGGAAACATTTGGGAAGATCTTATTCAGCTTAGACTTTGAATAATAAAGTCTATGCAGTATTTTAAATTGTATTAATGAGTGCCTAACGTTAAGAGAAAAGTTGTGTATATATAGAAGGCTTTTCTCCTATCTATCTTTTAAAATTGTTAGGCTCAATTCATCTTTCCAAGCTAGCCTAATTATTTCCGACAATGGGGTTTGTATATTTAAAAGGGTGTTATAAAGGTACGATAGTAACTTATTTGAATCAGAGTTTCTATTCATGCATTCATCTAGCATGTCTGGAACCATATATTGAGTCTTGGGTATGTGATTTCAGATAGTCTCGTATTTAAAGATATCTAAAGTAATGGCTACCTTTCAGATGATATTTCGACTAATTCTTGAAATGAGTCCCCATCTCATAAAGTTCTCCCAGTTTTTTTATTTCTAATATTTCCCATTGTATGAACACCTTGTCTAAAGTAGACGGCTTAAACGAGGGATTGTTGGCGATTGGTGAGAGAAGAGATAAATGTCTCAATTTAAGGGTTGACTTCACTTGTTTCCAGAATCGTAAGGTGCTATGGATTATCGGGTTTATCTCATATACTGATTTCTTCAGGTTTATTGGAGAGAGAAGGATCGCGCCAATATTAAAAGGCAAACAATCTTCGCTCTCCATTATTAGCCAGTTTACCCGTTGGCCTGTATCGTCCATCCAATAGATTAAATTTTTAATATTCGTTGCCCAGTAATAGTAAAAAAAAATTAGGGACAGCCAGTCCGCCAATTTCTTTGGGTTTACATAAATGTCGTTTGTGGATTCTGTGAGTTTTATAATCCCAAATAAAGTTTATGGTTCAACTCACATTCAACTGGAAAAAACTAATTAAAAAACACAGATGCTGAAAATCCAAATGGAAACACCATTCGTCATCAGTATTAGATCTGAAATGTAAGGTCTGTTTCACCTTGCAGATGCTGCCTGACCTGCAGAGTATTTGGGACAATTTCCGCTTTTATTCCATATTTTAAAACCCTTTTTGGCCATGCATGTGCTTTTGGACGCGGCTGTGGTAACTGGTCACAAAAGTCACATTAAATCAGATTCCCGTTGTTTCTGCAATTGTCAAAGTTAATTCTCAAAGCGGGTTACACAAAAAGCTGGAGAAACTCAGCGGGTGCAGCAGCATCTAAGGAGCGAAGGAGATAGGCGACGTTTCGGGTCGAGACCCTTCTCAAAGCTACAGCTGGTCTGTGGTCGCACCATGTGGCTTTGCTGCCATCTAGTGGCGGAACAAAGACGCGACGCAGTTAACGCGTTGAAATGAACGGATCGACAGTTCTGATTTCAGTTGCTGTTTATTTCACTCTTCCCACATTTACATTTCCCCTGGTTTTATTTCCACGCTCGCTTAGGGATTAAATGGGAGCTGTTGAGTGCCAACCTATTGTCCACTTGGGTTTCTGCCCCACAGCCCCTGAGCCCCGCTCCTGACGCCGGTCCCGGGACCCGACCCTTTTACACACCCGGAGCGGAAACGGAGCAGATTCTCAGCCAGTTTTCATCGTGAGTCCAGAAGAAAGGATAAAGTTTCTCCGCGAATCTATTCTCAATGAAGGTGTGGAGATGCGATTTGGTGTCCGCGTCGTAAAATGAAACTGTCCTGGACTCGTAACTGAGATAAACACCCACCCTCCCGGGGATGGGACGGGCGGGGAGAGGGGATGGAGGGGAGGTGAGTGCATTAAACCTGTCACCCCCCCACCCCTGCCCAATGCTCCAGACTCCAGTCTCCGGGGTCAGTGGGACCCGTCTCTTCCTCTCCACAGACTCTGCGGCGACTCCCAGACTCCAGCGCTGATTCCCCGCCACCTCCACCTCCCAGTAATGTCTCCCCGATGTGAATCCCTCTGATCCCAGCACACACGGCCAGGCTGTAAACCTCTTCCCGGTGTCAGGGAGACGCCTCCGGGTCCGTCTCACGCTCTTCCGATCTTCAGACACCTCGAGCAACGGATGCGCTGTTTCCACATCCAGGGTGACGGAGACTGGGGGGAGAAGCAGAGAATCAGAGAGTCCCCGGGGGTCGGGGGGGAGACTCGGGCAGCGCGGCCCCGGGTCCGGGGGAGAAGCCGCTCGGCCTCAGGCACAGGCGGGCGGACAACTAGAACCTTGCCCGGGGTTTCATCCCGGAACAGAATGGGTGGAGGTTTGTGGTTGTGGGGACGCTGAAAGAGAGGGGAATCGCGGGTGGATTTGAAGTGAGTGTACAACTAAGAGAACACTGATCTGATTGTGAACCAATATATGAGGTACTTGACAATGTTCCACATGCAAGGCTGGTCCTGAAAGTGAAGGCAGGTGGAATCCAAGGCAAGCTTGAAAAATTGATCCAACATTGGCTTGGCGGTTGGAGGTAGAAGGATGACTTTTCTGCTTGGAGGTCTGTGACTGGTGGAGTGCAGCAGAGATCGGCGCTACAACCTTTGCCGTTTATTTTATATTTTCATGGTTTCAATGTGAATGTCGGAGTTATGACTGTGGTAAGTCTGTGGAGGACGTGACACTTGTGGTAGGGACGTGAGGTCAGGGGAGGCGGAGCCTCACCTGTCATACTCCCAATGAAAATAGCTGTTAAGAAAAGTATAGGAAATAAAAATAAAATATAAAGATTTTTCCACTAATCTGTATTATAAATGTCATTTCTATATGAATCTAATTTTTTTTTAGTAAAAATCGCCAAATCAGGCGGCAGAGCATGGTGGCTGATTAGACAGAGAGCTCCATACAGTCGGATAAATTAACCTCCCCTAAATTCAAAGTAACCGGGTATTTACGTTTTAATGAGTACAGTATGAGTGGGGGAGTCAAAACAAAGAGCAGAAAGTTGCAAGAAAAGATGCTAGAAAAGCAAGAAACAGAAGGACAGGCTCGAAGCGACACAGATGAAGACAAAAACAAACAGGCTGGTGGAGACGATGCAACAGAGGCCCTTCATGAGGGATTAAAAAGCATAAGTACACAAATCATCAACTTGAGAAGAGAATTAAAAGCGGACTTCAAAGACGATTTCAAGCGAGATATGAGAGAAGAGTTGGCCAAACAACAATAATACTCCAGGAATATTATAAAGAATTATATACACAAAACTCTACAGTAGATTGGGAATCAATTAGGACTTTTTTTAAAGTACAATAGATCTGCCCTGTATTGGAGAGACACAAAATAAAATAATCACAGCAGAAATATCACTGGAGGAGATAGAGAAGACAACTGGTAGGATGAAAACAAACAAGGCCCCAGGCAGCGACAGTTTCCATATAGAATGCCAATAGACAATAGGTGCAGGAGGAGGCCATTTGGCCCTTCAAGCCAGCACCGCTATTCAATGTGATCATGGCTGATCATCCCCAATCAGTACCCCGTTCCTGCCTTCTCCCCATATCCCCTGACTCCATTATTTTTTAAGAGTCCATCTAGCTCTCTCTTGAAAGCATCCAGAGAACCTGCCTCCACTGCCCTCTGAGGCAGAGAATTCCACAGACTCACCACTCTCTGTGAGAAAAAGTGTTTCCTCGTCTCCGCTCTACATGGCTTACTCCTTATTCTTAAACTGTGGCCCCTGGTCCTGGACTCCCCCAACATCGGGAACACGTTTACTGCCTCGAGCATGTCCAAGCCCTTAACAATTTTATATGTTTCAATGAGATGCCCTCTCATCCTTCTAAATTCCAGAGTGTACAAGCCCAGCTGCTCCATTCTCTCAACATATGACAGTCCCACCATCCCGGGAATTAACCTTGTAAACCTACACTGCACTCCCTCAATAGCAAGAATGTCCTTCCTCAAATTAGGGGACCAAAACTGCACACAACACTCCAGGTGTGGTCTCACTAGGGCCCTGTACAACTGCAGAAGGACCTCGCGGCTCCTATATTCGATTTCTCTTGTAATAAAGGCCAACATGCCATTCACTTTCTTCACTGCCTGCTGTACCTGCATGCTTACTTTCATAGACTGATGTACAAGGACCCCCCCGATCCCGTTGTACTTAAATAAGTGACATGTAGAAGATAACCAATGTAATGCGGGCAAACAGGTTAGTGTAGCTGGGAAATATGTGGACATGGATGTGATAGCCTGAAGGGCATGATGCTGTAATGTACAACCATGGCTCGCGGCTCCAAGAGCATTGAGTGACTGAATCTCCACAGCCACCGGTGCAGGGAATTCCAAAGGTTCCCCAGTCTCTGCGTGCAGTAATGTCTCCTTATCTCTGTTCTAAATGGCGCAGCCCACATTCTGAGAGGGTGCCTGTTCTCCAGGCCCCTGAGACATGGAAAACATCCTCCCTGCATCCAGCACACTGAGCCCGTTAAGAAGTTTGTGTTTCACCGAGATCTCCTCCAATATACTCGAACTCTCGAGTACACAGGCCTAGTCTACACACTCTCACCCCGCACAGCAAAATCATTGTCTCAGGACAAGCATTGTTAATCTTTGCTGCATTTCCCGTGTCAAATCTGTCAAATTATCAGTACACAGGAACACAAGAAAACAGGAGCTGGATTAGGATCCTCAGGCTTGACCCATCCATTCAATGTGATCATGGCTGATCTAAGCTGGCACCAATTCCTCTTCTGTGCGAGTTCCCCATAATCTTAAATATTGGATCTAAGCAATATTTATTTGTAGCCAAGTTGCACATATCCAATAACTCAACTTTTCAACACCATCTTGGACACAACATTACAGATATTCACTGTCCTCCGAGAGATGCAACTTCCACACATCGCATGAGAGGCCGCTCTGGAAGGTTGGATCTCATGGAATCCGGGGTGAACTAGCCAATGGAATACAACATTTACCTGAAGGTCACAGACAGAGGTTGTTGGTAGAGGGTTGTTTTTCAGACTGGAGACAGAGTCCACTGTTGTTCCTTATTTATATACACGATTGGGTGTGTATGTAGGTTGCACGGTTAGTCCGTTTGCAGATGCAACTAAAATTGGTGACATTGTGGAGAGTGAAGAAGATTATCTGAGAGTAAATGGGATCCCTGTGAACTAGGCCAATGGGCTCAGGAACGGCAGGTGGGATTTATTCATGTGAAGGTGAGGCGATGCACTTTCCTGAGACAAACCAGGGAAGGACAGACACAGTAAACAGAGAACTTTATATAACTGAGAGATCTCGGGCTGCAGGTACACAGTGCCATGGAAGATGCAACAGTGACAAGCAGGGTGGTGATGAATATGTTTGTCACTCATGCTTTCATAGGTCAGGATATTAAATACAGCATTTGACAATGAGGTTGTTAGCAAATTAGAGGGGTGTAAAAGGATTTTCAATCATTTCATCAGGTCTGAAGGGCTGGGTTATAAGGAGACGTTGGACAGACTGGGACATTTGTCTTTGGAGCCCATCCGGGTGTTTTTATAGATGTGTATAAGATGTATATAAGGTGCACAGATAGGGTGAATAGCTACACTATTTCACCGAAAGCAGGAGAGTCTGAACGTCTGACTCTGTGATGCTTCCCAGCTGATGGGTTTAGTGGTAGATCAAATCTCCAATTTCCCTTCAGTCCACAATACCATGAATGTTTGCATCTAGGTATTGCTTAAAGACAACAGAAACAAGAATAATGGAATAGGTACAAGCTTTACCTAGCTTGAAGTCATCAGATATTTCTCTGAATGCCGTGTTGAACGAAACAGGGCAATGAAACTTTTCAATCGGCAAGGCTTCGTCTACCACCGACAGTTGTTTGGCTTTAACATGAACCCTGCGAATATTGAACAGCTGGTAATAAACTGAGCATTAGAAATGTTTTAAGCTGTTCCACAAAAACGTACAATGTGTCCGTCAAGACAATGTCCTACCTTTGCATTCGCCCAGTTTCCTCCTGAAATAAAATCACAATTGATTGAGATGGACTGTCCTCATCCCGACAGCAGGAATTTCACCAAATTCTACAATCCTCTGATAATTCCCAACTCTCAACTCTTATCACCGCTGTCATGCAGACAGAAAGCGGATATTGTCACAGAGATGTAGAACGATGGGGGAAAGCACAAGGAATGTTCATGAGAATGACACCATCACTGAGAGGATGAAACTTAATGAAAAGAGTGGGCAGGTCGTGGGATTTTATCTGGAGAAGATGTCAGGAAGGATGAGACAAAATTTAAGATTATCGGTGGATTAAAATGGGTGGGGGCGAAATAATATCTCCACTTGTAGAGAGACCAAAAATCAGAGCTGAAATGGAACATACTCTAACCCCTCACCTTCAGAAACACCACACTGTCTTTTTGATCCATCTGTTGCTGCAAATTTAAGAGTTCCTCCTGAATGGATTTTAAATTCTCTTGAATCTTTCGAAGATTTATCCTCATTGTATTTAGAATCGTCTTCTCTTCCTCCCGGATATCTGCCAGTGTGCACTGCTCTTTCTCAGTGAGAAACTGGTGCAGTTCCGCATACTGGGATGTGATCTTAGACTGAAGGATGTGTGATTGTTCCTGTGAAATAAAAGGTGAAGATGAATATATGTCACCGATTGCGTCTCCCAAAGACTTTGACGGTGGAAATTGCCCTGTGCAGTTTTTATTTGCTTTGGCAATTCAATAGTTTGTCTAAATGCTTCTGAAATGTCGTGAGGGTAATCTTATGACCCATCAATCTTCTATCCACAATACGATTCCCTGCTGCCTATTTCTTTTCACATTCCCATTTATCCACCCACCTGCCACTTTCGCAGTGATAATTGACAGTCACCAAATGGCTAATGGGGTGCTGCAAGGTTAATTGCTAGGACCGCAGTTATTTACAATATCTAGATTAACGATTTAAATGAGGGAAGTAAATGTAACATCTCCAAGTTTGCAGATGACACAAAGCTGGGCGGCAGTTTGAGCTGTGAGGAGGATGCTGTGAGGCTGCAGGATCTCTCCCACCATGACCACTGCGGACTTACTTACCATCAAGGGCTCGCAGTCTTCGGGAGAGGCTAGTCGGGAGCTCCAAAGTCTCAGATGGTTCAACCAGCCCCGACGCGAGGTTCGTTCGTCCAGCACAGGGGAGCTGACATCCCGCCCATGCAGGAGCAGATCACCTCGATGCGGAGGGCCCGAACGCCGGCGGTTACGGGAGTCAAGATCGTCCCGTCAACGGAGGGTCGAGGCCCACGACCCAGGGAGAACATAAGGAAGGACTTGAACTTTACTTCGCCTTCCATCACAGTGAGGAATGTGTAGGAGTCACTGTGGTGGATGTTTACGTTAAAATGTATTTTTGAGTGACCTGTTGCTTTTAATTGTAGGACTGACCTGGCCAATGAAATTCCTTGTATGTTGCAAAACATACTTCGCAAATAAAGTGTGATTCTGATATAAAATTCTTTAGGGATTGTAGAGGCTATATGCAGGAAAAATGTTCCCGATGTTGGTGGAGTCCAGAACCAGAGGTCATAATTTAAGAATAAGTGGTAGGCTATGATCGAATTGAATGGCGGTGCTGGCTCAAAGGGCTGAATGGCCTACTCTTGCACCTATTTTTCGACATTTCTATTTTCTGTTTCGGACCGAGATGAGGAAAAACTTTTCACCCAGAGAGTTGTGAATCTGTGGAATTATCTACCTCAGAAGGCAGTGGAGGCCAATTCACTGGATGTTTTCAAGAGTCAGATCTATGTTTGGACTAATGGAATATGGGGGAAAAGCAGGAAATGAGTACAGATTTTGGATGATCAGCCATTATCATATTGAATGGCGTGCTGGCTCGATGGGCCGAATGGCCTACTGCTGCACCTATTTTCTATGAATCCGATGCGGTTACTGGGAGAAGGCGCGAACCACACGGGCAGCACCCGAGGTCAGGATCGAACCCTGTCACCAGTACTAGGAGACAGCAGCACTACTCGTGTCACTGCGCCGCTCTATTATTACACGCATCACAGGGATCAAATCTACACTAGATCAGGAAATGGAAACTGGAAAGCCTCACCAGAACTCCAGAAATCTTATGTCTCTGTTGGTGCTTCATTCGCTGGATCTTTGATTTCTTATCTGTGAGAGACTGGATGGAAGATTTCATCTGTTCCTAGGATTGTGATTGAAAATCAGAGAATAAAAGTGTTAGACGGTATGGAAGTTTTAGAGACTTAGACCTTAATTTAAAACATTTATCACAGCCAGCAGCAGAGATGTCAGCTATTTTATGTAATCAGACATCAGCTCCATACTTATTCACGTGCTTCAGCATACTTGTTCACGTGCTTGTCTGTTAGTTAGTCAGCAGCACTTAATTAAGTCTTTTTATTTAGTATTAAGTCTTTTTATTTAGTAAACAAGTTACTTCTTATTTTTACTTTCACTTTTGCTTTGTACTCTTAATAAATACATTTGTATCTTTGTGTAAAACATATAAACCAATATGTAACAGTGTAATATGGTGTAACCCTGTAACTGTAGCTAAAATTTAATGGGGGCAGAAGGTAGCTGAGAGATTAGAAGTTAAACATAAGGGTGGCAAACAAGGAGAAACAATGAGGGGAGGTGTGGAGATTGAACCAAGGCCGAAACATAATGGTGGCAGGACAGAAGAGATTAGTCTTGAAGGTAGATTGATGCAAAAGGAGTACAGCATGCAGATAATGAAGCAGAGATACGACTGAAAAACTGTGATAAAGAGCTGCCATCTTCTGTGTATTTTTGAGCAATTAGAGAACAGGCCAAGGTGTCATCTCTGACTGCTCCAGCCAATATTTGCAAATAAAGGTTTTTCGTCTTCTTGAAGAATTCTCTGTGTCTGTGTCATATTATCCAAATTTGAGTCTTAAAACCACGACAACGGTAAAGATGGAATAAAACAATGATGCAATCAAAATCGGTTTGCATTTACCTTGTAGGTTTCAGCAGCTTCTTTAACCGGCATGAAGCTGTGAGACTCGTGTTCCCGCCCAGCTGCACAAATCATACAGATCAGCTTCTTGTCAGTTTCACAAAACAGCTTCAGTTCTTCCTGATGTTCCTCGCACTGAAGTCCACTTTCCTTCTTTGTCCGATTCAAGCTCAGCGTTCGAGCTTTCTCAGACAGTCTCGTCAAGGCCCAACTAACCCTGAGGGTGCGGTCTGTAAACTGCACTCGACATTCCGGGCAGGAGTTTCTCCCCTCCCTGTCCCAACTCTGTGTGATACAGGAGCGGCAGAAGTAGTGCCCACACTCCAGTGACACCGGATCGGTGAAGAAATCCAGGCAGATGGGACAAACTACCTCATCGGTTAAACTTTCGACCTGCTCTTTCGAAGCCATTTTAACCCGCCACTTCCGGGTTCAAAACGCATTCCCATTCGCTGAAACTGCCGTGGCCCTGCAGTAATTAATTGGAGCGCTGGAGGTCGAAGTGCATGGGATCAAAGAGGTGAATGGGGAGGGTGAATGCACAGTCTTTTACCCGGAGTAGTGGAATCGAGAACTGTCTAGAGGACGCAGAGGTGCAAGATTTAATCGGAAGCTGAGGAACAATGTTTTCACACAGAAGGTGGTGGGGAAATGGAACAAGCTGCCAGAGGAGGTAAGTGAGGCTGGACAACAACGTGTGGACGGTCTCGACCCGAAACGTCGCCTATCTCCTTCGCTCCTTAGATGCTGCTGCACCCGCTGAGTTTCTCCAGCTTTTTGTGTAACCAACATGTGGACGGGCTTTAGGACCCGGGGGTGCCCGGAGCTGTGGACCCGCCGCGGCTGCTGCTCAACCCGCGGTCAATGGGGTTTCGGGCGCGAAACGGCGGCGGAACAATCAATGAAAGGGGCGGGGCCCGGCTGAGGGGAGGCGGAGCTCAGTCCCGTCAATCACAGCCCTGACCAGAAAGCCGATGTCATTTGAAATCAGCTTCGCGTAATTTTCATTCCCTTAAACTAAATACATCAGTGTTCCCTGTCGTGAATTGTTCATTATATTAGGCTGCACAATAATATTCGTTCTATAGCAAACACCGTTATTTTATTTAAGTCTCATGTGCAAACTTGAATTCAACTCAATGATTCATTTACACTCTATTGTAACATTTATCAAGGGACGGCAGGGCTGCCAACTCTCACGCTTTGAGCGTGAGAATCACGCATTTCAAGAAACTCTCACGCCCTCACGGTGATCAGCAATTTCTGGTGCTCTGTGGTGAGAAATTCTGTGATCAACGAAAATGTCAAAACTCAGATAAACTGCATAGTCCGCGGGTGTTGGAGAGCCGGGGCTGAGTGAGGAATGGAAGCAGATGTAGCGACGGGAACAGATGCGGACGGAAAGCCGGGGCTGGCGAGTGTTTGCCGGGCTGCCGAGTCGCTCGCTGCATCTCCGGCCATGGAGCAGTGCAAGAGTCCCGGGCCGATCGGAGGCGTCGGAAGCGTTGCGCCGCTGCCGCGAGAGTCTCTGTGCCGATGGGACAGATACTCTCAAAGGGAGGTGGAGAGAGAGGGGGGAGACAAGGGGGAGAGAGAGGGGGGCTGAGAGGAGAGGGGCTGAGAGGAGAGGGAGGGGAGAGAGTGAGGTGGGAGAGGGGGCAGAGAGAGAGGGTTGAGAGGGAAGAAAGGGAAGAGAGAGAGATGTTGGAGAGGGTAGGAGAGAATGGGAGAGAGGGGGGGGGGAGAGAGAGAGGGAAGAAGGAAATGGGGAAAGAAAAACGGGGGAAAGAGAAGGAGATGGGGGGCAAAGCGAAATAGGAGATGGCGACAGAGGAGAAAGAGAGAGGGGAGAGCAAGGGGGTGAGTGAAGTGGGAGGGAGAAATGGGGAGAGAGGGGGAGAGAGAGGGAGGGGGAAGAGATGAGAGAGAGAGGAGAGAGTGTGTGGAGAGGGAGCGAGAGGGAGACGGAGGGAGAGGGGGAGGTAGAGAGGAAGAGATAGAGAGAAGGGGAGAGAGAGAGGTAGAGGGGGTAGCGAGGGGGAGAGGGAGGGGAGAGAGAGAAGAAAGAGGGGGAGGGAGAGAGGGGGAGGGAGTGAGGGAGAGAGAGTGAGGGGGAGAGAGTGAGGGGGAGAGAGTGAGGGGGAGAGAGGGTGAGAGAGTTAGAGGAAAGTGAGGGGAGGGAGAGGGAGAGAGGAGAGGGGACAAGAGAGAGGGGGAGAGTGAGGTGGGAGAGCGGGGGAAGAGAGAGAAAAAGGGGGAAGAGAGAGGGGAGGGGATGGAGAGAGATGGGGAGAGAGGAGAGAGGGAGGGGGAGAGAGGAGAGGGAAGGGCAGGGAGAGAGAGGGGGTGAGAGGAGAGAGAGGGGGTGAGAGGAGAGAGAGGGAGAGAGAGGGGAGAGAGAGGGAGGGGAGAGGTGGGGAGGGAGAGAGAGAGAGAGGGGGGCAGAGAGAGGGTGATGGAGTGAGGGGGAGAGGGGAGAGGGGAGAAGAGAGAGGTGGAGGGAGAGAGAGGGGGAGAGAGAGATGAGGGAGAGAGGGGGATAGAGAGGCATGGCTGCCAACTCCCATGCACTGAGCATGAGAATCACGCATTTTGCCAAATTCTCACGCTGACCACAAATTTCTCACGTTCTGTCGTGAGAAATTCTGTGATCAACGAAAATTTTAAAACTCATATCAACGGCATGGGTCATGGGAGTTGGAAGCAGAAGCAGCGACGGGGACAGATGCAGACGGGGAGCGGGGCTAGCGAGTGTTTGCCGGGCTGGCGAGTCGCTCAGTACAGCTCCGGCCATGGAGCAGCCTCAGTGCAAGGCGTCGGAAGCGTTGCGCCGCTGCCTTGAGAGTCTCTGTGCCAAATTCGCCCAGGTGACCAGCATGGATCAGGCTGCAGCTCGGTCCATCCTGGAGGACAACCAGTGGCTGCTGGAAGTAAGTACCAGGCACTGGGCAGAAACGGTGGAAGATAGTAGACTTCAAATGGGGATGGTTGGTGAAATCATCCTGCTTGCCTGCTGGATTTTCACTTACTGTAACTGCAGGAAAAATGTTCCTGATGTTGGGGGAGTTCAGAACCAGGGGTCACAGTTTAAGAATAATGGGGGGGGGGGGGCAGTTAGGACTGAGATGAGGACAAACTTTCTTCACACAGAGAGTTGTGAATCTGTGGAATTCTCTGCCACAGAAGGCAGAGCAGGCCAATTCAATGGATGTTTTTAAGAGAGAGTTACATTTAGCTCACGAAATCAAGGGATCTGGGGAAAAAGCAGTAACGAGCTACTGATTCTAGATGAATAGCCATGATCATATTGAAAAGCAGTGCTGGCTCGAAGGGCTGATGGCCTATTTCTGCACCTATTTTCTACGTTTCTATGCTTGAGTATATGCCAATAAAACTCGATCATTTGATTTTGAAGCATTCATGCATGGTGGAGGTATAATGTGGTCATAGAGTGATACAGTGTGAAAACAGGCCCTTCGGCGCAACTTGCCCACACCAGCCAACATGTCCCAGCTACGCTACCTGCTTTTGGTCCATACCGCCAAACCTGTAATATCCATGTATCAGTCTAACTGTTTCTTAAATGTTGGGATGGTCCCTGCCTCAACTACCTCCTCTAGCAGCTTGTTCCAAACACCCACCACCCTTTGTGTGGATAAAGTTACCCCGTAAAAAGTTACCTCTTAATAATACTTCATACAAAAAACATTGAAATTATACTTCAACAATGCACTAAAACATGATTTTAATACATCAAATTTCAAAACGTTCCTACCCTGGCAGGGGGGGACACCCTTCTTCCACACCCTCTCCCCACTCGGTTGCTCCACTCCCTCACCGGGTACCCCCAAGGCCAGTGATCATTGATCGCTCAGCCTCCCCACTTTCAAAAATGCTCTGCGGCCCCTGGTTCAGATGGAGAACACTGCCAGATGTGAGCGGGGAACTGAGGCCAGTTGTCCATGATGTTTGGATCCCAATGCTCAGCGCTTCATGTTTCAGAGTTGGCTAATGTTATTGATTTGTAATTAGCCTGATGACTTTAAACGAGAAAGGCTGGGGGGAGGGACTAGGGTAGAGGGGGCTAGGGGACAGGGTGAGGGGCAAGAGGCAGTGAAGGGAAGCACTCAGGCCCAAAATGTAGGCGAGAAAGAGGAAAAAGATAATAAACAGAGAATAAGGGATGGTGGGTTTCCAAAATGTGTATATTTTAATGCTAGGAGCATTGTAAGAAAGGTGGATGAACTTAGAGCCTGGATTGACACCTGGAAATATGATGTTGTGGCAATCAGTGAAACATGGTTGCGGGAGGGTTGTGATTGGAAACTAAATATTCCAGGATTTCGTTGCTTCAGGTGTGATAGAATTGGAGGGACCAGAGGTGGAGGGGTTTCATTGCTTGTCAGAGAAGATATTACAGCAGTGCTTTGGCAGGATAGATTAGAAGGCTCGTCTAGGGAGGCTATTTGGGTGGAACTGAGAAGTGGGAACGGTGTAGCAACACTTTTAGGGGTGTAGTATAGACCGCCAAATGGGGAGCGAGAATTGGAAGAGCTAATATGTAAGGAGATAGCAGATATTAGTAGTAAGCACAAGGTAGTGATTGTGGGAGATTTCAATTTTCCAAAAATAGACTGGGAAACACATTCTGTAAATGGGCTGGATGGTTTGGAGTTTGTTAAATGTGTGCAGGATAGTTTTTTGCAGCAATACATAGAGGTATTGACCAGAGAAGGGGCAGTGCTGGACCTCCTGTTAGGAAATGAGGCAGGTCAGGTGACGGAGGTATGTGGGTTACACAAAAAGCTGGAGAAACTCAGCTGGTGCAGCAGCATCTAAGAAGCGAAGGAGGTAGGCGACGTTTCGGGTCGAGACCCTTTTTCAGACTGGAGGTATGTGTTGGTGAGCACTTCTGGACCAGTGATCACAATACCATTAGTTTGAATATAATTATGGAGAGAGTCAGAACTGGACCTAGGGTTGAGATTTTTGATTGGAGAAAGGATAACTTTGAGGGAATGCGTAATGATTTAAAAGGAGTAAATTGGGACATTTTGTTTGATGGGAAGGATGTAGAAGAGAAATGGAGGACATTTAAAGGGGAAATTGTAAGAGTACAGAATCTTTATGTCCCTGTTCGGTTGAAAGGAAATAGTAAAAATCGGAAAGAGCCATGGTTTTCAAGGGAAATTGAACACTTGGTTCGAAAAAAGAGAGATATCTACAATAATTCTAGGAGACATGGAGGAAATGAGGTGCTAGGTGAGTATAAAGAATGTAAAAAGAATCTTAAGAAAGAAATAAGAAAAGCTAAAAGAAGATATGAGGTTGCTTTGGCAAGAAAGGTGAAAGTAAATCCAAAGGGTTTCTACAGCTATATTAATAGCAAAAGGATAACGAGGGATAAAATTGGACCATTAGAGAGCCAGAATGGACAGCTATCTGCAGAGCCAAAAGAGATGGGGGAGATATTGAACAATTTCTTTTCTTCGGTATTCACCAAGGAGAAGGATATTGAACTCTGTGAGGTAAGGGAAAAAAGTAGAGTAGCTATGGAAACTATGAGATTCAAAGAGGAGGAAGTACTGACACTTTTGAAAAATATAAAAGTGGATAAGTCTCCAGGTCCTGACAGGATATTCCCTAGGACATTGAGGGAAGTTAGTGTAGAAATAGCAGGGGCTATGACAGAAATATTTCAAATATCATTAGAAACGGAATAGTGCCGGAGGATTGGCGTACTGCGCATGTTGTTCCATTGTTTAAAAAGGGTTCAAAGAATAAACCTAGCAATTATAGACCTGTTAGTTTGACGTCAGTGGTGGGCAAATTAATGGAAAGGATACTTAGAGATAATATATATAAGCATCTGGATAAACAGGGTCTGATCAAGAACAGGCAACATGGATTTGTGCCTGGAAGGTCATGTTTGACAAACCTTCTTGACTTTTTTGAAGAGGTTACTAGGGAAATTGATGAGGGTAAAGCAGTGGATGTTGTCTATATGGATTTCAGTAAGGCCTTTGACAAGGTTCCTCATGGAAGGTTCGTTAAGAAGATTCAATCTTTGGGTGTTAATGGCGGATTAGCAAGATGGATTCAACAATGGCTGAATGGGAGATGCCAGAGAGTAATGGTGGATGGCTGTTTGTCAGGTTGGAAGCCGGTGACCAGTGGGGTGCCTCAGGGACCGTGTTGGGTCCACTGTTGTTTGTCATGTACAGATATGGGTCTTTATCAGGAATGCTGTGGAACAGAGGGATCTAGGAATAACTGTGCATAGTTCCCTGAAGGTGGAATCGCATGTAGATAGGGTGGTAAAGAAAGCTTTTGGTGTGCTGGCCTTTATAAATCAGAGCATTGAATATAGGAGTAGGGAAGTAATGTTAAAATTGTACAAGGCATTGGTGAGACCAATTCTGGAGTATGGTGTACAATTTTGGTCGCCTAATTATAGGAAAGATGTCAACAAAATAGAGAGAGTACAGAGGAGGTTTACTAGAATGTTGCCTGGGTTCCAGCAACTAAGTTACAGAGAAAGGTTGAACAAGTTGAGTCTTTATTCTTTGGAGCGCAGAAAGTTAAGGGGGGACTTGATTGAGGTCTTTAAAATAATGAAAGGGATAGACAGAGTTGACATAGATAAGCTTTTCCCATTGAGGGTAGGGAAGAT
The DNA here is from genome assembly GCA_963514005.1 of Raja brachyura. The sequence goes on from OY740805.1 coordinate 33,538,300, forward strand.
TCAAACAAGAGGGCATGACATGAGAATTAAGGGACAGACGTTTAGGGGTAATATGAGGGGGAGCTTCTTTACTCAGAGAGTGGTGGCTGTTTGGAATGATCTTCCAGCTGAAGTGGTGGAGGCAGGATCGATTGTAACATTTAAAAGTAAAGTGGATAGGTATATGGACGGGAAGGGAATTAAGGGGTATGGTCTGAGTGCAGGTAGATGGGACTAGGGGAAAATAAATGGTCGGCACGGACTGGAAGGGCCGAGAAGGCCTGTTTCCGTGCTGTAATTGTTATATGGTTATACTTCAGGACAGTTTGTTATGAAAATGAAAGAAATTGTATCAGAATACATACAGCTGAGTGAGTATAATTTTATGGATGGGAATTGTGTTTAACCAATTGATGACTTCTTTGACAAAGTGACTAGCATGTTAGGTAACAAGGAAGCCAATGAATGTAGCAAATTTTGTTCTCCATAATTTGATCTGTGAAGTGCCCCATAAAGGATTACTGCATTAGCTAAGCACCTGTGGACTTGAACGTAATAGGTTAAGTCGAGGGGGTGAGATATGGGTCTTTATGTGTGGGCCAGATATATTGTCAGTGCAAAGGGGCTAGGAGCAAGGCCAGGTGTGCATCCAGAGTCAAGGTCTGGAATAGTACTAGGTGTGCAGTCAAAGCTGGGACCAGGGGTGTGTTCAGCACTGGGAACCTAAGCAGGTAAGCAGCTATGATCAGGGTAGAATAGGGGGCCAGGTGAAGGGCTGGACTCAGGGAAAGGAATGAGAGAAGGTATGCAACTGGAGTCAGGGCCAGGAGTAGTACCAGGTGTGCAGTGAGATCCAGGTTGGCCAACATGGGCCAAGTGTTTGATTATAATCTGATTTCCATACATGAATACACTAAGACCATTCATGTGCTGCATTTATGAATCGGGGCCTGGGCTCTACTGTGGAATGTAATTAGGAATGTAATTTACTCTAACCTTATTCATAGCTAATCCAATTTAAAGCATATATATTGCATACAAGAGTAAGTTAAAAGACTCGCTACAGTATACACCACCATTAGTATATAAACTTAAAGCATACGGCATTGGGGGTTCAGTATTGATGTGGATAGAGAACTGGCTCGCAAACAGGAAGCAAAGAGTAGGAGTAAACGGGTCATTTTCACAATGGCAGGCAGTGACTAGTGGGGTACCGCAAGGCTCAGTGCTGGGACCCCAGCTATTTACAATATACATTAATGATCTGGATGAGGGAATTGAAGGCAATATCTCCAAGTTTGCGGATGACACTAAGTTGGGGGGCAGTGTTAGCTGTGAGAAGGATGCTAGGAGACTGCAAGGTGACTTGGATAGGCTGGGTTAGTGGGCAAATGTTTGGCAGATGCAGTATAATGTGGATAAATGTGAGGTTATCCACTTTGGTGGCAAAAATAAGAAAGCAGACTATTATCTAAATGGTGGCCGATTAGGAAAAGGGGAGATGCAGCGCGACCTGGGTGTCATGGTACACCAGTCATTGAAAGTAGGCATGCAGGTGCAGCAGGCAGTGAAGAAAGCGAATGGTATGTTAGCTTTCATAGCAAAAGAATTTGAGTATAGGAGCAGGGAGCTTCTACTTCAGTTGTATAGGGTCTTGGTGAGACCACACCTGGAGTATTGCGTACAGTTCTGGTCTCCAAATCTGAGGAAGGACATTATTGCCATAGAGGGAGTGCAGAGAAGGTTCACCAGACTGATTCCTGGGATGTCAGGACTGTCTTATGAACAAAGACTGCATAGACTCGGTTTATACTCTCTAGAATTTAGGAGATTGAGAGGGGATCTTATAGAAACTTACAAAATTCTTAAGGGGTTGGACAGGGTAGATGCAGGAAGATTGTTCCCGATGTTGGGGAGGTCCAGGACAAGGGATCACAGCTTAAGGATAAGGGGAAAATCCTTTAGGACCGAGATGAGAAGGACTTTTTTCACACAGAGAGTGGTGGGTCTCTGAAACTCTCTGCCACAGAGGGTAGTTGAGGCCAGTTCATTGGCTATATTTAAGAGGGAGTTAGATGTGGCCCTTGTGGCTAAGGGGATCAGAGGGTATGGAGAGAAGGCAGGTATGGGATACTGAGTTGGATGATCAGCCATGATCATATTGAATGGCGGTGCAGGCTCGATGGGCCGAATGGCCTACTCCCGCACCTAATTTCTATGTTTCTATGTTTCTATTACACAATTTCAAGCTGAAAAATGCAAAAGTTCCGTACCAATGGGAGGGGGGGACACCTTCCCCCCGCCACTCCACCCCCACCCCCCCTCACAATTTCTCACACCCGCCTCTCACCCAATGTTGGCAGCCCTGGGACTTCTTTGTTTTTGCATGCAATCCGGTAAAATACAGAGCTCACCCAGGCAGTACAGAGAGAGTCTCCAGGTTTCTGACGCCGACAAAGTTGCGAGAAGTTCAGTGAATTCAGCGTTATTTTCCTGGCTTGGATTATTTTTCCAATTTCATTCTCTGCTCCCATTTACATATCCTCAATTCGACCTATACTGTCCTCGTCCGATCAACATCAATTCATTCACTCTGATACAGCTGACTCGTAATTCTTCAAAGTTTGAGAAATGCCAAACTTCCTCGGTCTTCAGAGGAAGTAGAGGCGTTTAGATGTAAAGGAGGCCACATCGAGAGAACCGAGTGCCATTGACGTGGATAGAGGAGATGCAAGTGAATCTCTGCCTCTCATGAAAGGGCTCTTTGTGTTCCTCAATGCTGGTGAGGGTCGAGGTGTAGGGACAGAGTGGTGCCTCCCCTGGTGGGTTGTAGGGGAAAGCGCCTGGGGATGGGATGATGGAGGGAAAGATGAAGACCAGGTTTCCCTACGCTTATTCTCTCTGGAGGGGAGGGAGGTGAGATCTGGTGTGCAGATAGTGGTGGAGATACAAGTGAGGGCACCATCAATTGCGGTGGAGTTTCTTCCCTGTTTCCCGAAGAAAGAGGACACCTCCGATGTCTCGGAGTAGAAGACCTCTCGTTGCCCCCCCCCCCGTGATCTTGAACCAGTTTGCAGAAATGTCTCGACCTGAAACATCACACATTCCTTCTCTCCAGATATGCTGCGTGTCCCGCTGAGTAACTCCAGCATGTTGTGTCTATTCCCGGTTTAAACCAGCATCTGCATTTCCTTGAAATCAGAGAAATCAGTATTAATACCGCTGGGTTGCAAGCTGCCCAAGCGAAATATGTGGCGCTGTTCCTCCAATTTGCATGTGGACTCACTCTGACAGTGGAGGAGTCCCAGGGCAGAAATGTCAGTATGGAAATGGGAAGGGGAGTAAAAACCTTTGACAACCGTGAGATGGCGCAGGCCAAGGCGGACGATCGGTGCTCAGTGAAACGATCGGCCAGTCAGCAATTCTAAAAGTTACAGCTGGTCTGTGGTCGCGAGATGTGGCTTTGCTGGGGGGGTGTGGGGCATGTTCCTTCCATGTTTTGAGAAGTGGGGGTTTAATAAGTGCTGCAGAGTGATTGGAGACGTTTATCCCTTCATTCCTCTGAGACAGAAACGATGTGTTAACTGTCACTGTTATGACTTGTTAACTGCTGCTGTTAACATCATATTAACACTGTTATTTTGATGTGTCACCAACCAATACATCAATATGCATTCCTCAGTAAATATAATTATGTTTTGACCTTCAACTATTACTGACGCATTCCTTTGAATAAAATTAATGGGAGAATTTCTTAAAACTGCCTGATCCGGGTAGATAATTACCATTTGAACTTCGGAGGACAAAAAAATGTAGACAAAAGATGCTGGAGGAACACAGTGGGCGAGGCAGCATCTATGTAGAGAAGGAATAGGCAACGTTTCGGGTCTCTCCCATTCTTCAGACACTTTGTGAACTTTGGATGTGTTGGTGGATGGGAAAGATTTAACCGGTTATCGGAGGGTCATTAAGGGATCCGGCATTTGAGCTGGCGTGCAGGTATAGCCCCTCCTTCACCCACGTTATTTAGTAATTTTTACATCATTTAGGGATGTTATATGAATTTTTAAAATTAAGTATGTTTATGTTTTTTTTAGTTTTTCAAATGTTTATTTATTCATGTTCTTTTTTGTTTGTGAAATGTTTGTGTTGTTTTCTCATTCTCTCTCCTCCAAGGTTAGTTCTTCTGTTTGCCTTTATTTGCTTCAGTTTTATTTAGTGTTATTTATCACATTGTAGCTTTTGAAATATTTAAACGGGTATCGGAACGTTCGGACGGGTCATTAAGGGCTCCGGACCGTGAGCATGGGCGTCCTGGCGTGCAGGTAGAGACCCTCTCTCACCCACATTATTTAGTAATTTTTACCCATCATTTTGGGACTATGACGGACTGAGGGACTGTACCTGCATGCCAGGAAGCCCATGCTCGCGGTCCGAACCCTTAACGACTGTCCGATACCTGCTTAAATCTTTCAAAAGCTGCAACGTGATAAATAGCACTGAATAAAACGGAAGCAGATAAAGGCAATTAAAGAGAGGAGAAAAAACAACACATGTGAACTTTTCACAAACTAAGAAAAACATATATAAAGAAACTTTTGATGGGAGGAGATAAAATTGTTAGTTGTCATTCACACTTGTCACCGGACCACCAGGCAATTGTCCCCCCCCCCCCCCCCCCCCCCCCAATATTTTAAAAGCGTTTTCCACCCATACCCTGCAGGAGGCCCAGGACAGAAAGGTCGGATTCGGAATGAAAGGGGGAGTTGAAGTGCTGAGCCACGGGGTGATCAGGTTGGTTAATGCGAACTGTGTGGAGGTGTTGGGCGAAGCGATCGCCAAGCCTGCGCTTGGTCTCACCGATGAAGAGCAGTTGACATGAGACCTGGCTTCATTCATTAATTCCGGACTCTGCTATCGAGCTAGCAGGCTACACCACACAGCGTCATGACAGGACAAGAGACTCCGATAAGAGCAGAGGAGGAGGGGTCTGTGTGTACGTGAACAACAACTGGTGTATTAACACAGTGATTGTAGACAGTTACTGCTCCCCGGACCTGGAGTATGTGACTGTTAAATGCAGACCCATTTATCTCCCTAGAGAGTTTTACTGTCGTCCTGATAACTGTTGCATACATACCACTGGATGCTAATGCTAACTCAGCTATCGGACATTTGTATGGTAGCACTAGCAGCCAGCAGATAGAACATATCCTGATGATGTTCACATCATAGCAGGGGACTTTAATCACATGGACTTGAAGGCAATGCTTCCCAAATTCTACCAGCATGTTAAATGTGTTACAAGAGGAGCTAACACACTGGAAAAGGTCTACTCCAACATCAAGCTGGGCTACAGGGCTAGACCACTACCACACCTTGGCCAGTCTGACCATATGTCCCTGCTTTTAATTCCTGCATATGCCCCCTCCAGGAAAACTGCTCCTACAATCACAAAAACCATCACAACTTGGCCTGATGGTGCCTCTCAGCAGCTGCAGGACTGCTTCGACAGGACCAACTGGGATGTGTTTGAACACCGGGACCTGGAGGGACAGTCCACGGACAGTATACTATGTTACATTAAAAACTGCATGGACACTGTCACAGTGGACAAACGCATCCGTGTCTACCCCAACCAGAAGCCCTGGATGACCCGGGAGCTCCCAGCGGCTGTTAAAAGAGAGGAACACTGCTTTTAGGTCTGGCGATAGGACTTTATACAGCACGGCCCGAGCTAACCTGAAGAGAGGCATCAGAGAGGCCAAATCAAACTACAGGGGGAGGATAGAGGATCACCTGGACAGTAACAACAGCAGGCAGGTGTGGCGGGGGATCCAGTATCTCACCAACTACAAGACCAACCTTGGAGCTGCTGAAGGTGACGCCTCGCTGGCAGAGGTGCTGAACCTCTTCTTTGCTCGCTTTGAAGTGGAGCCACCAGAGACAGCCATATCTCACCACATGGTCCACAGCAGCTTAACCCTCAAGTGAGGCGCACGCTGCGGGCCATCAATCCGAGGAAGGCTGCTGGACCCGACGGCGTCTCTGGATGTGTGCTGAAGGACTGCGCAGACCAGCTGGCTGGAGTATTTATGAGGATCTTCAACCAGTCTCTGGCCCAGTCCACTGTCCCACCCTGTCTGAAGTCCTCCACCATAGCCCCCTTGCCAAAAAAAAACCAAATATCCAGCCTCAACGAGTACCGGCCAGTCGCACTCACACCATTGTGCTGGTGATGAAGTGCTTTGAAAAACTGGTCCGGGGTCACATCACATCACTCCTGCCCCGAAGCTTTGACCCCAACCAGTTTGTGTATAGAGTGAACAGATCCACAGAGGACGCTGTAGCCACAGCTCTCCATGCTGCACTGTCCCACCTGGAGCAGCGGGGGAGCTACATGCGGATGCTCTTTGTGGACTATAGCTCTGCTTTTAACATCATCCTCCCCCACAAACTGGTGAACAAACTGGGACACCTGGGACTTCCACACTCCACCTGCGTGTGGATAAATAGCTTCCTGTCGGGTCGCAGCCAGAGAGTCAGAATGGGCCATCACACATCCACGGCCCTCAGCCTCAGTACCGGCTTTCCACAGGGCTGCGTACTGAGCCCCCTGCTCTACACCATCTACACACATGACTGCCCCCCGCCCACCACAGTAACACCATTGTCAAATTCGTGGATGACACCGCGATGGTGGGGCTCATCTCTGGGGGGGATGAGTACGCTTACATGGCCGTCTGAAGGGGGGGTGCGTTATTTTTTCCCCCAGAGTAAGAAAAAATCCTGAGGAAAAAAAATTGGGGAAAAAAAAATCGGAAAAAAAAAAAAATTGGAAAAAAAAATTCCTGCGACACGACCTTCAAGGAACCATGCAACCCAGGGCCGATTGGACCGATTATTCCAAATTGGGACCCGCGCCCAAGGGGGGCCCCGCGTTAATTTTCCGTATTTCATATGGAAATACAAATTAGCTTTGTCAAATAAAGATTTTTTTAAAAACATTCGCCATACGGATTTCTTTACATGGAATACAAGCGCTGTACCTATGGTCATCAGACCCAAACGATGTGTTAACCACTGTAGTGTTAACAGCCAGTTGTGTTAACAAGTAGTTATCCAATGCGTCATCAATGCATCGATCCACATTCCTCAGTAAATGTGTAATTGTGTTTTAGATGAGGTATTAATGACACTGCGTTCCTTTGAATACAATTCACGCGGCGTCAATAACACTTCTTCAAAACATAATTACATTTTACTCTGGAATGTAGATTGATGCATTGATGACATATTGAGAATTTCTTAAAACTCTCAATGAGAGTTAAAACATCATGAGTACAAACTTCTTTTTGGTGAAGTTCTTGATGTGCAGGTTAATCATTCAAATTTACCTACCAACCCATGTTGTGTCTCTCCGTCTTTCGCTCTCTCGGGGGGGGGGGATTAAAATGCAGGTTTGTATCGCTTGTATCTGCTAGCTGATGAAGAAAAATCGATTGGACTTCCATTCCTGCCTTTTTTTTTTAAACGCCAGACAATTTAATAATTGGATTATAATAAAATATGACTTTGAATGCCCTCAATGCCTACAACGTGATGGATCGTAATAACAGGACAAAACAAAGAGTAAGTCGACTATTTAAATATAATCTTGCTTCTTGGATGGCTTTAATCTAATTTTACGTTGCGAAAATGTTATTTGGTCCTCATACGAACCGGCAGTGTCTTTCCTGCTGATATGGGGTTAAAACTCACTGCAGCGGCAATGTTCCAATTGATCGTATTCCAGAAACACCCACTCGCAAGATGATTTAAATGTTCATTTTTGTTGTACAAGCATGTCATAAGAGTATCTAAGTCATCTATATTTTGTGTTATTGTCTATCCATAGTCAATATTTTTATACTAAATATACACATGTATTGTGCAAAAAATAATTTTGATTATCTTGACAGTGAGATGTATATTAAAAATTATGTTATATTGTGAATTCTTGTGTGAATGGGATTAGTTTGTTATTTGGATACTTAGGCTATTTTTAAAAATTATATTTTTCTTAAGAAATTGAATCTACAGGACATTCTTAATGGGAAAGTAGTGGGCAGAAAGGCATGTCATGCATGGTTTGAAGAGCAAAAACTTGTAGCTTAAAATTCCAAAATTGAAAAGTTGAGGAAAAACAAGGTGTACAGAGTTGCTTATTGGTTACAATCTGAGGAAGATGATGATGCTACTGGTTATGGTATGCCAATGTACCAACTAGCAACTGATCTTCTCCATAAAGACCTGGTTTATTGCTAGAAATTGTAATTTATTCACCTGTTACTGATTTACAGCATATAATACAATAATATTAATAATATTAAATTTCTGATCGAGACATTTTTGAATTTTCAAGGCAGTCTGGGTGTTTATTACTATTTCTGTCACAATGGTGAATTTTATAATTGGCTGTAATTAGGGAATTGACTAATTATATGCTTTAATTTCAGGTCATCCAAGTAAGATGTTTTATATTTGTTTCACAATGCTTCAATCTATAATAACTGAAAATTTCATTCAGTTCTCTTAATTTTTAAGAAAGTTATGGGCTTTTGACTGTCCTCAATCACAGCTTTTGTGTTAAGTCTTATGTCTCTTAATTCCAAGGCTGTGGCCACTGGTCCTAGACTCTCCCACTAGTGGAAACATCCTAGCCACATCCACTCCATCCAGGTCTTTACCAGGCTGGGACAGACGGCAACAGCTTCACACCGTGTCCCAAAGCTTGTGTCCTGTCCTGCATCATCCAAGTTATAGGAGAGGGCAAGCACCGTAACAAATTAGCTCACGATGGTTTGGGTAACATTCAGGAATGTCTATGCATGTCACATAATGAATATTAATGAAGAACGGTCTTGACCCGAAATATAATCTATACCTTTTCTCCAGGGATGCTGCCTGACCCACTGAGTTACTCCAGCACTCTGTGACATGTCGCCTATTCATATTCTCCACAGATGCTGCCTGACCCACTGAGTTACTCCAACACTTTGTGTCTATTTTCCCTTCACCCATCTGTCCAAGCCCACTCTCCCCCCTCCTTTTCTATGTTCCTTTCCACCCATAAACCTCTCTCTGCCTTTACATTTCACTCCTCTTTCAAATCTGCTCTATTTATCTACATGCATTTTTCTTCTTAACGTTTTAGTCCCAGCCTTAACTACCTCCTCTGGCAGCTTGTTCCATACACCCAGCACCCTCTGTGTGAAAAAGCTACCTGATTCATGTTAATTTCTGAAATATTGGTCATAATTTGGTGCAAAAATGCTCCAAAATAGGGCACAGAATGCATCAGAGAGCATCTAAAACCCCAAAAACCCTGGCATCGAGGGACTTCACACTTCGCACTCGTGATGTGCGCAGCGTGCACTTTATTTCACTTTAAATTTTCTGTAATCCTGTCATGCCACCCTCCTTTTTGGAAAGCTTTGTACGGGCCTGCGCTTACAGGGATGAGGTGGAGCAGCTGACAGTGTGGTGTGGAGAGAATAACCTGCTCCAAGCCAACATCTCAAAGACAAAGGAACTTATAATAGAGTACAGGAGGAAGAAAACGGACATTACACCACTAATCATCAGAGGGGACTATGTGGAGAGGGTGGCGGATTTCCGCTTCCTGGGAATCCACATTGAGGAGGATCTGACATGGAGCATGAACACCTCTGCACTGCTGAAAATGGTCCAGCAGAGACTGCACTTCCTGAGGGTGCTCAGGAAGAACAACATCACCAAGAGACTCCTGCTGTCCTTTTATCGGTGCTCCATAGAGAGCATCCTAACATACTGTGTATGCGTGTGATACACCAGCTGCACATCGGCCCAGAGGAAAGTGCTCCAGAGGGCTATTGACAACACCCAGAGGATTGTCGGCTGCCCTCTCCTCACTTTGGAGGACCTACACAGTTCCCACTGTCTCAAGAAATCCCAGATCATTATAAAGGACATTTCCCACCCCGGCCACTCCCTGTTTGAACTGTTGCCGTCAGGCAGATGGTACAGATCAATGAGGACAAGGACAAACAGACTAAAAAACAGTTTTTATCCCACAGCAATAACTACACTTAATGTAGCCACCAAATGAGCGCAGGTGCGCTACATACCAAATGGATTGTGAAATCGACAGAAGAATGTATGGTTGTGTGTTTATGCTTATTTTAAGGTGGTGTGTGTATGCTTACGTATCGTTAGCTTTTAGAAAAGTGTGAATGGTGCACTGACTGGTTGGCATTTTAATTTCATTGTACATGTTCACATGTTATAATGACAATAAAGATTATCTATCTATCTATCTATCTATCTATCTATCTATCTATCTATCTATCTATCTATCTATCTATCTATCTATCTATCTATCTATCTATCTATCTATCTATCTATCTATCTATCTATCTATCTATCTATCTATCTATCTATCTATCTATCTATCTATCTATCTATCTATCTATCTATCTCAGCAGAAGCAATAGATGAGGCTCGAGCAGGTGTAGATGAACCTCTGCCTCACCTGGAAAGACTGCTTGGGTCATTGGATGGAGTCAAGGGGGGGATGGAAAGCGACAAGTGTAGCATTTCCTGCGGTTGCAAGGGAAAATACCAGGGGAGGGGATGGTATGGGTGGGAAGGGACGAATTGACCAGAGAGTTACGGAGGGAGCAGTCTTTGCAGAAAGCCTTCAAATAAATGTACAGTATTGTTCAAAAAAGCTACTCCGGGACTTAGTAAGCTATTGATTTGAAACTGAGAATGCAAAGAAAGACATATAAATGTACTCATTGAAGAGAGAGGACGCCCTTTGGCCAACAATGTCATAACCCATTTGATGCCTACTTGATTTAGGATTGATACAAAAAGCTGGAATAATTCAGCGGGTCAGGCAGCATCTCTGGAGAAAAGGAATAGGAGACGTTTCGAGTCGAGACCATTCTTCACACTGAGAGTCAGGGGAAAGGGAACCGATAGATATAGACAGTGATATCGAGAGATATAGTACACATTAATAAAAGATATGCAAAAAAGTAATGATGATAAAGGAGACAGGACTTTGTTCGCTGTGGGCTAGGTGAAAACGAGTTACATACAATGAGACTCAACAAGAGTACTTTGAAGCTAGTGCAACGACTTAGGTGGGTGAGGGATGGAGAGAGAGGTTACTTGAAGTTAGAGAAATTAATATTCATACCACTGGGTTGTATGAGTTACCAGGACAGAAAGGTCAGTGTGGGAATGGGAAGATAAATTCAAGTGTTTGGCAACCGGGAGATTAATTAAACTTAATTTAACCTGATCCCTTCTGTTTGCACATGTTCCATATTCTTCCATTCCCTGCACATTCATGCATGTTTCCAAAAGCTTCTTAAACACCACTATTATATCTGCTTTCACCACCAACCCTGGGAGCGCGTTTCAGGCACTTAATATCTGTGCAAAAAAAAAAAATCTTACCCTGCATATCTTCTTCAAACTTTGCCCCTCTCACTTTAAAGCTATGCTCTTTAGACTTTGACATTTCCAAATTGGGGGGAAAAAAGACTCTGACTGTCTCAGTCGCCCATATTTTTTCATAAACATCTTTTAGGTGTCCTCTGCTCCAGAGTAAACAATCCCAGTTTGTCCAAATTCCCCTTATTGCTAATACCCTCTGACCAAGGCAGCATTCTGGTAAACGTCTTTCTGCATAATCTCCAAAACCTCAGCATCCTTCCTGTAATGGGGGCGACCAGAATTCCACACTATACTCCAAATGTGGTCTAACCAAAGTTTTATAAAGCTGCATCATGACAGCCTGAATCTCGCACTCAAAGCCCCAAGAGATGAAGGCAGGCATATCGTACGCCTTCTTTACCATCCTATCTACAATCTACAGGCCCATGCAAAGCAGTCACAAACAGCTCACCACATCCTTCCTGTTATGGGGCAGCCAGAACTGTCTACCACACATATTTTCATGAACAGACTTTACTGATGAAATTAGTTTAATTTAATTTAGTTTATGGCCATTTGTACAGAGGTTAGGTGAAAAGCTTTTTTGTTGCGTGCTATCCTGTCAGCGAAAAGACCTCACACGATTACAATCGACCCGTCCACAGTGTACCGATACAGGGTAAAGGGAAGATAGACACAAAGCTGAATTAACTCAGCAGAACATGCAGCATCTCTGGAGAGAAGGAATGGGTGAAGTTTCGGTCCAGACCCTTCTTCAGACTAGTCATACCCGCAAATCAAGGCTGCATTCTGGTAAACTTCTTTCTACATAATACCCCAAACCTCTGCATCCTTCCTGTAATGGTGGTGAAATAAAGGATAAAGGGAATAACGTTTAGTGCAAGATAACGTCCAGTAAATTCTGATTCAAGATATGTTGAGGGTCTCCAATGAGGTAGATGGGAGGTCAGGACCACTCTCTAGTTGGCAAGATGTTTCAGTTACCTGGTAACAGCTGGGAAGAAACTATTCATGAATCTGGATGTATGTGTTTCCACACTCCTGTACCTCTTCATAGAAACGATGAATTGCAGATGTTTCTTTATACCAAAGGTAGAGACAATGTGTCGGAGTAACCCAGCGGGTCAGGCAGCATCCCTGGAAAACAGGATGGGTGATGTTTCGGGTCGGATTTGAAGAAGTGTCCCCACCTGAAACGCCAACCATCCTTTTTCTCCAGAGATGCTGCCTGACCCGCTGAGTTACTCCAGCACTTTGTGTCTATCCTCTGTATCTCTTGCATGATGGGAGAGGGGATAAGAGGGGGTGATCGGGGTGAGACTCATTCTTGATAATGCTGGTGGCCTTGAGTGAAGTGTCGATGGAAGGGAGGTTGGTTTGCGTGATGGTCTGGGCTGCATCCACAACTCTCTGCAATTTCTTGCGTACTTGGATGGAGCTGTTCCCAAACCAGGCTGTGATGCATCCCGATAAAATGCCTTGTGCATCGCATCTGTAGAAATTAAATCTGCAGCCATTAGGACCAATACTATCTGCGATAACAACTGCTTCTGTTTTACAGGTGAGGAAGCTGTTTCCTGCTCAGACTGACCTGGCCAACAGGTTGCTTCTCATCTTCCTCTCCATGGTCATCCTGCAAGTGTACTTCACCACTGAGGAAGATCCCAGCCATTCCTCAACAGATATGGACACTCCCAGCGACCTGCCTTGGTACAGCGCCGCACTCATCCCTACTGCGTCGGACAGAGCTGAGACGCACTGCATCCTCCATCTCCTGGCAAGAAGACTTTGGAAGCCTCCCTAGAGCCAGCGATGTCCCACCAGAGATTCAAGTTCACAAGTTATACTAGAATTAAGCCATTCCTCCATTCTGGTCTACTCCACCATTCAATCATGATCTCTGCCTCCTCAGCCCATTTTCCTGCCTTCTCCCCATAATCCCGGACATCCATTCTAATCAAGAAGTTGTCTATTTATGCCTTAAAAATATCCACTGACTTGGTCTCCACACCCCTCTGTGGCATTGTGTTCCACAGGTTTACCACCCTCTGACTAAATAAGTGCCTCCTCATCTCCTTTCTAAAAGAGCACCCTATAATTCTGAAGTTGTGACATTCAGTCCTCGACTCTCCAATCAGTGGAAACATCCTCTCCACATCCACTCTATCTATGCCTTTCATTGTTCTGTATGTTTCAATGAGGTGCCCTGTGAACCTTCTAAACTGCAGCAAGTTGAGGCCCAGGGCTGTCAAGCGCTCGTCAAATGCTAACCCAATCATTCCTGGAATCATTCTTGTAAACTTCCTCTGGATCCTCTCCAGAACCAGCACATCCTTCCTCGGGTATGGGACCCAAATCTGCTCACAGTACTCCAAATGTGGCCTGACCAGCGCCTTATCGAGCCTCAGCATTACATTTCTGTTTTTGTATTCCAGTCCTCTTGATATAAGGGGATGGGAGAGGGGGTTGGAGGAGAGGAGAGGGGGGTTGTTGGGGGTTGGAGGAGAGGAGAGGGGGGTTGTTGGGGTTTTGTGGAGGGGAGAAGGAGGGTGGGGGAGGGGAAAGAGGGGTGGAGGAGGAGAGGGGTGGGGATCAGAGGGGGGAGTGGGAGAGTGGGGAAGGGGAGAGGGGGGGAAGGAAGGGGGAGGTGAGGGGGTCCAGTCCATTCAACGCGCGGTTGCAGGGGGGGGGGGTTGCGGTGTTACATACACACTAACCACCCCCCCCCCACACACACACACACAACACACACACAAAACCACCCAAACACACACACCAACCACCACCCCCAACACAGACACTAACCCCACCCCAACGCCCCCCCCAACACACACACACACACTAGCCACCCCCTTGATATTATATTGATATTATTCATTGGCTCCTTTTACCCCATCCCCACCTCATCTCGAGCGGCAAAGAGAGTGGGGCAGAGAAAGAGGGGGAGGGGGAGGGGGAGGAAGATGAGGGGAGAGAGGGGGGGTGGAGGGAGGGGGGGAGATGGGATGTAGAGGGGGGAGAGGCAGGAAGAGGATGGGGGAGAGAGGTGGGCGGAGAGGTGGGATATAGCGAGGGGGAGGGAAAGGGGAAAGGGTGAGAGAGGGAGGGGGCGTGGGGAGGGAGGAGGAGAGAGGAAGGGGGGGGGTAGGGGGAGGGGGATGAGGATGGGGAGGGGAGGAGATTGGGGAGGGTAGAGGGGAAACAGGGGTAGGGGGAAGGGGGTGGTAGAGGGGGAGGGGGTGAGAGAGGGGTGGGTGAGGGGGTTGGAGAGGGGAGGGGAGAGGAGAAGGGGGAGAGGGGGGAGGGGATGGAGACAGGGAGGCGAATAGGAGGTGGAGGGGGGCAGGGGGAGGGAGAGAGGCGGGAGGAGAGAGGGTGGTAGAGATGATGGAGAGAGGTAGGAAGTGGAGTGAGAGTGGAGGGGGGTAGAAAGGAAAGGGGGAGAGAGAGAAAGAAGGGGAAGAGAGAGAAGGGCGAGAGGTGGAAAGGCAGGGGGTGGAGGGGGGAGAGAGAGAGAGTAGAGGGGGTAGGGGGGAGAGAGGAGGGGGAGAGAAGAGGAGGGGGAGAAGAGGAAGAGTAGGGGGAGGAAAGGAGAGGGGAAGGTGGAGAGGCGGATAGGAGGGGGTAAAGAGGGAGAGGGTAGATAGGGAGGGGGGTAGGACAACTTGCTCTGATTTTATCTGATTGTGCACGCCAGCTTGATTGCATTCGTGGGACCACGTGAAGGTTCAAATCTCCCACCCCTGTCCCATTGTGATGTCATATCATATGTAAATGAGATCCATTGTGATTGCACGTCTGTGAGTTGGCACTGTGACTCATGCAGCAGATTGATTTTAAAATGTTTTGATGTTTTTTACTAAAAACGCAGGGCAATTAATAACCACATGTCCTAATTTTCAAAATAAAATGTGGAGGAGGAAAAATTCTACAGGAATATGTAAACATTTTTTACGTTACGGCAAAGGGTGGAGGAGTAAATCCACAAACGCCTTAAATGAATGTTCGCAAAATAGAATCCGTTAAAAACCAACAAACCAACAAAAAACCAACCACCCCCTAAACACACATGAGGGGGGAGGGGGGGGGGGGGCAGAGGGAGGGAGGGGGAGATGGGGTGGGGAGAGGAGGAAAGGGGAGGGAGGGGAGGAGGAACTGGGGAGATTGGGGAGAGAGGGGGAAGGGAGAGAGAGAGGGGGAAGGGGAAGGGAGAGGAGAGCGGGGAGGGTTGGAACAGGGGGAGAGGGGGAGGGGGGTGGGAGAGTGAGGGAGGGACGGGGCAGAGGTGGAGAGAGGGGGTGAGGGGAGGGGAGAGAGGGGTAGCGGGAAGGGAGAGGGAGAGTTAGGGGTGGGGAGGGGTGGAGAGGGGAAACATAGAAACATTAAAAATAGGTGCAGGGGTAGGCCATTCGTCCCTTCGAGCCTGCACCGCCATTCAATATGATCATGGCTGATCATCCAACTCAGTATCCCGTACCTGCCTTCTCTCCATACCCCCTGATCCCTCTAGCCACAAGGGCCACATCTAACTCCCTCTTAAATATAACCAATGAACTGGCCTCAACTACCTTCTGTGGCAGAGAATTCCAGAGACTCACCACTCTCTGTGTGAAAAATGTTTTTCTCATCTCGGTCCTAAAAGATGTCCCCCTTATCCTTAAACTGTGACCCCCTGTTCTGGACTTCCCTAACATCGGGAACAATCTTCCTGCATCTAGCCTGTTCAACCCCTTAAGAATTTTGTGAGTTTCTATAAGAACCCCCCTCAATCTTCTAAATTCTACCGATTACAAGCCGAGTCTATCCAGGAATCAGTCTGGTGAACCTTCTCTGTACTCCCTCTAAGGCAAGAATGTCTTTCCTCAGATTTGGAGACCAACACTACGCAATACTCCAGATGTGGCCTCAGCAAGACCATGTACAACTGCAGTAGAACCTCCCTGCTCCTTTACTCAAATCCTATTGCTATGAATGCTAACATACCATTCGCTTTCTTCATTGCCTGCTGCACCTGCATGCCTACTTTCAGGTGCATGCAGGTGCAGCAGGCAATGACTGGTGTACCATGACACCCAGGTCTCGTTGCATCTCCCTTTTTCCTAATTGGCCACCATTCAGATAATTGTCTACTTTCCTGTTTTTGCCACCAAAGTGGATAACCTCACATTTATCCACAATACACTGCATCTGCCATGCATTTGCCCTCTCACCCAGCCTATCCAAGTCGCCTTGCAGACTCCTAGCCTTCTCCTCACAGCTAACACTGCCATTGTGTCATTTGCAAACTTGGAGATGTTGCATTCAATTCCCTCATCCAAATAATTAATATATATTGTAAATAGCTGGGGTCCCAGCACTGAGCCTTGCAGTACCCCACTAGTCCCTGTCTGCCATTCTGAAAAGGACCGGTTTACTCGTACTCTTTGCTTCCTGTCTGCCAGCCAGTTCTCCATCCACATGAATACTGAACCCCCAATACCATGTGCTTTAAGTTTGTATACTAATCTCTTATGTGCGACCTTGTCGAAAGCCTTCTGAAAGCCAGATATAACACATCCACTGGTTCCCCCTTATCCACTCTACTAGTTACATTCTCGAAAAATTCTATAAGATTCGTCAGACATGATTTACCTTTCGTAAATCCATGTTGACTTTGTCCAATGATTTCACCACTTTCCAAATGTGCGGCTATCCGATCTTTAATAACTGACTCTACCAGTTTCCCCACTACCGATGTTAGACTAACTGGTCTGTAATTCCCCGTTTTCTCTCTCCCTCCCTTTTTAAAAATTGGGGTTACATTAGCTACCCTCCAATCCTCGGGAACTACTCCAGAATCTAAAGAGTTGTGAAAAATTATCACTAATGCATCCACTATTTCTGGGGCTTCTTCCTTCAGTACCCTGGGATGCAGCCTATCTGGCTCTGGGGATTTATCGGCCTTTAATCCATTCAATTTACCTAACCCCACTTCACTCAGTTCCTCCATCTCATTTGACCCCCGGTCCTCTGCTATGGGGCGGGCGGGCGGGCAGTTAACGGGCATTGACCAATTGATTGAGTGTGCAGGCAAGAAGGGTCGGCAACAGTTCGACCGTGCGGTTAACGGGCGGACACAGCTGGGAGGGGGGGGTGTGGCGGTGCGGATGGTTGATGGGTGTCAACATTGAGAGGGTGAAGGCCGGTGTGTCAACAGCTGGAGTCTATGGGCGAACGAGTGTCGACAGTTGGGTCAGCGGGATGTTAACGGGCTGGAGAGTTGGGGAGGCGGGAGGTTAATGGACGTCGACGGCGGGGGAGGAAGCGTGAGGTTAACGGGCGTTGAAAGCTGTAGCCGTGCAGGGGAGTGATGACAGCTGTCGCCGGACGGGCAGAAGGTTAATGGGTGGGTGTGCCGGGTGGAGGGGTTCTAATGTCGACAGGGAGGGGGTAGAGAGGGGATACTTACATGTTTATAATACCTGGGTTTTGGCGCGGATTGTCGGCGGAGAGAGTCACAACAGCCGTTACGTTGAACACGTGATCCCCAAAAACAAAGAAAGGTGAGGAAATATTATTGTTTTTTGTCGATATTATTCTGTCCTGAATATTTAGTTTTCTGGTCGGGGAGAGGAGAAGGGGGGGTATGTAAAGAGAAGAGGGGGGGGGGAGGTGTGTGGAGAGAGGAGATGGGGGGAGAGTAGGAGGAGGGGTAGATAGGGAGAGGGTAGAGTTTTGATACTTAGATGATTATGTGTTTTGGGGCAGGTTGTGGGCGGAGAGAATCTCAACGGCCGTTGTGTTGATCACGTGATCACAGCTTCGAAACAGGCAGCTGGGGGCGGGGCTGGGGCTCGTGGAAAGGCATATGTAAATGATATCCATTGCGATTGGCCATCTGTGAGGGATGGCATTGTGACAGCACACAATGGAACAGCTGCTACAGCAGGCGGGGGCGGGGCTGGGGAAAAGGCATATGTAAATGAGATCCATTCCGATTGGATATCTGTGAGCATTGGGCGTTGTGATATCACACGATGGAACATTCATCAACGTTCTATAGGCGAGAAGCAGTTTGATTTTTTTAACGTTGAATTTTACCAAAAAAGCAGGGTAAGAATGAACCACATTTTCTAATTTCCCAAACATTAAGAGGAGGAGGAAAAACCCTACCGGAACATGTAAAAATTGTTTAGTTTTTGCTAATTTTGGAGGAGCAGATTCACAAACTGCTTAAACGAATATTCGCGAATCAGAACCCGAACAAACTAACATGGGAGTTTTAAATATATACTAAGTGCAGACCCGCTGGGTCTGTTCCCCCCAATGCGCGATGGGGGGGGGGGGGGGGGTGCTGCGACTTCACATGCACACTAACTACCCCCCCCCCAGCCTGTGTGTGTGCGGGGTGGAGGGGGATGGAGGTGAGGAGAGAGGGGTGAGGAGAGAGGGGAGAGGGGCAAGGAGAGAAGGGGAGAGGGAGGGAGCAACAGGGGAGAGGGAGGGAGCGGGGGGAGAGGGGCAACGGGGATAGATTGGGGAGGGGGAGGAAAGGGGGAGGGGGAGGGAGAGAAAGGAGGATGGAAGGGGAGGAGAGTGGCGAGGGTGAAGGGGGAGACAGGGGTAGATGGAGAGAGGGGTGAGGAGGGGGGATGTAGAGGAGGGCGAGACAGGGGTAGATGGGGAGAGAAGGGAGAGATGGAGAGGAGGAGGAGCGAGGGGTGGGGAGAGAGGGGTGGGGAGAGAGGGGTGGGGAATAAGGAATGTGAGGAGAGAGGGGGAGGAGGAAGCGGTTAGGTGAGAGGGGGAGAGAAGGGTGAGGAGAGAGGAGTGAGGAGAGAGGGTTTGGCACGCACTTCGACACAGGCGGCGGGGGGCCTGTTGCCAACAAAGCATTTCACTGCACCTAGGTAAGTACATAACTTGGTGGATAGAGAGGGCAGAATAATGGGCATGAGGATACATAAAGATACTTTAGATTGTTTAGTGTAGTTTAGAGATACACCGAGGAAACGGGCCCTTCTGCCCATCGAGACCGCTCCGACCAGCGACCCCCACACACTAACGCTATCCTGCACACGCTAGGGACACAGTTAGCCTACACGTCTTTGGAATGTGGGAGAAAAGCGGAGTTCCTGGAGAAACCCACACAGCCGACGGGGAGAACGTACAAACTCCGCACAGACACCACCATTGGTGAAGATCGAACCCAGGTCTCCGGCGCTGTATGGCAGCAACTCTACCGCTGCACGATCAGTTGGCGAATTTGGAAACCAGCAGATCCGCCATGAACAAAATATCATCTCCCTGCTTTGGACTTACCCAATAGTTCCAATAAATGGCCAGAGCACTCCCCACTCAATGGCTATTGACAGATGTGTGAATTTAGTTTAGTTTAGTGATACAGCACAGAAAAGGCCCTTCGCGCACCCTGTCCGTACTGACCAGCGATCCTCACACTAGCGCTATCCTACACACATGAGAGACAATTTACAATTATACCAAGTCAATTAACCAATACATCTGTACATCTTTGGAGTATGGGAGGAAACTAGAGATATCGGTGAAAACCGGTGAGAGGGGATGGAGGGGAAGTAAATGCATCAAACCTGTCATCCCACCCCCGCCCGATGCTACAGACGCCAGTCTCTGGGGTCAGTAATGACCCGTCTCTTCCTCTCCACGGACTCTGCGGCGACTCCCAGACACCGGTCCCGACTCCACGCCACCTCCACCTCCCAGTAAAGTCTCCCCGATGTGAATCCCTCCGATCCCAGAACACACAGACTGTGTGTAAACCTCTTCCCGGTGACTGGGAGACTCCTCCAGGTCCCGGTCCATCTCACCCTCTTCCGATCCTCAGACACCTCCGTCACCCTGGATGTGGCGCATGCGCTGTTTCCACATCCAGGGTGACGGAGACTGGGGGAAGAAGCAGAGAATCAGAGAGTCCCCGGGGGTCGGGGGGAGACTCGGGCAGCGCGGCCCCGGGACCGGGGGAGAAGCCGCTCGGCCTCAGGCACAGGCGGGCGGACAACTGGAACCTTGCCCGGGGTTTCACCACAACCACATCCGGTGGGCAACAGATACCTCTGACGGAATTTCTATCCAGGGCTGGAGAGGGGAATTTCGTGAGGTGGGGGAGGGTGGACAGGGAGGATGAGTGTGGAGAGTGAAGATGGTTGCAAGATTGCGGTTGGGATGGAGAAATGAAGCGGGCTATTCAGATATGGAGGCAGATCGGAGCAAGAGGATATCGAGGTGAGTGGTAATTTGTGATTGTTAAATAGGAGGTAAAGGTGTGGGGAGAAGTCACCATGATCATGGTGAATGGGGGGAGACATGAGGGGCCAGATGACCTGCCCCTGTTTCTTTGAGTGGAGTGTGAGGTTGAGGGAGAGGGAGGGGTGGCTTGGACCATGGAAGGAAGCAGAGGTTGAATGATGGGTGGAAAATTGTGGTTGTAGGGTTGCTGAAAGAGAGGGGATTCACGGGTGGATTTGATGGGTGTGTACAACCAAGAGCACACTGAAAGAGACTAGCTAGAACAAATGTTTGTCCCTTACAGTCAGAAGCAGGTGAAATGATCATGGGGAACAAGGACATGGCAGACCAATTGAATAAAATTGAAAAAAAATTGAAAAGCTTTATTATCATTTTCCTGAGTACTTACAAACCCAGAGGAAACGAAAAAAAATTGCTCAACCAGTGTCCATTCAGTGTGCGGTAAAAAGTAAATAGAAATTAAAATAAAAATACAGATATCATCATGAGTTCCAATCGGCACGAGCACGACAATGGCTCTGCTTCGGTGTGTCCAGGTTGGTGGTTGGTGCGCGATACTTTGGCGGGGGCAAAGTCCATTTATCAGTCTTATAGCCTGCGGGAAGAAGCTGAGGAGCATCCTGCCAGTTTTGCAGCTGATGCTCCTGTACCTCTTCCCAGATGGCAGGATGGAGAATATGTGATGCGATGGGTGGTAGGGGTCTTTGATGATGGAGATGGCTCTGTTGATACATCTCTTCCTGTATATCTCCAGCAGGAAAGGGAGTGGAGCACCAATAATCCTGCTGGCGGTCTTCACAATCCTGTCTAGTTGGTGCCGTTCATATGCTTTGCAGCTCCAGAACCAGGAAGTGAATGCCGTAGGTTAATGTGCTCTCGATGAGATGAGGAATAACTACTTTGGTTCTGTCTTCACTAAGGAAGACATAAATAATCTGCCGGAAATAGCAGTGGGCCGGAGGTCAAATAAGATGGCGGAACTGAGTGAAATCCAGGTTAGCTGGGAAGTGGGGTTGGGTAAATTGAACGGATTAAAGGCCGATAAATCCCCAGGGCCAGATGGTCTGCATCCCAGAGTGCTCAAGGAGGCAGCCACGGAAATAGTGGATGCATTAGTGATAATTTTTCAAAACTCCTTAGATTCTGGAGTCGTTCCTGAGGATTGGAGAATAGCTAATGTAACCCCACTTTTTAAAAAAGGAGGGAGAGAGAAAATGGGGAATTAGAGACCAGTTGGTCTAATATCGGTAGTGGGGAAACTGCTAGAGTCAGTTATTAAAGATGGGATAGCAGCGCATTTGGAAAGTGGTGAAATCATTGGACAAAGTCAGCATGGATTTACAAAAAGTAAATAATGTCTGACGAATCTTATAGAATTTTTCGAGGATGTAGAGTGGATAAGGGGGAACCAGTGGATGTGTTATATCTGGAATTTCAGAAGGCTTTCGACAAGGTCCCGCATAAGCTGGCAGACAAGAAGCAAAGGGTAGGAGTAAACGGGTCCTTTTAAGAATGGCAGGCAGTGAGTAGTGGGGTACCACAAGGCTCAATGCTGGGACCCCAGCTATTTACAATATACATTAATGATTTGGATGAGGGAATTGAATGCAACATCTCCAAATTTGCAGATGACACCAAGCTAGGGGGTATAGTTAGGTGTGAGGAGAATGCTAGGAGGCTGCAGGGTGATTTGGATAGGCTGAGTAACTGGGCAGATGCATGGCAGATGCAGTATAATGTGGATAAATGTGATGTTATCCACTTTGGTGCCAAAAACATGAGGGTGGACTATTATCTGAATGGTGGCAGATTAAGAAAAGGGGAGATGCACCGGGACCTGGGTGTCATGGTACACCAGTTAACCAGACAGTACCATGTTCACTAGCCGTTGGAAGGTTGCCGGCGCATTGCGCATTCCAAATGCCATTACTGTGTACTGAATAAAGTTATCAGGCGTAACGAACGCTGAGATCTCCCTCGCCCGCCTAGTCAAAGGAACTTGCCAATATCCTTTTAGCAAGTCCAAATTAGACACAAAAGATGCACTTCCCACATGATCCATGCAATCCTCCATCCATGGAAGAGGATAGCAATCCGGCTTAGTTACAGCATTCACCTTCCGAAAGTCCGTGCAAAACCTGTCCTCCCCATTAGCCTTCATAGCCAGTAGACACGGAGAACTCCACGGACTACAACTAGGTTCAGCAATTGCATGCTGCAGCATATAGTCAACCTGACCTCTAAGGTGATGACGCTTGTCAGGATTGACCCGTTACGGATGCTGTTTAATTGGCACAGCACCGGGCACGTCAATATCATGCTGCAACACAAACATCTGAGAAGGCACATCCGAGAACAGTGACCCATTTGACCCCACAAAGCAAGCAGATCATCCCGCTAACTTTCAGACAAATGAGACAACCGCAAGGGAAACGACTCCAAAGTTTCAGAGCTTTCCCTGCGTCACTGCCACAGACAACCGTGCCTCACCCACATCACCACCCGTGTCAGGGGGCAGCACTGCTACCGCCAAAACTGGCTTAGACAAAACTGAAGGACACAGCTCCTCCCCATCAACCCGGACATGCTCCTGCTCATGGTACTGCTTCAGCATGTTGACATGACAGGGCTGAGTCTTATGCCTCCAATCAGGGGTACCAATAATGTAATCCCTTGCACCAACCTTCTTAACCACCTGATAGGGACCACTATACCGAGCCTGCAGACTGGAACCAGGAATAGGCAACAACACCAGGACCTTGTCACCTGGAGAAAAAGTCATACTTGAAGTCTTCCTGTCGAACCAGCCCTTCATCCTAGACTGAGCAGTAGCAAGATTACTCATTGCCAGTTCGCATGCCCTCCGCAGTCTAGACCTAAAAGTACAGACTTGGTCTAAAATACTACGTTTTGATTTCTCCTGCAACCATTTCTCCTTCAGGACCCTCAGCGGACCACGAACAGTATGCGCGAACACCAGGTCAGCAGGACTGAACCTTAAAAACTCCTGCATGACCTCACGCACCGCAAACATAACTAGATGAACCCCCTCATCCCAGTCTTTTTCAAACTCCAGGCAGTAAGTCCTCAACATAGATTTCAAAGTCTGGTGAAAGCGCTCGAGAGCTCCCTGGCTCTCAGGATGATACACACTGGAGTAACAATGCTCAATATCAAACAACTTCATTACCTGACCAAAAACCTTTGACATGAAGTTGGAACCTTGGTCACTCTGCACTACCTTGGGCAAACTGAACAACGAAAAAAACTTAGTGAGAGACTTCACAATGGCAGGGGCAGTAATGTTACGCAAAGGGACCACCTCCGGAAAGCGGGTAGACGCACACATAATTGTCAATAAAAACTTGTTGCCCACCCTTGTCCGAGGTAGAGGACCCACACAATCAACTATAATCCATTCAAACGGCTCCCCGACCACATGGATTGGATATAAAGGCGCAGGATCAATTGATTGGTTCGGCTTTCCTGCCACCTGGCAAATGTGACAACGCCTACAGTGCTGCTTCACATCCTTGTTCAACCCTGGCCAAAAAAAATTCCGTAAGATACGGTCATACGTCTTATTGACCCCCAAATGTCCACCCAGAGGTCCATTATGAGCCAAACTGAGTATCTCGTCCCTATACCGACGAGGTATCACAACCTGATCAACCACGCTCCAATCATAATGCCCTGACATATCCAAGGGAGAGCACCTTCGCATCAGTAAGCCATTCCTCTCAAAATACCCCTTTGCTGTGGAATCCACATCCCCCTCAGGCACCGCGCAGCGAAACAGATCTGATAAACCTGGATCACTCTTTTGCTCCTCAACCAGCCGGTCACGTGACAGCGACACCGGCACATTTTCAGACACGACCCCATCTTGAGATGTAGAAACACCCTTCATAACACAGGATCCATCATCATGATCCCCAAAAATGCTCTCACTCAGGTCCACTACATCTTCAAACTTTGCCTGGCTCTTAGCCATAGCCCTCGTGACAGCACAAGCTGTGAAGACCTTCTGATGCTGCATAGCCAATCTATCAGGACTCTGCACCACCGGTTGACAGGCGGCTGCGGCAAAAAAAGGGTCTCGACCCGAAACGTCGCCTATCTCCTTCGCTCCTTAGATGCTGCTGCACCCGCTGAGGTTCTCCAGCTTTTTGTGTAACCCTTTATTCTCCAGCATCTGCAGTTCCTTCTTTAATGCCCAATTTCATTTCGGAGTCACGTGAGTGACTTTGTGAAGAACCCGCCAGCACGCATGCGCGACATATCTTCGCTCGCATTTGCAGTCGACGGCTGGAGGAGGAGCGCGGCTCACCACCAGCTCAGGACCACCTCAGGTAAGTATAAACAACCTTCAGCTGGTTGGTTTTCTGTTTGAATATTTTTCTTTCCTACAGGAACATGGACTAAAGGAGTAAGGGCCGCAGGACATCCGGAAGGACCTGCCGGCCACCCATCCCGGAGCTCCCTTCTACAGCACCCGCTGGAAGGGCCGGGAAAAAGGCGCGCAAATCGGGGAGCCCTGTAGTCACAGGACACGAATCACCGACACAGCTGAGCTCTAGCGGGGTTCCCGCAGAGCAAGAAGTCGGTATAGCGCCGGAGCAGGTGGACCCTGACTCCATTTCATTATCGCCAACAGGATCGATGGCAGAGGCGAGCAAAGAGGGTTTACGTGCTGCTGCACGGCCCTTCTCCCTGAGCCCTCATGGAGGAGCCAGGGATAGAGCTCGACAACCTAGCCCTTTTCGGGCAGAGGTTTCACCAGGAGCCGCAAGATTGCGGCCTGGTGTATCAGCGAGACCCGAGTCCACTGGCAGACCAAGAAGGGCCAGTAGAGACTCACCACCTAGTTGGGCAGGAGGAGTCACACAGGTGTAGTCTCGCCACGGTCACCGCTTCCCCCGCTGGGGGCGGGACGGGACCGTACGCCGTCTGGGTCCAGAAAAAGGACAGTCGGCAAGCCCGCGCGGATGTCGGGTCACCACGCCGCGGCGTTGGGTGCCGACTTCTCACCGCATATGCCCTCAGAGGCAGCCGGATTTAGCTCAGCCAAAAGAAGGCGTATGAGCATATCCGCGCGGGAGTCGTTCAGTTTCGCTGAGGCAGCTGGTAGCGACTTATCGTCACGGCACCGATATTACCTCGACGAGGTACGGGCCGATAATAGGAGCCTCAGAAGTTCCTTCGGGCATGAGGACTCTAACCGCCCATTCATGCACGATGAAGGGCGCATAGATCGAATGGAGAGGATCATGGAACAAGTCCTGCTCAATCAAAGACAGGAAACACACAGTTCCAGGGGACTCATGAACATATCCCCATCATCTATGGATAGCATGAGGCCAGAAGAGGAGGAATTCTTGGTACATGCTCCAGTTGCACCTGATGTTCCCCACGAAGGGCTCCTGGACGTGGCAGCCAAGTTTGGATTACCCATATCATCGGGACAACCCCTCAATACCAAGCTGGCTGCTACCATAGATTTCCTCACAAACCATCAGCTACAGGAGGAGGTCCTTGCAAAGGCCATGGATAGACACAAGGCGCCGGGCAATTGCAATTCGCTCAATGTGCCTATTGTCAACATGCCAATTTGGGGCAATATCAGCCCGGGCATTAGAACTCAGGAAGTAAAATTACAAAGAATCCTGAAGTTAGTTACATCTGGGATTACCACGTTTGCAAGGTCGGTGGATGGAGTGGATTTGAACACCGAACAGGAGGATGCCCTGGCACTACTTTGCAATACGCAATATGAAATTAATGCTTTTAGGAAAAGCATCATTAAGCCTACATTAAACCCCAATTTTGCGGGGTTATGCAGAGCACCTCCAACACCACCACCCAGACAACTATTCGGAGAAGACCTCCCGAAGCAGGTCAAAGATTTAGATGACCATGCCAAAACAGTGGGTCTGATGAGGTCACACACCTTGACCAGACAGACGGCCAAGAAACCGAAAGGCCAGCAAGGACCTACGTTCCGGCGCCTCCTCTGTACCAACAGCCTCAACAGCCCAAGCCTTTTTTAGGGCTAGGCCCTCAATGGCCAGCATGGAAAATGCGGTTTCCATATTACCAGCGTAACCCAGCACCTCCACATCCCACCAAACACGTCAGGGACCACCGATAACCATGAAGGTAAGGCGGTCTGGTTTTCATGCACTGGCATGTCTAACCTCTCATGTTGGGGGTAGACTACGGGGGTTTAAGGAGGCATGGGAAACCATCACCTCATATGAGTTTATCTTACAAAGTATTCAGGGCTATGAGATTGAGTTCACAAATGGCCAAATTCCTCCACCTCAGCATATGCTGAATCGCAGATTTGCACTTTCCAGGAAGGAAACAGCAGTAGGCTATGCTGAAATCTTGAGACTACAAGAGAAAGGTGTGATAGAAAGAACTACACATGAACCGATTGAATTTTTATCTAATATATTTACTAAAACCAAAAAAGATGGTGGATGTCGGGTCATTATAGATCTAACCCATTTGAATACCTTTGTAAAATATACCCATTTCAAAATGGACACGTTTGAAACAGCCAAATCTTTGATTTCTGGGGGCTGCTTCATGGCATGCATTGATTTGAAAGATGCATACTATTCAGTATCCGTTCAGAAACATCACAGGAAGTTCTTGAAATTCATCTGGATGGATCAACTTTGGCAATATAAAGCTTTGCCCAATGGGCTTACCACAGCCCCTAGACTGTTTACCAAATTACTCAAGCCAGTGTTAGCTACACTGAGGAGGGAAAATCACACGGTCATGGCTTATCTAGATGATATCCTAATTATTGGGCATACATTGGAATCAGCAAAATTGGCAGTTTAAGCCATTGTGGAAATATTCCAAAAAATGGGATTTATTATCCATCCAGATAAATCAAAGTTCTGTCCTTCACAGACCATGGACTATCTGGGGTTCACAATAGATTCCAATCACATGATTGCCACCATACCAACTAACAAAGTTGGGATGTCATTCAAACATGCAAGAACCTGGTCTGCGCCAGTATACCATCAATCAGACAAACTGCTAAGGTAATTGGGAAAATCGTAGCAGTTTTTCCAGCTGCTCAATTCGGACCTTTACATTATCAAAATTTACAAAGATGTAAGATTTCAGCGTTAAAATTGAATGCTGGACATTTTGATAGACCTATGCAGCTGCCACTCAAGGCAAAAATTGAGTTACAATGGTGGATTGACAATATCCATAACTCATTTAAACCCATTGTTGTGCCTCGTCCGGTGGTATACTTACAAACAGACGCAAGCTCCCATGGCTGGGGAGCTACGGACAACAACACCAGTTGTGGGGGCAGATGGGACTCACTATAATCTATCCTTTTGTTAGCACAAGGGATAAATTATTTGGAGATGCTTGGGGCATTCCACGGACTCAGAGCTTATTGTTCAAACTTTACTGACACTCATGTCCGTCTCCAAATAGACAACACCA
The DNA here is from genome assembly GCA_963514005.1 of Raja brachyura. The sequence goes on from OY740805.1 coordinate 33,566,521, forward strand.
CTGCGGTGGCATATCTAAATCATTTGGGCGGTACCAGGTCAATTTCATGTGATGAATTGGCTAATACAATTTGGCTCTTGTGTATACAAAGGAATATTTGGATTTCAGCTACCTATTTACCAGGTAAGCTCAACACAGTGGCGGACACCAGGTCACGGAAATTTAATGACAACATTGAGTGGATGTTGAATTCCCAAATATTCGAACAAATTACAGCCAAATTTGGTAAGCCGGATATTGACCTTTTTGCGTCATGGTTAAACCATCAGGTACCAACATATGTATCATGGGAGCCAGATCCTGGGGCAATGGCGATGGACGCTTTCTCGCTAGACTGGGGGAAATGGTTTTTCTATGCATTTCCTCCATTTTGCCTCATCAGTCGGGTATTGCGGAAAATCCAGCTAGATGCTGCTAATGGCATTCTTATCATACCCGACTGGCCTACTCAGTCATGGTATCCGGTGGTCCTTGGTATGATCAGTCAACCATGGGTCCTCTTAGAGGGTTGCCCACAATTGGTGATGAACCCTGTTACAGGGGAACCACATCCCTGCCATAGTCATTTGAATTTATTGGCTTGCAGGATTTAAACAGACCATTACTGCAGTATGGTCTCTCATCAAGGACCATGGATACCATGGGAGCATCATGCAGGGAGTCCACAAGACGGCAATATTTATCGCACATCAGAAAATGGGAAACCTACTGCGGCCGCTTGGACATTGCATATGACTCCGTTTCAATCACAGATGTGCTGGAGTTCTTTGCGGGGTTACATCATGACGAACACCTCAGCTACAGTGCCATCAATAGCGCCAGGAGTGCACTATCATCCTACCTCAATATGGAGGTAGGATCCAATAAACTGGTGTCCAAACTGATGCGGGGAATATTTAATTCCAATCCGCCTAGACCTTGTTACAATGTCACCTGGGATATTGGGAAAGTACTGACCCTGCTCAGGACATGGTCGCCCATGATTGGGCTTGAATTGGACAAACTCACCCTGAAGCTGGTGATGTTATTGGCACTTACTTCGGCACAAAGGGTACAGACTCTTCACAAGGTCAAGATTGACAGAATGATCTCTACCCCAGGTAAGGTTATTTTCTTTATTGATGAATTGCTTAAGCAGCACAGGCCTGGATTCACAGGGCTGCAGCTGGTGTTTCCAGCATACCCCGCTGATGCCAGGCTATGTTTAGCCACCCATATCCGCCACTATATTAAAGTGACGCGGAAATTAAGGGGAATGGAGCAATACTTGCTAATCAGCCACAAAAGACCTCACCTTAGAGTGACGGTACAGACAATCTCCAGATGGCTCAGGATCGTTTTGAACGAAGCAGGTATAGATACTAATGTATTTAAATCCCATTCCACCAGGGCTGCATCAACATCAGCGGCAAAGGTCATGAAGGTGCCCATGGACCATATACTAGCCACAGCGGGATGGACCAGTGAAGCCACTTTTCAGCGGTTTTATAATAAACCTATTACCGCTCCTGGAATGTTCGCAGAAGCTGTGCTGAATGCAGGCCGAGAACATACGACCACATGTGAGGGGGTTTTCTTTTGTTATTATTAATAAATGTTATTATTTTTTCAGAACAAGCAGTCTGAAAAATTTTGATTACTCCTATCCATCCTTATTGTGGCGTGTGTGATAGTATGGACGTTGTCCAGGGCGTGAAATCACAGAGCTTTGAAGTCTTCACGAAGTCACTCACGTGACTCCGAAATGAAATAGTAAGATTAAACGAGAACTTACCAGTTTGAAGTTTGATCTTTATTTTATGAGGAGTTGCGATGAGGGATTTCGTGCCCTCCGCTCCCAACCCTCGATCATAAAGTCAACTGGTAACTAGAGTCTCTTCAATCTTACTATAACAAGTCATTTCTTTGGTTTGTTGGTTCTGTGATTCCACACCGCTGCTTTGAAGAGATGTCGCGCATGCGTGCTGGCGGGTTCTTCACGAAATCCCTCATCGCAACTCCTCATAAAATAAAGATCAAACTTCAAACTGGTAAGTTCTCGTTTAATCTTACTATTCTTGTTGACAGGCGGCTCTGGCCCAATTGTTTGCCTCGCCTTTTTAAAAAGTTTGTGTTCACTAAATGGATTTTGGTTGTCAGGTGGCTGCAGCCCAATTGTTTAGCTCGCCTTTTGAAAGAGTTTGTGTTCACAAAATTGATTTTGGTTGTCAGGTGGCTGCGGCCCACACACACACACACACACACACACACACACACATTCACTCACACATACACACACACGTTCACTCACACATACAAACACACAGACTCATTCACTCACACACTCAGACACACCAGACACATGCCGTCAGGGTAGGCAAGATAGGCACTGCCTACCCGGACTAAAATTATAACATAGTAATTACTAAATATAAATAATTAAGGCATGGGAGAATTATACCTGTCTAAGAGATCAATCCATGCATAATTCTCCGTGCCTTTCATCCGCAGCGCTTGTAAGCCTTGCAGCTCTGTGCAGCCAACATGCCATCAGCATTGCCTGAAGCCATCAATTTCAAGTGGGGCTAAAGGCAGCAGAAATTCTGCCTTTGCAGCACGGTGCATGTGCAGCAGCCTACTTTATTGGCAGGGTTTTCAAATATGGATTGGTATTATTTTAAGTGTATGTTAGGAAACAGGGAGAGAAGAATGGAGTTCATGTACCAATGATGTGGCGAGTACATTTTGTGTTTGTTTTTAAATACTGTGTTTCCCGGGGTGTGGGGGTGGGGGGAGATATCTTTCACAGCGTTTGGGGAGTCTGGCCTGGGGTAAAGTTGCGGGGAGGGCACGAATATTGTGAAGGAGGGGATCGGGATAATGCCACTTGCGACGCTCCTTGCATGGAGGCGTGTAAAACCTCTCTCCTGCCGCTCGCTGGCCTCACTCATGTCTCGCAAATCCTTAAATTCCGACAGCGCAATTAAGGTTACTCAGCTGTGGGAATTTAAGGATTTGCAGGAAGTCTCTGACATGAGCGAGCGGCAGGTGAGAGATGTTCAGACGGAGACCACTGCCAGAGGTGAGCGGGCCGGAAGAAGGCGTGGAAGTGGCATACAGTTTCACTGTCGAGTCCCGGCGGCCGCTCGCAGCTACCCGAGCTGCTTCTATCTCCGGCTACAATGTGGTGGTCCACGCCTGGAGCACCGCAGCAGCGGTAAGTGAGTGAGTTACTGGCATTATGCCCGACCCCTTCATTCTCAACAGTCCTGCTCTCCCAGCAACTTTACCCCTGGCACTGACTCTCCACACGCTGTGAAAGGAACTGTCCCCCCAATTGGCCACTTGAACAAGTGTTGTCATTCAATAAGATGACAACTAATTCAACTTTTCCCTGTGTGCTATCGTTTTTCCCACCATCTCTCCAACTGCCATCACCCCCTCCCCCCTCTGCCACCCATTCAGTAATTCAGAATAAAGGAGTCTAGGAAGCCTTGGGCAAATTTAATTGTTACTGTTTTTATTTTATTTTTTAATTTTACAGAGAGAATAATCTGCGCATGCGCGGTTTATATATTTTTTTTATCCGAGTGAGTGCCTGCCCTGAGTAATTACTCACGGCACGTGCCTGACACACACAGGCTCATTTACTCACACACTCACCCAGTACTAAAATGCCAAGTAACTTCAGAACGTGTTGAATATACAGTGTGTAAAACGAATCTTTAACGCCTCCCGTAGAGGCTGCTGCTGCTGAAGCAAAAACGTGCTTTAAATAACATCCAACAAACACACTCACTATAGACAGAGCAGTCAGATCTCTTGAATTATTCAATGGCGCCTGCACTCGGCACCATCTTGACATCACTCTCTGGCTGCTTGCCACGAAACGGAAATGACGCACTCAGCGCCAGCATGCCGCTAACTGGAAACAACGTCACTGGCGCCATCTTGCAACTAAGCAAAAATCACAGAATGTGTGCCAATTTTGAAATTAAACACAGTTCTGATCTAATAAAATGTTTATTCACTCTATCCATCCGAAACTGTTGCAAGCAAGCCCTTTAAAAGCCAAGCCATTCGGGGCAAAAAACACTTAGCAAGCCAACAAATCACACTCGTTTGCTGAAAGCACTTATGAAAAAGTCAATTGGGCCAAAAAAACACGTAGCAAGCCAACAAAACACACTCGTTTGCTGTAAGCGCTTAAAAAAAACCCAATCGGGCCAAAAAAACACTTAGCAAGCCAACAAAACACACTTGTTTGCTGAAAGCACTTAAAAGAAAGCCAATTGGGCCAAGAAACCCACAGCAAGCCAACAAAACACATTTTTGATGAAAATCACATCCTGGGGACTTACTGTGGCGTAGACGCGCTTTCAGTGATATTCACAGCTCAGAGAGCCATGGCCCTCTGGCTTCCTGGGTCTGGGAGAGACTGAGTGAGGCACGACACATCCGGGTTTTATAGTCCCTCCCCCCTGCCACCAGCGGGGGCACCAGAGAGCATGGCAAATTTAAAAAAAAACATTAATATCTCTCTGATATTTCATCAATGGGAAACATCCTCTGGTCCAGGAAGGCAGAGGGGGGCTCTGAGCGAGTTGGCCAGAAATGACAGCCATAGGTGGTGGCATTCTCTCGGAAATCCCAGTAGAGCGAGCCAAAAGCAGTCAAGATCAGACTTTTAGTACTATAATAAGGTAGATAGATATGGACACATTGATCTGTTCTGTATTCATGTCTACTATATTCTGTTGTGCTGACGCAAAGCAAGAATTTCATTGTCCTATCTGGGACACATGGCAATAAACTCTCTTGAATCTTGAATATTGTTCAGTGAAAAGGGATAGACAGACAGCATTGTTTAAACGTGTTAATTAAAAATCTCCTGGGAACCGTTGACCTGGTTAGCCAACCTAAGCTTGGACTGACAGTGGGAGCTTCACATGTTTCAGTGTCCCATCTGCAAAGACTACAGCACTCACTTTGTCCAACTGATTGGTGAGGCTGCACTCGAGAATATTATGTTGAAAAGGACACAAAGTGCTGGAGTAACACAACGGGTCATAAGTGATAGGAGCAGAATTTAGTCAAAGGGCCCATCGTCTACTCCGCCATTCAATCATGGCTAACCTATCCCTCCCTCCTAACCCCATTCTCCTGCCTGCTCTCAATAACCTCTGATACCCATACTAATCAAGAGTCCATCTATTTTGGCCTTAACATTATCCACTGACTTGGCCTCCACCGCCTTCTGTAGCAAAGATTTCCACAGACTCACTACCCTCTGGCTAAAGAAATTCCCCCTCATCTCCTTCCTAAAAGAACGTTCTTTAATTCTGAGGCTATGACCTCTAGACCTAGACTCTCCCACTGGTGTAAACACCCTCTCCTCTCTATTCAAGCCTTTCATTATTCAGTACGTTTTGATGAGGTCCCCCCGCATTTTTCTAAACTGCAGCGAGCACAGGCCCAGTACAGTCAAACGCTCATCATGCAGCATCTCTGGAGAACATGGGGAGGTGACCAAGTCAAGCCTAATGCACCAATTAAGTCATAGTGTGGAAACAGGCCCTACAGCCCAACTTGCTCTTCTTAACCAACATGCCTCGTCTGCACTAGTCCCACATTGTCCCATGACCCTTTAAACATTTTCTGTCCATGTACCTGTCCAAGTGTTTTTTTAATTTTAGATATACAACATCAGGGTTCAATCATGACTATGGGTGCTGTCTGTACAGAGTTTGTACGTTCTCCGTGTGTCAGCATGGCTTTTCGTCAGGTGATCTGGTTTCCTCCCACACTACAAATATGTGCAGGTTTACAGGTTAATGTGAAAATACAACACTCTTAACCCTTGGATTGAAAGCATCTGTAAATGCTTGTGTCTCAGAACTGTTCTGTTGCTTTAGCATTTTGTACGTGATTATATTTTCTAGAAACACCTCCACATGTTCCATGGCATGATTTGGCACAGACTACATAAAGAACATTGCAATAGTCTTGGCGTGGATCAGTCTGAGCCACAGCCCACTGTTCCAATGCACATTATAAGCAGATGGCACTGTGCTAAATGTCACAACTCTCCCTACACACAAAGGGCAATTTACAGAGGCCAATGGGATGCAAGAAGAAGCCTCCACGTGGCGCATCCCGGGCAATGCTGACAACAAAAACTACCACAGTGACTGACTGAAGTAGCCAATTCTGCAACCACCGACCGTCAACCGTCACTGACCGACCGGAAAGACGTGATATAGAAGATGGCCGGACACGAGGAAGAAGATAGGGGCCAATTAACCAACAAACCCACATGTCTTTTAGATATCGTGGAAACCTGGAGCACCTGGAGGAATCCCACGTGGTCACAGGGAGAACGTGCAAACTCCGAACAGACAGCACCCAAGGTCAGGATAGAACCCTGGTCTCCGGCCCTGTGAGACGATGGCTCTACCCACAGCTCCACAGTACCTCAGAAATATTAACCCTTTCCAGACACTGTATACGGCCCAACCTGCTGAATGCCCACAACGTTCTCTGTATTTTGTTGGCAGTTTATGGTCAGACTTACATTCCAATCACTCATTCAACTGGAAAAACTAAAACAAAACACAGATGCTGAAAATCCAAATGGAAACACCATTCATCATCAGTATTAGATCTGAAATGTAAGGTCTGTTTCACCTTGCAGATGCTGCCTGACCTGCTGAGTATTTGGGGCAATTTCTGCTTTTATTCAATATTTTAATCCATGCATTTATTTGGTTTTGGCCGCAGCTGTGGTAACAGGTCACAAAAGTGACATTAAATCAGATTCCAGCTGTTTCTGCAATTGTCAAAGTTAATTCTCATAGTTACAGCTGGTCTGTGGTCGCACCACGTGGCTTTGCTGCCATCTAGTGGCGGAACCAAGAGGTGACGCAGTTAACGCGTTGAAATGAACGGATCGACAGACAGCTCTGATTTCAGTTGCTGTTTATTTCACTCTTCCCACATTTACATTCCCCCAGGGTTTATTACCGCGCTCACTGGGGTTTCACGACGCGGAATTTGGGGATTAAATGGGAGCCGTTCAGCGCCGACCTGTTGTCCACCGGGTTTCTGCCCCACAGCCCCTGAGCCCGCTCCTGACGCCGGTCCCGGGACTCGACCCTTTTACACAGCCGGAGCGGAACCGGAGCAGATCCTCATCCAGTTTTCATCCTGAGTCCAGAAGAAAGGATAAAGTTTCTCCATGAATTTATTCCCACTGAAGGTGTGGAGATGGGACTTGGTGTCCGCGTCGTAAAATGAAACTGTCCCGGACTCGTAACAGAGATAAACTCCCAGCCTCCCGGGGATGGGACGGGCGGGGAGAGGGGATGGAGGGGAGGTGAATGCATCAAACTTGTTATCCCACCGCCAGATGCTCCAGACTCCAGTCTCCGGGGTCAGTGTGCCCTCTCTCTTCCTCTCCACAGACTCTGCAGCGACGCCCAGACTCCAGTGCCTACTCCCCGCCACCTTCACCTCCCAGTAATGTCTCCCCGATGTGAATCCCTCTGATCCCAGCACACCCTCCCAGTATGTAAACCTCTTCCCGGTGTCAGGGAGACGCCTCCGGGTCCAGGTCCATCTCACCCTCTTCCGATCCTCAGACACCTCGAGCTCCGCATGCGCTGTTTCCACATCCAGGGTGACGGAGACTGGGGGGAGAAGCAGAGAATCAGAGAGTCCCCGGGGGTCGGGGGAGACTCTGGCAGCGCGGCCCCGGGACCGGGGGAGAGGCCGCTCGGCCTCAGGCACAGGCGGGCGGACAACTGGAACCTTGCCCGGGGTTTAACCCCAACCACATCCGGTGAACAACAGACATCTCTCCCGGAATTTTTATCCAGGGATGGAGATGGGAATTTCGTGAGGTAGGGGAGGGTGGACGGGGAGTGGGACAGAATGTGTGGATACTTGTGGTTGTAGGGTCGCTGAAAGGGAGGGGATTCACCGGTGGATTTGATGGTTGTGTACAACCAAGAGCACGCTGATCTCATTGTGAACCAATATATGAACTTCACTGAGAGACTTGGCAATGTTCAGCATGTAAGGCTGGTCCAGAAAGTGAAGGCAGGTGGGATCCAAGGCGAGCTGGTGAAATGGATCCAAAATTGGCTTGGTGGTTGGAGGTAGAAGGTAGCGGTAGAAGGATGATTTTTCTGCTTGGACGTCTGTGACTGGTGGAGTGCAGCAGAGATCAGTGCTGCAACCTTTGCTGTTTATGTTATATGTTCATGGCTTGGATGTGAATGTAGGAGGTGTGATTAGTAAGTCTGTGGAGGACGCAAACATTGTGGATAGCGAGGAAGGTTGTCTAAGTCTGCAGCAGGATATCGGGTAGATTATCAAAACCTTAATCGCATGCAGGGATATCAGATCAAGAGAGTGCAGGTTTATCTTTAGAGCAAGGAATTTTAAAGTGGATCTGAGTTGGACGTTTTGTTTACACTGAGAGTGGGTGATATCTGGAACATGCTACAGAGGAGGTGGTGGAGTGAGATGTAATCACTATATTTGAGGCATTTAAATAGGTGAAGTGCAGAAGAATAGCGATGTAATGTGGGCAAATCAATTAGTATAGCTGAGGGAAAGGTGGTCACGGACATGATAGGCCGAAGGGCCGGACTCTGTAATGTATAACCATGGCTCTCGGTTCCAAGAGCACAGAATGACTGAGTATCCATAGCCACCGGTGCAGGGAATTCCAAATGTTCCCCAGTCTCGGTGTGCAGTAATGTCTCCTTATCTCTGTCCTACATGGTGCAGCCCACATTCTGAGAGAGTGCCTGTTCTCCAGACCACTCAGACAGGGGAAAGATCCTCCCTGCATCCAGCCCACTGAGCCCTGTAAGAACTTTGTGTTTCACTGAGATCTCCTCACATACACCCGAACTCTCGAGTACACAGGCCTAGTCTACTTAATCTCACCCCGCACAGCAAAAATCATTGTCCCAGGAACAGGTATTGTTAATCTTTGCTGCATTTCCTGTGTCAAGTCTGTCAATTTATCGGTACACAGGAGCATAGGAACACAAGAAAACAGGAGCAGGATTAGGATCCGCTCCTCAGGCTTGCCCCTCCATTCAATGTGATCGTGCCACCAATTCGTTTTCTGTGTGAGTTCTTCATAACCTTATATATTCGCTCTATCAAATATTTATTTGTCACCAAGTTGCACATATCCAATAGCTCAGCTTTTCACTACCACCTTGGGCACAACATTCCAGATACTCACTGCCCTCTGAGAGACGCAACTTCTACACACCGCATGAGAGGCCGCTCTGGAAGGTTGGATCTCATGGAATCCGGGGTGAACTAGCTGATGGAATACAACATTTACCTGAAGGTCGCAGACAGAGGATGTTGGTAGAGGGTTGTTTTTCAGACTGGAGACAGATCCACTGTTGTTCCTTATTTATATAAATGATTGGGTGTGTATGTAGGTTGCACGGTTAGTCAGTTCGCAGATGGAACTAAAATTGGTGACATTGTGGAGAATGGAGAAGGTTATGAGAGAGTAAATGGGATCCCTGTGAACTGGGCCAATGGGCTCAGGAACAGCAAGCGGGATTTATTGATGTGAAGGTGAGGTGATACACTTTACTGAGACAAACCAGGGCAGGACATCTATATTACTAAAAGTCTGAGCTTGACCGCTTTTGGCTCACTGTGGTGTGATTTCTGAGAGAACGCCGCCACCTATTTTTGGCCAGCTCGCTCAGAGCCCCCTCCTCCTTCCCGGACCAGAGGATTTTTCCCATCGATGAAAAATCAGAGAGATATTAATGTTTGAAAACAATTCGCCATTCTCATTCCTGCCCCTGCTGGAGGGCGGGGGAGGGACTATAAAACCAGGAAGTGGGGTGCCTCACTGAGTCTCTGCAAGATGGAGGAAGCCAGAGGGTCATGTCTCTCTGAGCTCTGAACAGCATTGAACACATGTCTACTCAACTGTGAGTGCCCATAATGTGGTTCTACAAATGCTTGCACAAAGTGCCTTTATTGGTTCCAAAATGCTTGCAAAAAGTGTCTCTACTGGTTCTAAAATGCTTGCAAAAAGTGTCTCAATTGGTTCTAATATGCTTGCAAAAGGTGTCTATCGGTTCTAACATGCTTGCGGAAAGTGTCTATTGGTTCTAACATGCTTGCGGGAAGTGTCTATTGGTTCTAAAATGCTTGCAGAAAGTGTCTATTGGTTCTAAAAGGCTTGCAGAAAGAGTGTCTCTATTGGTTCTAAAATGCTTGCAGTGTCTCTATTGGTTCTAAAATGCTTGCAGGCAGAGTGTCTCTATTGGTTCTAAAATGCTTGCAGAAGGTGTCTCTATTGGTTCTAAAATGCTTGCAGAAAGTGTCTCTATTGGTTCTAAAATGCTTGCAGAAAGTGTATCTATTGGTTCTAAAACGCTTGCAAAAAGTGTGTCCGTTGGTTCTAAAATGCTTGCAAAGTGTGTCTATTGGTTCTAAAATACTTGCAAAAAGTGTCACTATTGGTTCCAAAATGCTTGCAAAAAGTATCTCTATTGGTTCTAAAATGCTTGCAAAAATTGTCTCTATTGGTTCTAAAATGATTGCAATAAGCGTCTCTATTGGTTCTAAAATGCTGCCGGGCCAGAGTGACTGAGCTGCCTGGCCAGAGTGACTGAGTTGCCTGGCCAGAGTGACTGAACTGCCTGGCCAGAGTGACTGAACTGCCTGGCCAGAGTGACTGAGCTGCCTGGCCAGAGTGACTGAGCTGCCAGCCCAATAACCCATTTGGCCCACAATGTCCATACTAGCCCTCTGTAAACCAGTCCCTTTGACCCACAACACACATACTAGTGCTCCAGAAAGCCCCCCCCCCTCCCCACTGGCCAGCAATATATGAATTGGCGGAGAGGTGGAAAATTGCATTGGGGGACCACCCCTCCAGTGTTAGTCTAGTACACATTAAACGGGGAACTTTATAGAACAGAGATCTCGGGCTGCAAGCACACAGAGCCATGGAAGATGCAACAGTGACAGGCAGGGTGGTGAAGATTGTGTTTGTCACTCATGCTTTCATAGGTCAGGATATTAAATACAGCTTCTGACACAATAAGGTTGTTAGCAAATTAGAGAAGTTCCAAAAGGATTTACAATCATTTCATCAGGTCTGAACAGCTGGGATATAAGGACATGTTGGACAGGCAGGGACATTTTTCTTTGGAGCCCATCAGGATGCTTTTAAAAATGTTTATAAGATATATATATGGTGCACAGATCAGGTGAATAGCCACAGTATTTTACCCAAGGCAGGAGAGTCAAAGTCTCTGACTGTGATGCTTCCCAGCTGATGAGTTTAGTGGTAGATCAAATCTCCAATTTCTCTTCAGTCCACAATAGAATTAATCTTTGCATCTAGGAATTGCTTAAAGATGTATGGGATTGAACTGCAGATGTTTGTTTAACCCAAAGATAGACTCAAAAAGCTGTTGTAACTCAATGGGTCAGGCAGCATCTCTGGAGAGAAGGAATGGGTGACGTTTCGGTTCGAGACCCTTCTTCAGACTGGTTAGGGATAAGGGAAACAAGAGATATAGGCGATGATTTAAAGAGATAAAGAACAATTAATGGAAGATATGCAAAAAATAACAATGGCATAGGCCATTGTTAACTGTTTGTTTGATGAAAATGAGAAACTAGTGCGACTTGGGTGGGGGAGGGATAGAGAGAGAGGGAATGCCGGGGCTACCTGAAGTTAGAGAAATGAACATTTCATACCACTGGGCTGTAAGCTGCCCAAGCAAAAAATGAGATGCTGTTCCTCCAATTTGTGTTTAACCTCACTCTGACAATGGAGGAGACCTAGGACAGAAATGTCTGTGTGGGAATGGGAAGGAGAATTAAAGTGTTCAGCAACCGAGAGATCAGGTAGGTTCAGGCAGACTCAGCGAAGGTGTTCAGCAAAATGATTGCCCAGTCTGGTCTCGTTTGGTCTCATCGATGTATAAGAGCCCACATCTTGAACAATGGGTACAGTAAATGAGGTTGGAGGAGATGCAAGTGAACCTCTGCTAACCTGAAAGGACTGTTGGGGTTCCTGGACAGAGTCGAGGGAGGAGGTATAGGGACCGGTGTTGCATCTTCTGCGGTTGCAGGGGATCGTAGCTGGGGAGGGGGTGGTTTGAGTGGGAAAGAATGAGTTAACCAAGGAGTTGCAGAGGGAATGTTCTCTGCGGAAGATAGAAAGGGATGAAGATGGGAAAATGTGGCTAGTGGTGGGATCCCGTGGGAGGAGGCGGAAATCTTGGAGGATTGTGTGTTGTATGCGGCAGCTGATCAGGTGAAAGGTAATGACAAGGGGGACTCTGTCTATGTTGTGACTAATAGAAACATAGAAAACAGGTGCAGGAGGAGGCCATTCGGCCCTTCGAGCCAGCACCACCATTCATTGTGATCATAGCTGATCGTCCCCAATCAATAACCCGTACCTGCCTTCTTCCCATATCCCTTGATTCCCCTAGAGCTCTATCTAACTCTCTCTTAAATCCATCCAGTGATTTGGCCTCCACTACCCTCTGTGACAGGGAATTCCACAAATTCACAACTCTCTGAGGTGAGAAGTTTTTCTCACCTCAGTCTAAAATGGCCTCCACTTTATTCTAAACCTGACCCCTGGTTCTGGACTCGCCCAACATTGGGAAAAAATTTCCTGCATCTAGCTTGTCCTGTCCTTTTATAAATGTATATGTTGCTATAAGATTCCCCCTCATCCTTCTAAACTCCTGTGAATACAAGCCTAGTCTTTTCAATCTTTCCTCATATGACAGTTCCGCCATCCCAGGGATCAATCTCATGAACCTACGCTGCACTGCCTCAATCACAAGGATGTCCTTCCTAAAATTAGGAGATCAAAACTGGACACAATACTCCCAATGTGGTCTTACCAGAGTCCTATACAACTGCAGAAGAACCTCTTTACTCCTATACTGAAATCTTCTTGTTATGAAGGCCAACATGAAAGCTATTCCATTATCTTTCTTCACTGCCTGCTGCACCTGCACGCCAACCTTCAGTGACTGGTGTACAAGGACACCCAGGTCTCGCTGTACCTCCCCCTTACCTAACCTAACCCCATTGAAATAATAATCTGCCCCCTTGTTTTTGCCACCAAAGTGGATAGCTTCATATTTATCTATATTATACTGCATCTGCCACAAATCAGCCCACACACTCAACCTGTCCAGGTCACCCTGCAACCTCCTAACATCCTCTTCACAGTTCACACTGCCACCCAGCTTTGTGTCATCTGTAAACTTCCTAGTGTTGCTCCTAATTCCCTCTTCCAAATCATTAATATATATGGTAAACAGTTGCGGCCCCAACACCGAGCCTTGCGGCACTCCACTCGCCACTGCCTGCCATTCTGAAAATGACCCGTTCACTCCTACTCTTTGTTTCCTGTCTGCCAACCACGTCAACACCCTACCCCCAATACCATGTGCTCTAATTTTAGTCACCAGTCTCCCATGCGGGACCTTATCAAAGGCTTTCTGAAAGTCTAGATGCACTACATCCACTGGCTCCCCTTCATCCATTTTGCTTGACACATCCTCAAAAAATTCCAGAAGATTAGTCAAGCATGATTTTCCTTTCATAAATCCATGCTGACTTGGATTAATCCTTTTACTGCTAAGCAAATGCCCCATCTAGGGGGAGGGGAGGGAGAGCAAGGGCAGAGCTGCGGGGTACCGAGGAGACACGATTGTGGACCTCATCTATGATGGGAGAGGGGAACCCCCATCCCCTAAAGAATGAGGACACCTCGGATGTCCTGGTATGGAACACCTCTTCTTTGGCGCAGATGCGGCGTAGACGGAGGAATTGGGAGTAGGGGATAGTCTTTGCAGGAAGCAGGGTGGGGAGAAGTGTAGTCGAGATAGTTGTGCGAGTCAGTGGGTTTGTAATAGACGTCTATCGATAGTCTATTTCCTGTGATGGAGCATGTGAGATCAAGAAAGGGGAGGGAGCTGTCAGTGATGGTCCAAGTAAATTTGATTGCAGGATGGAAATTGGTGGTGAAGTTGATGAAGTCCATGAGTTCAGTATGGGTGCAGGAGGTAGCACCGATGCAGTCATCAATGTAATGGAGACAGGGCCTTGGAAGTGGGAGGATTCGAAGGAGAAGTTATTACGAGTGAGAACCAGCTCCGCTAGGCAGAGTAGTAGTTGTAGAAGGAAATTGGATGGTTCTGCAGTCGAGGATGAAACAGAGGGCTTTGTCCTTCCTGGTGGGAGATGGAGGTGTAGAGTAACTGAACATCCATGGTAAAGATGAGGGGGTGGGTCTCTGAAAGCAAAGTCATTTAAGGGACGAAGGACATGTGAGGTATCATGGACATATGTCGGTAGAGATTGGACCAGGGGGAAAGGATGCAGTTGAGGTACGTGGAAATCATTTCAGTGGTACAGGAGCAGGCAGAAACAATGGGTCTGCCAGGGCAGTTGTGTTTATCGATTTTGGGGAATGCGAGGCTGGGAAATGATAAGGTGTCAGGTGTATGGCTTGACGATGGCAGAAACAAGAATAATGGAAAAGGTATAAGCTTTACCTTGCTTGAAGTCATCACATATTTCTTTGTTGAATGAAACAGGGCAATGAAACTTTTCAATCGGCAAGGCATCATCTACCATCGACAGTGGTTTGGCTTCATCACGAACCCTGGAAATATTTAACAGCTGGTTATAAACTGAGCATTAGAAATGTTTTGAGCTGTTCCACCAAAACGTACAATGTTTCCGTCAAACAATGTCCTACCTTTGCTTGCCACCAGCTTCCTCCTGAAAGAAATAAAACACAAATCTCAATAGATTCAGATGGACCGTCCTCATCCCGACAGCAGGAATTTCGCCCAATTTCTACAACGCTCTGATAATTCCCATTTCCCAACTCTAAACGCCGCTGTCATGCAGAGAGAAAGCGGATACTGTCGCAGAGATGTAGAACGATGGGAGAAAGCACAAGGAATGTTCATGAGAATGACGCCATAACTAGGAGGATGGAACTTAATGACAAGACTGGGCAGATCGTGGGATTTCATCTGGAGAAGATGTCAGGGATGATAAGAGTGAATTTAAGTTTATCGGTGGATTTAAATGGGTGGGGATGAAATAATATCTCAAATGGAAGGGGAGAACAATAATCAAAGATAAAATGTAACGTAGTCTTGAATAAATACCGAAAGTAATGCAGTCATGAGAACATGGACCTCACTTGCATTGGAGGGATTGAAGCCAACAGCAGAGATAAATTTAAGTGCAAGCAGTGGTAAACACATTAAGGCTCCTGGAATTCGAGGTATTGTTACCGGGTGTGGAGAGTAGATGGGATGGATGAGTGGAGCAGAAATCTTGACTGAATAGGAAGGGCCAAATGGCCTGTCTATGATGTGGAATGGGATGTCATTCTATGGTGAAACAAGGTGGACAAAACAAACAGAGAAAATTCCCCTAAGGTGGAATTCCCCAAATTCCCACTGCTGATGGGAACCCGATATAGATGATCAATCTGATGTGTGCGCCACGTTCTAGATTTCAATGTTAATCCACACAATGTGGCCATGGCTGATCTAGCCCAGGACTGAACTCCTCCTCTTTGCCTCATTCCCGTCGATTACAATTTCCCGATTTTTTTTAATGTATCTTCCTCTGGTATAAAATACATCTAACATGTAAAACCTCTCAGTTTCTTGGTTGGAGACTCCCAGATATTCTGAGCCCTCTGAGCATTCGTGGTCCTTGGGATCAGATATAGGATCACCTGTCATTGTTCTAAACTCCTCATAATATAAACACTGCTCTAGATTCCGGCCAGACAGTCCTGAGATCCCATAGATTCAGCGGGAGGCCAATTAGTTTCTGAACAACACAGCTGGAACAGAGGGAACATTTACTCAGTTCCGAATTACTGGTAAATGCAGCATTTATTTCTGAAATGTCACCCACCATTTTGTGACTGCACACTTTCACTTCACCAAACTGTAGTGCAGGGTAGGACTTGAGGTCATCAGATTTTTTTTTGAATGCCATGTTGAACGAAACAGGGCAATTATACTTTTCAATTGGCAAAGCTTCATCTACCACCGACAGTGGTTTGGCTTCATCACGAACCCTGGAAATATTCAACAGCTGGTTATAAACTTTTTAAAAAAAATATTATTATTAGAAGTATTACAGTAGTATAAACCAAGAATAACATAATACATTCCATGTACAATTTCTTAAAATGTAATCATAGAAAAGTAACAGAAGCAAGAAATAGAGAGAGAGGGAAAGTTAGGTAAGGTAGTGACATTAATAGTTTGTGAAAAAGTAGAAAAAAAGAGCCCATAGAGATGTAAAGCACGAGAAAGAGAAAAAAATATATAAATAAAATAAAATAAAAGTGATATACCTGCTTCATATCTTTACACACCTCTCACCCGATTCTGAAACAGTTTATTTCCAGTTATGTTGCACCATATGCTTGTAATAAATCGATAAAGGAAGACCAAATCTTTAAGAATTGGTCAGATTTGCCCGCTAGGATGAATCTCATGTCTTCGAGTTGTAACATTTCAGACATATTTGAACTCCACATTTTAAGCGTTGGTGTGGATGCATTTTTCCAGAATTTTAGTATAAGTTCTTTTGCCATTATTAAGCCATAGTTAAGGAAACTCTTTTGGAATGAAGTCAGCTCAAAGCCGGCTTCCATTGTTCCAAAGATAATCAGTTCTGCTTTGGGTTTCAGTTTTATTTTAAATAATTTTGTGAAAATTTCAAAAATTTCATTCCAAACTTCTTGGTGTTTCATGCAAAAGACAAAGTAGTGTCCTCTGGTTGCATCTTGAGATAAACATTTATCACAGATAGGAGAGACATTTGGAAAAAAATTATTCAGTTTAGTTTTCGAGTAATATAATCTATGTAAAATTTTGAATTGAATTAAGATATGTCTTACATTGATCGAGCATTTATGCACATATAGCAACTATTTATCCCATCTCTCTTTCGAGATTTTTATAGATAGTTATTGTTCCCAAACTCTTCTAATTGTGTCAGATGATGGTATTCCTATATTTAGAATGATATTATACAAGTATAATATTAAGTTAGTTGAATCCGACTTCATCTAATAGATCCGGAATCAGAGTTTGGTATTCTTGTGTATGTTTTTTCAAATAGTCATGGATTTGAAGGTATTTAAAGCATTGATTACGTTTCAGGTTATATTTGAGTTGTAGTGGTGGAATGATAGAAAGTTTCCCATTTCATACATGTCTCCAAGCATTTTAATTCCTATTCTTTCCCAATGGGTAAATGTTTTATCAATAATAGATGGTTTAAACGAAGGATGATTAACTATAGAAGCGATTAGTTTCTTAATTTGAGAGTTAATTTTATTTGTTTCCAAATTCTAATTGTACTATAAATAATTGGATTTTTCTTGTATATTGTATTATTCAATTTTATCGGTGAGAGAAGGATCACTCCTATATTAAAAGGAGAACAATCCTCTTTCTCCATTACTATCCAATCTACCCGTTGGGCAGAATTGTCCAACAAATGAATTACATTTTTGATATTTACTGCCCAGTAATAGTACAAAAAATTGGGGAGTGTTAGTCCACCAAATTCTTTGGGTTTACACAAGTGTCTTATTTGGATTCTCTGGGACTTATACTCCCATATAAAATTTGTGATATCAGAATCGAGTTTTTTAAAAAACTTTTTAGGTAAGTATATTGGTATTGATTGAAATAAATATAAAATTTGTGGTAAAAAAATCATTTTTATGGCATTTATTCTGCCTATTAAAGACATCTGAGGTGTTTTCCAAAATTTAATTAAGGCATTTAATTTAGTAAGTAAGGGCATATAGTTTGTATTGAATAAAGATTTATATTTTCTGGTAATTTTGGTACCCAGATATTTAAATTTTTCTGCAGCAATTCTAAAGGGAAATTTTAAAAGGTGTGTCGAATATTGAGTTTTTATCATCCTCATTTCACTTTTATTCCAATTTATTCTATATCCTGAAAAGGATCCAAATTCCTCTATTAGATTTAGTATGTTTGGTATGCTGGTTTGCGATTTTCTAATATATAATAGTACATCATCTGCATATAGTGATATTTTATTATTTGAATATTTTGTATTATAAAAATGGATATTCTGGTGCATTCTTAATGCACATCCATGTCTATTGCCCCTGGATAGTTGAAATTTTGGATAAAATTGATAAAATTGAGCAAATCTTTTTATTCATATCATTAGGTAATGTTAACAATTCACCTTTATCCGATTTAGTTTTTGAAGTCGTATGATCCTTTTCCCGTTTTTTCAATTGACGTGCCAAGAGTTTATGTGGTTTATCGTCAAATTCAAAAATGTCCTGTTTTTGTAATTTGAAATATTCTTATAACTCTTGCAGATAAGATTCAGTTTAATTTAAATTTCAGTATTGTTATTTTATTGTGTTTGTCTATGGTTGGTTCTTTAGCATTATCTAGATCCAATTGTCTAATTTGTTCTTCTAGCTGCAATTGTTCGTTCTTATTATTTTTATTTTGAAAAGCTTGAAATGAAATTATAGATCCTCTGATAAATGCCTTAAAAGATTCACATAATAAAGAGGGTGAAATGCCTGGGGTGTCATTAGTCTAAAAAAAAAGTTCCATCTGTTGTTTTAGATATACACCACCTTGTTGGTCGTTTAAAATTTGTGGAGTGAACCTCCAATACGATTTTTTTATTAGGCATTCCTTCGAGTTTTAAGAAAAAGTTAACGGAGAGTGATCGGAGATGATGCTATTATTATATTAAGGTTATTTGTGTGAGGAATTAATTTCCTATCCACTAAAAAATAGTCGATACGTGAATAAGTTTTATGTACCATTGTATCCGTCAAGACAATGTCCTACCTTCGCTTGCGACCAGCTTCCCCCTGAAAGAAATAAAACAAATCTCAATTGCCTGAGATGGGCCGTCCTTATCCCGACAGCGGGAATTTCACCCAATTTCTACAATCCTCTGATAATTCCCATTTCCCATCTCTTATCACCGCTGTCATGCAGAAAGCGGATATTGTCGCAGAGATGTAGAACGATGGGGGAAACCACAAGGAATGTTCATGAGAATTATGCCATAAATGAAAGGAATGGAACTCGTGGGATTTCATCTGGAGAAGATGTCAGGAATGATGAAACAGAATTTAAGATTATCGATGGATTTAAATGGGTGGGGATGCAATAATATCTCAAATTGAAGGGGATACCAATAATCAAAGTTGAAATGTAACATGGTTTTCAATAAATAGCGAAAGGAATGCAGTTATGAGGACATGGACCTCACTTGCATTGGAGGGACTGAAGCCAACAGCAGAGATAAATTTAAGTGCATTCGGGATAAACACGTTAGGTCTCCTGGAATTTGGGGTATTGTTACCAGGTCTGGAGAGTAGATGGGAGGGATGATGAGTGGAGCAGAAATCTTGACTGGATAGGATGGGCCAAATGGCCTGTCTATGAGGTAGAATGGGATGTCACTCTATGGTGAAACAAGGTTGACTAAACAAACAGAGCACATTCCCTCAAGGTGACCACCCACTGCTGATGGGAACCGGATATAGATGATCAATCTGATGTGCACGCCACGTTCTAGATTACAATGTTAATCTCCACAATATGGTCATGGCTGATCTAGCCCAGTACTGAACTCCTCCTCTTTGCCGCATTCCCGTCGATTACAATTCGCTGAATTTGTTTAAATGTATTCTCCTCTGGGTTAAAATATGTCTAACATGCAAAACGTCTCACAGTCTCTTGGTTGGAGACTCCCAGACATTCACTGCCCTCTGCCCATTCGTGGTCCTTGGGATCAGATATAGGATCACCTGTCATTGTTCTAAACTCCACATAATATAAACACCTCTCTACATTCCGGCCAGACAGTCCTGAGATCCCATAGATTCAGCGGGAGGCCAATTAGTTTCTGAACAACAACAGCTGGAACAGAGAGAACATTTACTCAGTTCCGAATTACTGGTAAATGCAGCATTTATTTCTGAAATGTCACCCACCGTTTTGTGACCGCACTTTCACTTCACCAAACTGTAGTGTAACCCCTCACCTTCAGAAACACCACACTGTCTTTTTGATCCATCTGTTGCTGCAACTTTAAGAGTTCCTCCTGAACGGATTTTAAATTCTCTTGAATCTTTCCAAGATTTGTCTCCATTGTATTTAGAATCTTCTTCTCTTCCTCCCGGATATCTGCCAGTGTGCGCTGCTCTTTCTCAGTGAGAATCTGGTGCAGTTCAGCATACTGGGATGTGATGTTGGACTGAAGGTTGTGTGATTGTTCCTGTGAAATAAAAGGTGAAGAACAATATATAATGTCACTGACTCAATAGTTTGTCTAAGGTGGACAAAAATGCTGTAAGAACTCAGCGGATGAGGCAGCATCTATTGACAGAAGGAATAGGCAACGTTATGGGTCAAGACCTTTCTTCAGACTTCAGAAGCATTTAGACATTTTGTGTAAATGCTTCTGAAATGTCATGAGGATAATGTTATAACCCATCAATCCTCTACCCCAATACAATTCTCTGCTGCCTATTCCTTTTAACATAACCATTAATTCCCATTTATCCATCCACCACCCATTTTCCCAGGGATTATAACAGTCACCGATTGACCATTGAACCAGCGTGTGTTGGGGACGTGGAAGCAATCCACTGCGGTCACAGGGAGAAGGCGTAAACCACACGGGCACCACCCGAGGTCAGGGTCCAACCTGATCACCAGAACTAGGAGACAGCAGCACTACTTGTGTCACTGCGCTGCCCTATTGTTACACGCATCACAGGGATCAAATCTACACAAGATTAGGAAATCTAAACTGGAAAGCCTCACCAGAACTCCAGAAATCTTCTGTTTCTGTTGCTGCTCCATTTGCTGAATCCCTGATTGCTTTTTTGCAAGAGACTGGATGGAAGA
This sequence comes from Raja brachyura, assembly GCA_963514005.1. The sequence continues at coordinate 33,587,529 of OY740805.1, forward strand.
TTTCACCTGATCCTGGGATTATGTTTGAAAATCAGTGAATAAAAGTGTTAGACCATAAAGAAGGAATTAAACAATAATAGACACAAAATGCTGGAGTAACTCAGTAGGTCAGGCAGCATCTCTGTAGAGAAGGAATGGGTGACGTTTCGGGACGAGACCCTTCTTCTGACCAAAGATCCTATAGGATCTTTGCTTCTGACTGACATTCCTTCTCTGCAGAGATGCTGCAAGTCCCGCTGAGTTAGTCTGGCATTTTGTGCCTATCTTCAGTTTCTTCGACAACATAAGAATTAAACAGCGATGCGATCAAAATCGGTTTGCTTTTACCTTGTAGGTTTCAACAGCTTCATCTACCAGCATGAAGCGGTGATCTCTGTGTTCCCGCCCACCTGCACAAATCACACAGATCAGCTTCTTGTCAGTTTCACAAAACAGCTTCAGTTCTTCCTGATGTTCCTCGCACTGAAGTTTACTTTCCTTCTCTGTCCGATTCAGGCTCAGTGTTCGAGCTTTCTCAGACAGTCTCGCCAAGGCCCAACTAACCCTGAGGGTGCGGTCTGTAAACACCTCTCTACATTCCGGGCAGGAGTTTCTCCCCTCACTGTCCCAACTCTGTGTGATACAGGAGCGGCAGAAGTTGTGCCCGCACTCCAGTGACACCGGATCGGTGAAGAAATCCAGGCAGATGGGACAAACTACCTCCTCTGTTAAACTCTCGACCTGCTCTTTCGAATCCATTTTAACTCCTCCTCTTCCTGGTTCAAAACGCATTCCCTTTCCCTGGACTGCTGACCTCCTTCACTGTGCGCGCTGCCGTCTCGGGGAATGAATCCGGCTGCAAGTGTTCAGTGTGAAGATGCAGAAACAAGGAACTGCAGATGCTGCTTCGCAACAAAAAGGCACAACGTGCTGGATTAACTCAGCGGGTCAAGTAGCACCTCTGGAGAACATGGACAGGTGATGTTTCGGGTCTGGACCCTTCTTCAGACTGATTGTAGAGGCGGTGGGTGGGAGATGGAAGAACGATGGAAGGAAGGGGGCAGGACAAAGCCTGGCTGGTAATAGGTTGACGCAGTTGAGGGGGGAGGTGATCGGCAGACGGTTGGACAAAGTCCAGAGATGAAAGACAGCAAGTGTGTGACAAAATGATCGAGGACTTGCGAACTGTGTCCGGATCTTCAAGCACTCTTCTCCTCGGACGGCCAAAGGTTGTGCAGGTGCACTGAAGGCGCTGGTGAATTTCACCATCAATGTCTGCCTTCCTCTGGGAAGAGGAGCGCCGGCCACAGGACCCGAGGGTCACCATCATTGCGACCATTTTAAAGGAAGGAGACACATTCACACGCGGAAACTATGGAGGTTTCTCCCGCTCTTTACCACATGGAGGGGTCAGTTACACATTAAACGGTCCTGAATATTGACGAAATCGGACAGTAGCGCTTGGGACAGTATAAGGCAGAATAAAAAGTTGGAAAAAACTGCAGAGTAGATTCCCGAAGATGGTGCCAGGACACAGCCCTGATGAGAAAGCCGATGTTATTTGAAATCAGCTTTGGGTAAATCAGAGTAGATTCACGAAGATGGTGCCAGGATTCGAGGGCCAGAGCGAAAGGGAGAGGTTGGGCAGGGAAGGAATTATTAATTGGAGCTCAGGAGGCTGAAGTGCATGGGATCAAGAGGTGAATGGGTAGGGTGAATTAAGTCTTTTATCCGGAGTAGTGGAATCGAGAACTAGAGGACACAGGTTTGTGGTGAGAGGTGCAAGATTTAATCGGAACCTGAGGAACAATATTCTCACACATAAGGTCGTGGGGAAATGGAAGAAGCTGCCGCTGAGGACGTCCCCCATCTCCCCGGGGAGCGGGCCTGAACATCGGGCCGCCCGGAGCGGCGACAGCGGAGGGCTGGGGAAGGCCCTGACCATGGGTGAACATTGGGGAACATCGGGAAGAGACTGACTTTTGTGCCTTCCCTCAGGGTGTGAAATTTTGATCCTGCTGTGAGGGAATGTTTTATGTTGCATTTCTGTCTACTCTGTGTTGTGTTCTTTATTTTTGGCTGTATGGTGACTTCATTTCACTGTGCCAATTGGCACATGTGACAAAAAAAATCTATCTGTATCTGTATCTATCAGAGGACGTAAGTGAGGCTGGACATCTATGTGGCGACGGGCTTTAGGACCCGGGGGAGCCCGGAGCTGTAGAACAATCAATGAAAGGGGCGGGGCCCGGCTGAGGGGAGGCGGAGCTCAGTCCCGTCAATCACAGCCCTGACCAGAAAGCCGATGTCACTTGAAATCAGCTTCGGGTAAATTTCATTCCCGTAAACTAAATACATCCGTGTTTCCTATCGTGAATTGTTCATTATATGAGGCTGCACAATAACATTACTTCTGCAGCAAACACTGTAATAAAGAAGGATCCGAAATGTCACCCATTCCTTCTCTCCAGAGATGCTGCCTGTCCCGCTGAGTTACTCCAGCATTTTGTGTCTGTCTTCGGTTTAAACCAGCATCTGCAGTTCCTTTCTACACACTATAATTGTATTTAATGGTCAAACTTGAATTCAACTCAATTATTGAATTACACTCTATTATCACATGTACCTAGGCACGGTGAAATGCTTTGCTTTTGCATGCAATCCGGTAAAATACAGACCTCACCTGGGCGGTACAGAGAGAGTGGCCACGTTTCTGGCGCCGACTAGGTTGCGAGAAGTACATGGAACAGTCTATATTTCCCCGCAGCGGCGAACCAGGCCCCGCCGCACCAGGCTACCCGCGCCGGGTCCCCCTTCGTTCTCGGCTGCCCCCCGCCGGGTTGCTCTCGGCTTGGAATGATTCAGGGCTATTTTCCCAGCGTGGAAACGTCAATGACGGGACGACATAGATTTTAACACAGTAGGGGGATCTTTTTTTTAAAATATTATAAGTACATTACATTTTAATGGTACCTTTTTACAGGTTCCCAGAATTATTAAAACATTCATTGTACAACTTCCTTTTTTTTAGAAAGAAATTAGAAAGAAAGAAGTATCGAAGAGTAAAGAATAGCCTAGTGAGTGTAGTGGAAAGAAAGAGATGAGAAAGTGAAGCAGAAAGGAGATTCTAACAATCTATATATATTTTTTTTTGTTCTTAATCATTTTTCACTCAAACCCAGAATTTTTAATTTTACAATTTTAGTACACCCCATGAATCCACAAGATCAATAAATGGAGACCAACTCATTAAGAATTGTTTTTTTTCCTATTAGGAGGAGTCTCATTTCTTCCAAATGGGCCGTTTCCAACATATTACCAATCCACATTTTGAGTGCTGGTATAGTAGCCTTTTTCCAGAATTTGAGTATGAATTTTTTCGCTATTATTAAACCATAATTAATAAATGAGATGTGGGATATATTTAATTTGTTTCCATCTCCTAATACTCCAAATATAATCATTTCCATGCTAGGTACCATTTTTAACAAACTAGTGAAAATATCAAATATATCATGCCAAAATCTTTGAAGTTTTGTGCAAGCAACGAAAGAATGTGTGAAGTTGGCATTTTGAGAAAGGCATTTATCACAGATGGGAGAAATATTTGAATAAAATTTATTCAACCTAACTTTTGAATAATATAATCTATGTAATATTTTAAATTGAATTAAATTATGTCTAGTGTTAATCGAACATTTATGTATATATATCAAGTACCTCTCCCATGTTTCTTTAGAAATTGTTATAATTAAATCTTTTTCCCAGTCTTCTCTAATTGCCTCTGTTGATGGCAATTCTCTATTAAGAATACTGTTATATAGATATGATATTAATTTTTGTGAGTCTGCCTTAATATTCATTGCTTCTTCCAGTGGATCTATTGTTATATTCTTAAATCTTGGTATATATTTTTTTATAAAGTCACATATCTGTAAATATTTAAAGTATTGGTTATTATTCAGATTCAATTTGGATTTTAATTGTTGAAATGATAATACATTTCCCATTTTATACGTCACCCAACTTTTTAGTTCCCAATCTTTCCCATTGTCTATATGTTTTATCCATAAAAGATGGTTTAAATACCAGATTATTCACTATTGGTGTTAATGATGATAAGTTCCTTAATTTTAAGGTTAATTTTATTTGTTTCCAAATTCGAATTATATTGTGTATGATTGGATTCTTCTTATATAATATATTATTCAATTTTATCGGGGAGAAGAGGATCGCTCCTAAATCGTAAGGAAAACAATCCCCTTTCTCCATTCTTATCCATTCCATCTGTTGAGAAGGACAATCCAACCAATGAATAATATTCTTAATATACACTGCCCAATAATAATATAAAAAATTAGCCAGTGCAAGTCCCCCTACATCTTTAGGTTTACACAAATGAGTTATTTTAATTCTATGTGCTTTGTAGTCCCATATAAAATTAGTAATATTAGAGTCTAGTTTTAAATATATATATTTTGGTATATATATTGGTATGGATTGAAATAAATATATTATTTGTGGTAGCACTATAATTTTTATAGCATTTAATCTGCCAATTAATGATAGTGGTAGCGTTTTCCAAAATTTAATCAGAGGGTTCAATTTATTTTACAAAGGACTAAAATTAGCATTAAATAATGATTTATATCTTCTGGTAACGTGAATACCTAAATACTTAAATTTTTCCGTTGCAATTTTAAATGGAAATTTTAACAGATGATTCGCTTTCTGGGGTTGTAATGACATAATTTCACTTTTATTCTAATTTATTCTATATCCAGAAAAGAAGCCAAATTCCTCTATTACATTTAATAAATTTGGGATACTTGTTTCTGAATTTCTAATATATAAAAGTATATCATCCGCGTATAATCAAATTTTATTATTAGAGTCCTTAGTATTGTATCCCTGAAATATTCGGATGTGTTCTTATCGTTTTACCCAGTGGCTCTATCATAAGGACAAATAGCAGGGGTGATAATACACATCCCTGCCTATTGCTTCGTAATAATTGGAATTTTGGAGACAACATATTATTAGTTAATATTCTTGCTGTTGGATTATCATATAATAATTTTACCCATCTAATAAAATTATCTCCCATATTAAATTTTTGGAGTACTATGTATAAATACTGCCACTCTACCTGGTCAAATGCTTTCTCTGCGTCCAAAGATATAACTGATAAGTCTTCCTTTTCCCCTTTATGTGAATACATTATATTAAAAAGTCATCTCAAATTGTTAAATTATTGTCTTTTGGGTATAAACCCCGTTTGGTCCTGGTTTATCAATTTATTAATATATTTGCTCAATCTTCTTGCTAAAATCTTTTGATCTGTATTTAAAAGTGATATAGCTCTATACGAGCCCGGATCTTCTAGACCTTTATCTTTTTTTTGGTATAAGCGTTATTGTAGATTCTGCTAAAGTTTATGGTAATTTCTTTTCGGTAAAAGCGTAGCTATATAATTTAAGTAATCGTGGTACCATTAACTCCTGAATCTTTTATAGAATTCATTATTAAAACCATCAGGCCCTGGTGTCTTCCTATTTTTCAGTTCTTTTATTGTTTCCCTTATTTCTTCACTTGTAATCCGAGCTCCTAATTCCTCTTGTTCTAAGATATCCAATTTTGGCAAGTTACACTTATCTAAAACATTTATAATTTTATTGTCTTCAATGTTAGTTTTAGATGTATATAAATTTTGATAAAATTGAGCAAACCTTTTGTTAATGTCCTTAGGTACAGTTAACAATTCCCCATTCTCTGATTTAATTTTAATAATTGTTTTTTCCTTTTCTTGCTTCTTCAATTGTCGTGCTAGAAGTTTATGCGGTTTATCCCCAAATTCAAACTGTACTTGTTTTGTGATCTGAATTAATCTTATTACCCTTGCCGATAATATTCGATTAAGTTTAAATTTCAATAATGTTATCTTATTATGTTTGTCTATGGTTGGGTCTTTTGCGTTTCCTAATTCTAATAATTTAATTTCCTTTTCTAACGTCCATTGTTCTGTCCTTTTTTTTAATTTAGAAAACTTTGATACAAAATTATAACTCCATGAATGAATGCCTTAAAAGATTCCCATAATAATGATGGTGAAATACCTGGTGTCTCGTTTGTTTCAAAAAAAATTTTCATTTGTTGTTTTAAATACTCGTAACCTTGTGAGTCATCAGCTATTTGTGTGTTAAATCTCCAAAATAATTTTATACCTGGCATTCCCTCAAATTTTAAAGTAAAAGTCAGCGGCGAGTGATCAGAAATAATACTATTGTGGTATTTAGGATTAATCGTATATGGTATTAATTTTGTGTCCACTAAGAAATAATAAATTCTTGAATAAGTTTTGTGTACTGATGGGTAAAACGAATATTCCCTTCCTGTTAGATTAGCTATTCTCCATACATCTGTTATTTTACCTCTCCTGCATAAGAGAAAGAGAAAGGTGTGTTAAAAAATAATGAGGAAACAAAGAAAAATATCCAAATACATAATCAAATACTTGTTCTACCCTGGTCATTCCTTCTGCTCACTGTTCTTGTCCGGCAGAGGGTACAAATCTTGAAAGTGCGTACTACCAGTCTCGGGAACAGCCTCCACCCCTCTGTTATCAGGCTTCTGAACGGTCCTTCCATAAGCTAGACATTGTGGGTTGAAGGGCCTGCTCTTGTGCTGTATTGATGACGTCTTGTTTTCTGTGTTGAGCAGCAGTGCAAGGTTGATTTTCTGACCACTATGGCCCACGGAGTCCACATCGATATTCGATCACCAATTTACGCTTGGTCTCTGTTATCCCACCTTCCCCTTCACTCCCAACACAATTGGGGCAATTTACAGAGGGCCAATTACCATACAAACCCGCATGTCTTTGTGATGTGGGAGAAAACCGGAGCACCCGGAGGAAACCCACGCGGTCACAGGGAGAATGTAGGTATGTTACAAAACTTACCTTTAGCGGCGCTGCACTTCTGCCGCTCCCCGTGTGCGCGACTTTCGCGCCTTGCAGAGGGGGGCGGGCTTAAAGTGCCGTTTTTCAACAGGCAGGACAAATCGATGAATGTCGGGCGATTTGGTTGCTGAAGAAAAATCGCTCCGACATTTCATGAATGGTGGTATTTTTAAATTACTCTACATTATTTATTAACTAGAGTAATTTAAAAATCACCTTCAAAAGCCATGAGCGCAGACAACCGGAAGCATTTTCCGTAGGTGAGAAAAAAAGGTAAATACTTTATTTTTTTATTAAAAGTTGGTTTTTCGGGAGGCATTAATAATATTTTTATGTTGCGAAATGGGATCTAAAAAAATGTATGCACCCCCAGTATTTTTTCCCCCGACTTCACCGCTAACCGCAACGTTCTAATCCACCGCATTCCACTAAAACCCACTCGCTAGTTGATTTAAATGGCCATTAATTTACAGGCATATAACACTAAATTCCTTCCATTTGGCCCAGAAATTCATGAAAATGAGATTGAAAAATTATGTTATATTGTGGATTATTGTGTGAATGTTATTTGGACACTTAGGCAATTTTAAAAAAGTTTATCTTTTCTTAAGAAATTGATAGATGTTTAGATCTACTCATTGAATTTTGTAATTAGCTACAATTACATAACTAACTAATTATATGCTTTGATTTCAGGTAATCCAAGTAAGATTGTTTAATATTTGTTTCAGAATGCTTCAATCTATAATAACTGAAAATTTCATTGAGTTCTCTTAATTTTTAAGAATGTTATGGACTTTTAACGTTTCCAGATCACAGCTTTTGAGATAAGTCAATTGAAAGGCAATGGGAAGCAAGATGCTCATTTCCGAGTATGAAAATGGCCATAACTTTCTTAATACTGAAGATATGAAAGTAAATTAGGTGTCAAATTAAATTTATTTGTTGTTTTATTTATGTTGTGTTATTTGTTGGCATTTGATGGTCAGACTCACGTTCCAATCACCCATTTAACTGGAGAAATGTTGCCAACATTGACGCTCCCTCGGGGGTTACACAAAAAGCTGGAGAAACTCAGCGGGTGCAGCAGCATCTAAGGAGCGAAGGAGATAGGCGACGTTTCGGGTCGAGACCCTTCTTCCCTTGACGCTCCCTCACTGTCCCTCCACGTTAGCGAGCTTCAGCAGCGGCGGCGCAGTACTGGATTCCACCGCGGGCGGCGCTGACTGGGAGGTTGATTCCGGGGCTCTGGGCCGCTGAGAGCTGCCTACTGGGCCCCGCGCTGGAGTAATCTACTCTCGGCTCTGGACCCTGGCATCCACTCCCGCCGCCGGCCCTCGCTTTTCCCTTCTCTCCTTCCTTCCCTCCTCTCTTTCTTTTCCCTTCTCTCCTTCCATCCCTTCTTTCTCTCCTTCCTCCCTTCTCTCCTTTCCTCCCAGACACATCACACACACACACACACAACTAAGTTAGGATGGGGTAGAAGCCAGCGCCTCCCCAGCCAATGACCTCACCGCACGTCACTGACTACCTCCGCTTGCAGTTTGTTCCATTCACCCACCACCCTCTGTGTGGAAAAGTTACCCCTCGGATTCCTATTAAATATTTTCCCCTTCACCTTAAACCTGTGTCTCTTTCTCTCCTCCCCCTCCCTCCCTCTCTTTCTCTCTCTCTCTCTCTCTCTTCCCCCCCTTTCTCTGTCTGTCTCTCTCTCTCTCTGTCCCTGTCTCTCTCCATCTCTCTCTCCCTCTATCTCTCTATTTCCTCACTCAGTCTCTCCAGCTCCACCTTTGCCAGGCAACCACAGATGACCCCCAAAGGGTTCACGACCTCCTCCTGCCTTTTACCACAACTTCCCAGCGCCAGACAGAAACAAACGTCTCTCCACTCCGACTTCAACACAGATCAGATGTTCTCTTTGGAAGGATTTCATCCCCTTTTAAAATTAATTTGTGTTGTTTCACTGCCCACAACAAAAGTGGCGGGGGGAAGCGGCGATAATGGGAACGAATGGGCAGAGCTGCCCTTAACAAAGATGGCCGCCCTTCCCTGGTGTACCGGGACAGCAGTGCCCCTAATAAAGATGGCCGTCCTCCTCTCGGGTACCGGGACATTAGTGCCCCGAACAAAGATGGCCGCCCTCCCCATAGCGTACCGGGACATTAGTGCCCCTAACAAAGATGGCCGCCCTCCCCTGGGGTACCGGGACATCAGTGCCCCTAACAAAGATGGCCGCCCTCCATCAAGGTTGCCGACTTTGAAGAACTTCTGTGGTTACCCAAAAGCTGAGAAACTCAGCGGGTGCAGCAGCATCTAAGGAGCGAAGGAGATAGGCGACGTTTCGGGTCGAGACCCTTCTTCAGAAGAACTCCTCCTCCTGCGAAATCTCAATCAGTTCAGTGACATTAGTGCCTGTATCAAAGGTGGCCGCCCTCCATGAGGCGTGCCCGCTACAAAGATGGCCGTCCCGCCGTTTCCGGTGTCGGTGACGGCATCTGGGGGAGCGGAGGAGCAGCGATGGCGGTTTTCCCCGAGGAGGAGGCGATGCACAGAAAGTACAGCAAGATGAGGAAGAAGGAGGAGTGGAGAGGGTGGGGAGAGACACGGAGAGACAGTGGAGGAAGGGGAGGAGAGAGTGGAGAGAGAGACAGAGAGGGTGGAGGAAGACGGGGATGAGGGTGGAGGTCAGCGAGGGGGAGCGAAGAGGCAGAGAGGGGGCCTGGGGAGGAGTGTTAGGGAGAGAGGGAGAAAGTGCAGCAGCTGAGGAAGAAGGAGGGGTGGAGAGGGTGGGGGAGGTCAAGTCAATTTTATTTCTATAGCACATTTAAAAACAACTCGTTGACCAAAGTGTGTGTGTCTGTGTTTGAGAGTGTGTGTCTCTGTGAGTGTCTCTGTGTTTGAGAGTGTGTGTCTCTGTGTTAGAGAGTGTGTGGCTGTGTAAGTGTCTGTGTGAGAGTATGTGTCTCTGTGTTTGAGAGTGTGTGAGTCTCTATGTGTGGGAGTCTCTCTGTGTGAGTGTGTGTCCCTGTGTATGAGAGTGTGTTTCTCTGTGTTTGACAGTGTGTGTCTCTGTGAGTGTGGGTGTGTGTCTCTGGGGGTATGTCTCTGTGTGAGAGTTTGTGTCTATGTGTTTGACAGTGTATGAGTGTGTGTGTGTCTGTGTTTGAGAGTGTGAGTGTGTGCGTCACAGTGTCATGCACCTGCTTCATGCATTAACAACTAGGGCAGAATGACAAATAAATGTGACGTTTGACCATTTCTGAGCATGTTTGGTCAGGATAACTCCCTTAAAAAAAGACTGAGAAGTGAATGGCAGACAGACAGAACTCCCGGTGGGGCAGACAAAATGTTGTAGGAAGTAACTGCAGATGTTGGTTTAAACCGAAGACAGACACAAAAGCTGCAGTAACTCAGTGGGACAGGCAGCATCTCTGGAGAGAAGGAATGGGTGACATTTCAGTTCGAGACCATTCTTCAGTCTCAGTCTGAAGAAGGATCTCATAAGATCATAAGTGATTGGAGCAGAATTAGGTCATAAAACACATGAAACATGAAATTAAAGTGACAAGTGGAAAGGCTTTTGGGATGAGCAATGTACAGCCTGTTGGGTTTGTGCTGGCTTTTTATAGAACTATTCAATTAAACCCCAGCCCATCAAACTTTTCATCAAGTATTTGTGTGACACTATAATCTATGGTGAAATATTTGAACAATATCAAAATGGTTTGCTTAGTTTCAGAATTAACCACATATATAGGCAAACATGTTAAACTTTTTGATTTTAACTTTAAAAAAAATCAGATTGCTTTTAGGGATGCAGCACTAAATACATATTTAAAATTTTATCATTTTGAAGAATTTACGGTTTTAGATTTTAAGTCGAAACTATTTGACATCCACCAACATCATTAACGAGCTTTTTGTGAAATTGGCCAGGATTTTACTACGCAGGGTGAATTTTAATTGGAATAAAAATAAACTTCAGATGCTGGTGTATACAAAATACTGAAGTAACTGAAGAGGATCTCGACCCGAAACGTCACCCATCCCTTCTCTCCAGAGATGCTGTCTGTCCCGCTGAATTACTCCAGCTTTTTGTGTCTATCCTCAGAGTAATTTAGCATGTCAGGCAGCATCTCTGGAGAAAATAGATAGGTGAAACCTCAGGTCGGGACCCTTCTTACCCTCTTTAGACTGATTGTGGTGGGGGGGGGGGGATTGGAAGCAAGAAAAACATTTTTTTAATTGATCTGTTTAATCGTTTGCATCAACAGTTTGATATTCTTTCTCTAAATTAAATTGGATATAATTTTAATATGCTGTTTCCTCAGGTTCATTTATATTTCAGTGCGGTATCCAAGTGATCAGATGAAACATTAAGCCAAGACCCTATCTGCCCCTTGATATAATTAAAGATTTTATAACCCTTTTTTAAACACTGCAAATGAGCTTTTTGGTCAATATTTATCCCTCAACAACACAAAAAAAAACCTCACCTCATATTATCTCATAACTTAGAATAAACGGGAGGCCATTTAAGACTGAGGTGAGAAAAAACGTTTTCACTCAGAGAATTGTGAATTTGTGGAATTCCCTGCCACAGAGGGCAGTGGAGGCCAAATCACTGGATGGATTTAAGAGAGAGTTAGATAGAGCTCTAGGGGCTGGTGGAATCAAGGGATATGGGGAGAGGCCAGGCACCGGTTATTGATTGGGGACGATCAGCCATGATCACAATTAATGGCGGCGTTGGCTCAAAGGACCAGATAGCCTCCTGCACCTATTTTCTATGTTTCTATAACTATTCACAGGAAACAGAACAGACTACAGATGCTGAAATCTTGAGCTAAACAAACAAAGTGCAGGACAAACTCTGCCAGCCAAACAGCATTTGCAAAGGGAATGGACAGATGCAATGTCAACTGTCCATTCCCACCACAGGTGGTGAAGGTTTGGCCCAGAACCCTTCTTCACACTAACTTGTGT
>OY740805.1:33604454-33689454 GCA_963514005.1 Raja brachyura
CACTGTCCTCCACATTATGGACAATTTATAATTTTTACCAAAGCCAATTAACCTACAAACCTGTACGTCTGTGGAGTGTGGGAGGAAACTGGAGCACCCGGAGAAAGCCCACGCAGGTCACGGGGAGAACGTACAAACTCTGTACAGACAGCACCCATAGTCGGGTGGAACCCGGGTCTTTGGCGCTGTGAGGCAGCAACTCTACCGCTGCGCCACCGTGCCATCATCTCCGCGCTCTCACCCGAACAAACACGGTTTAAGGCAGAGGTTCGGCTCAAGGCTGCAAGACACTGCCGAGAGTTGCTGTGCTGAGGGTGAGGGGAAGATGTCGGGACTGACCGAGTGTAATGGGGCTGCCACCCTCGATACCGCACCTACTGCTTGCTCACTGAATTGTCCTGCTTCTCCCCCCCCCCCCCCCCCCACCCCCCACAGGGCAGTTATGCAGCGTGAGAAGCTGCAATGCAAGAACCTGCACGAGTACATGCGCAGCCTCAGCCCTGCCATCCTGGACAAGCTGTACAACCACCCTGCCACCTGCCTGGCCGTCTTCAGGTGAGGTCACCGTGGTGCTGGCACGGTTAGAGTGGGCGCAGCGCGGCTGGGTTGGGTATGGATGGGGTGGTTGAGGTGCGGTTACACTGGCTGCAGTTTGGGTGGGTATGGCGCGGCCAGTTTAGATACATAGAGCAGAAACAGGCCCTTCGGCCCACCAGCGATCCCAGCGCACTAACACTATCCTACACTCGTACTGGGGACGATTTACACGTATGCCAAACCAATTAACTTTCAAACCTGCACATCTTTGGAGTGTGGGAGGAAACCGAAGATCTCTTAGAAAACCCAAACAGGTCACGGGGAGAACGTACAAACTCCATACAGACAGCACCGCCATTCATACATGTCTGTACGTTCTCCCCGTGACCTGCGTGGGGTTTTGTCCGAGATCTTCAGTTTCCTCCCACACTCCAAATAGCAATGTTACAAAATTTTGAGATTTTAAAAATCAAGTCTGCAATTTATCCCATCAGATAAAGCATAAAAAGCAGTTTAATTTGACACCTAATTTACTTTCATATCTTCAGTATTAAGAAAGTTATGGCCATTTTCATACTCGGAAATTAGCATCTTGCTCCCCATTGCCTTTCAATTGACTTAACTCAAAAGCTGTGATCTGGAAAAGTTAAAAGCCCATAACTTTCTTAAAAATTAAGAGAACTCAATGACATTTTCAGTTATTATAGATTGAAGCATTCTGAAACAAATATGAAACAATCTTACTTGGATGACCTGAAATTAAAGCATATAATTAGTTAGTTATCTAATTGTAGCTAATTACAAAATTCAATGAGTAGATCTAAACATCTATCCATTTCTTAAGAAAAGATAAACTTTTTTAAAATTGCCTAAGTGTCCAAATAACATTCACACAATAATCCACAATATAACATAATTTTTAAATCTAATTTTCATGAATTTCTGGGCCAAATGGAAGGAATTTAGTGTTTGATTCCTGTAAATTAATGGCCATTTAAATCAACTAGCGAGTGGGTTTTAGTGGAATGCGGTGGATTGGAACATTGCGGTTAGCGGTGAAGTCGGGAGGAAAAATACAGTTTGTTCATACATTTTTTTGGACCCCATTTCGCAACATAAAAATATTATTAAAGCCTCCCGAAAAACCAACTTTTAATATAAAAATAAACTATTTACCTTTTTTTCTCCCCTACGCAAACTCCTTCCGGTTGTCTGTTCTCACGGCTTTTGAAGGTGATTTTTAAATTACTCTAGTTAATAAATAATTTAGAGTAATTTAAAAATACCTTCATTCATGAAATGTCGGAGCGATTTTTCTTCCGCAACGAAATCGCCCGACATTGATCGGTTATCCCAGTCTGTAGAAAAACAGCACTTTAAGCCCGCCCCCCTCTGAAAGGCGCCAAAGACGCGCACACAGGGAGCGGCAGAACTGCAGCGCTGCTCAAGGTAAATTTTGCAACATACCTACTCCAAAGAGTGTGTGTGTACGCGCACATCAGGGGTTATGGGAAGAAGGCAGGAGAATGGGGTTGAGAGGGAAAGCTAGATCAGCCACGATTGAATGGCGGTGGAGACATGATAGTCCGGATGGCCTTATTCTGCATTAAACATTATTCCCTTATCATGTATCTGTACACTGTGAATGCCTCGATTGGAATTGCGTATTGTCTTTCCGCTGGCTGGTTAGCATGCAACAGAAGCTTTTCACTGCACCTCGGTGCACGTGACAATAAATACAATACAATAATACATTATTAGCCAAGTATGTTTTGCACCATACAAGGAATTTCATTTGCCAAGTCAGTCATACAAAAATAAAAAACAACAGAACACACAAAATACATTTAAACATAAACATCCATCTTTGTTCTCCCGCGGTCGGGGGCCTCGAGCCTTCCGTTGACGGGACAATCTTACTCCCGCAGCCGGCGGCGGGCCTCCTCGTCGGGGCGATCAAGCTGCTGCATCTCAGCTCCTCCGTGCCGGGCGATCTGACCCCAGGTCGGGGCTGCTCGAATGTCGGGACTGAAGGCAGTCCCGAGCGAGGCCTCCAGCTCCATGCTGTTAGGCCGCAGAGCGACCAGAGATACAATCCGGAAAACAATCGCATCTCCGGCAAGGTAACTGACTGAAAAAAAAGTTTCCCTTGATCCCTCCCGCCCACCCCCCACATAAAACAAATAAGAGAACATTTACACAAACTTTTAAAACATATTAAAAATAACAAAAATGATGAAAAAACAGACAGACTGTTGGCGAGTCTGCCAATCATACGGCACCCACTGGTGGTGGTAAACTGAGCTGCACTGAAGATAGGTACAAAATGGTAGAGTAACTCAGTGGGTCTGGAGAAAGTCTCTGGAGGGAAGGAGTAGGTGACGTTTCGGGTCGAGACGCTTCTTCGGACGTGTGTGTGTGCTACGGTGAGACTAACCATTTTATTTCCTTCCTTTGCTCAGGGAGCTGCCACCACTGGCTCGCAACTATGTGATGCGGCTGCTGTTCCTGGACCAGCCCCTGCCCCAGGCTGCCGTCACCTTCTGGGTGAAGAAAGACAACCAGCGGTAGGGCCCCACCATTTTTATTTTCTATCAAAAATATATTTTTTAATGACCATCACAAAACCCAACTGTGGTGACAGACCCACCACCACAGTGCCAAATCACAAAAGTATCTAGACATTACATTTTCAAACCACTATGTTACAATCCTCACAAATATACTAAATAAACTGCTGTACATCTATGTCCCTCTCTTACACCACCCGGGCGCGGACGTAACCCCGGTAAAGGGGCGAGCATCTGGCTCGGGCAAAGCCCTCCTCCGCCTGGCGCCGTGACTCGCGGATGGCCAGCTTGGCCGGACCTAGGAGCTACCCAACCAGGACATCTCCGGCCCTGCCCACTCCCGAGATCCCGTCACCAGTCCTCCGGTCACTGACTGACAGCAGAGCCGCCCTCCGACCACACTCCAGTGGTAATCTGAAACGATATCGTGTTTAAAGTTAGAAAAAATCAGAAGTGACATTGTTGAACCCCTGGTTAAATTTGATAAGACTTGGGGAAAATTTATTCAACACATTCACACAACATAAATTGCTCCTTCTCTAACCGTTATAAAAACTATTTTACCTCTATATGGTGGATCGGACTTGACGACAAACAGACTTAAATTGTTGAAATTCTCAGTTCAGATTCTGTTTTGCTTTGTTTTTCTCTTTCTTTTCTGTTTTTTTCTTCTTTAGTTTAGGGGGGGGTTTTGTTTCTTCCTTTTTTCCTTTTTTCCGTCTTTTTATCTTTGTGTTTTTTTTTCTACATATATAAGTTTTCTTTTAAACATTTAACTATATTTACATAGAGACCAGGAGGTAGAGTATTTTGACACTGGACTCATATTAGGGTATACCTGTTATTAATGTAATCCTGATCCCTATGTATCAATATCATTGTTATGTTTATCATTACTCTTTTTGCTCTGTCTTTTTTGTTTTGTTTTTGTTTTATGGAAAAAAAACTATTAAAAAGATTTTAAAAGAAAGAAAGAAAAGCAGAGCCGCTTTTCCCCCTATGGACCCGAGGTGGAGTGGCAGTGCCCCTTGCCCTCCGGACCCTGGCTACAAGGGACACTCTAGTCCCACCACCCTCAGCATGAACGACGCTGCTCTGGGCCTCGGCGCCCTTCTCCAAGTCGTCCAAGAAGGACCTGAGCTGACGCCGGTCGTTCCCCTTCACCCCTTGCACCTCCGTGCCCCTCCCCCTCCTTCTGAGGATGAGGTTCAGTGAGCTGGTGAGCCAGAGCCCACCACCCTGGCAGACACTTCCTCACCGCCCCCTCACTGCAACTTGGCAGGATGACTTTGATCTTTCATCGGCCTTTGTGTCGGAAGGAACTGCAGATGCTGGTTTAAACCATTACCGTGACTTTTTTTGCATCTAATTTTAGATACAGCGCAGAAACAGGCTCTTCGGTCCGCGATGCCCAGCGATCCCCCACACACTAACACTATCCCGCACACACTATGAAACAATTTTTACATTTGTCAACGCAATTTACATACGTACCTTTACGTATTTGGAGTGTGGGAGGAAACCGGAGCACCCGGAGAAAACACACACAGGTCACGGGAAGAACGAACAATCTCCGTACAGACAGCACCCGTAGTCGGGATCGAACCCGGGTCTCCGGCGCTGTAAGCACTGTAAGGCAGCAACTCTACCGCTGCGCCACTGTGCCACCCTTTTATCTTTCATTCATTCGTTCCCTATCTTTCCACATCACCATCTACATCTCTCGTTTCCCTTTCCCCTGACTCTCAGTCTGAAGAAGGGCCTCGACCCAGAAAGTCACCCATTCCTTTTCTCCGGAGATGTTGTCTGTCCCGCTGATTAACTCCAGCACTTTGCGTCTATCGGGTGGTCAGGATCGAACCTGGATCACTGGAGCTGAGAGGCACTGACCACGCCAGTGTGCCCACACCAGTCAAGATACAAGAGGGAGCTAGTAGTGTTCATGGGAATGGCGGAATCATTATCTGATCTCCTGGTTGCTAAACACTTTCATTTTCCTTACCATTCCCACACTGACCTTCCTGTCCAAGGCCTTCTCCATTGTCAGAGCGAGGGCCAGTGCAAAATGCAGGAACAGCAACTCATATATTGCGTGGGCAGCTTACAACCCAGTGGTATGAATATTGACTTCTCCAACTTCAAGTAACCCCGGCATTCCCTCTTGCTCCGTCCCTCCCCCACCCAAGTCACACCAGCCTCTTGTTTTCACCCAACAAACAGCTAACAATGTGTAGGAAGGAACTACAGATGCTGGTTTAAACCAAAGAAAGAATGTAAAAAGCTGGAGTAACTCAGCGGGACGGGCAGCCTCTTTGGAGAGAAGGAATGGGTGACGTTTCGGGTCGAGACCCTTCTTCAGACATGCAGTGGTGTGATCACACAAAGAGTCATTCATGAGACACCTTCCACTGGAAATCACTGGCAGACTTGCTGCAAGTCACTGCTTTCCAGCTGGAAAGGGGACAGAGAGGATTTCACAAGTTATAAGAGTAGAATTAGGACATTCGGCATATCGAGTCCACTCCGCTATTCAATCATGGCTGATCTCTGCCTCCTAATCCCATTCTCCTGCCTTCTCCCCATAACCCTTGACACCCATTCTAATTAGAATTTGTCTATCTCTGCCATAAAAATATCCACTGACTTGTCCTCCACTGCTCTCCGTGGCAATGAATTCCACAGATTAACTACCCTCTGATTAATGAAG
Source organism: Raja brachyura (assembly GCA_963514005.1). Next base: position 33,610,269 of record OY740805.1, read on the forward strand.
TTTCTCCTCACCTCCTTTCTAAAAGAGCGCCCTTTAATTCTGAGGCTGTGACCTCTGTTCCTAGACTCTCCCACCAGGGGATTTATGCGGATGTTGCCAGGACTAGAGGGTGTGAGCTATAGGCAGAGGTTGAGTAGCAGGGACACTATTCCATGGAGTGTAGGAGGATGAGAGGTGATATTATAGTGGTGTGGAAGATCATGAGAGGAATAGATCGGGTAGATGCACAGAGTTTCTTGCCCAGAGTAGGTGAATTGAGGACCAAAGGACATGGGTTTAAGGTGAAGGGGGAAAGATTTAATAAGAATGTGAGGGGTAACCTTTTCACACAAAGGGTGGTGGTTGTATCGAACAAGCTGCCAGAGGAGGTAGTTGAGGCTGGGACAAGGTTTAATAAACAGCTAGACAGGTACATGGATAGGCCAGATTTGGAGGGATATGGACCAAAGGCAGGCAGGTGGGACTAGTGTAGCTGGGGCATGTTGGTTGGTGTGGGCAAGTTGGTTCGAAGGGCCTCTTTCCACACTGTATCAGTGTTTGCACACTGTATCACTCTATGACTAGTGTAGATGGGGCATGTTGGTTGGCGTGGGCAAGTTGGATCGAAGGACCTGTTTGCACACTGTATCACTCTATGACTAGTGTAGATGGGGCATATTGGTTGGCGTGGGCAAGTTGGATCGAAGGACCTGTTTGCACACTTAATCACTCTGTGAATCTGACTCTCAGTTCCACATAGGGAGGCACGGTGGCACAGCCTTAGAGTTGCTGCCTTACAGCGCTTTCAGGCCAGAGACCCGGGTTCGATCCCTACTGCGGGCTCTGTCTGTATGGAGTTTGTACGTCCACCCCACGACCTGCGTGGGTTTTCTCCGAGATCTTTGTTTTCCTGCCACACTCCAAAGACGTGCAGGTTTGTAGGTTAATTGGCTTGGTGTAAATGTAAAAAATGGTCCCTGGTGTGTATAGGGTAGCGTTAATGTGCGGGGATCGCTGGTGGTTGGTGTGGACTCGGTGGGCCGAAGGGCCTGTTTCCGCGCTGTATCTCTAAACATGAAAACAAAAATGAATGATGAAGACATCTGTTTAGTGTTCTTTACTCAGTGCAAGTGTTGCTTTAAGTGGTGAAGACTCTTGATCACACCTCGAAATGCAAGGTGCAAAGGGAATCTACAAACCTGTACGTCTTTGGAGTGTGGGAGAAAACCGAAGATCTCAGAAAACCCACACAGGTCAAGGGTGGAACGTACAAACTCTGCACAGACAGCACCCGTAATCAGGATGGAACCTGGGTCCCTGGCGCTGTGAGGCAGCAACTCTACCGCTGCGCCACCATTCTGCCACTGGGTTCTTCTGTAGAAGGCTCCCAACCCGAAACGTCACATATTCCTTTTCGCCATAGATGCTGCCTGACCCACTGACACTCCAGCTTTTTGTATCTATGGTCAGTTTAAACCAGCATCTGCAGTTCCAGGTTAATTTTGCAGGATGAATCAGGAGTAAGGGAGGCAAATGCACTGTTGGCATTCGTTGTGTGATGGCAATTTCAAACGTTTCCAATGTCCAACTTTTCATTGCCGTTACTACACAGGCAGGGAGGAGTAGAACTTGCGCAAACGATACACAAACAAAAATGAATACTCCAGTCATTATTTCCAGTTTAATTGATTCTTTATTGTACAGACAAAGAAGTGACCATACCATATCCACTTGGGTAGACAGAAATGCTGGAGAAACTCAGCAGGTGAGGCAGCATCTATAGAGCGAAGGAAATAGGTGACGTTTCTCGTCGAGACCCTTCTCCGGACTGATGTGGTGGTGGTGGGGGGGGGGGGGGGGGAGGCGGAAAGAAGAAAGGAAGAGGCGGAGACAGTGGGCTGTGGGAGAACCGGGAAGGGGAGGGGAAGGAGGGAGAAAGCTAGGACTACCTGAAATTGGAAAAGTCAATGTTCATGCCGCTGGGGTATAAACTGCCCAAGCTAAATATGAGGTGCTGCTCCTCCAATCTGCGGTGGGCCTCACTCTGGCCATGGAGGAGGCCCAGGACAGAAAGGTTGGATTTGAAATGGGAGGGGGAGTTGAAGTGAAGAGCTGGGAGATCAGGTTGGTTAATGCGAACGGAGCGGAGGTGTTGGGCGAAGCGATCGCCAAGTCTGCGCTTGGTCTTACCAGATCTTCTTTATTCTAAATACAAGTTGCTTTCCGTTCTTACTATCTGACATGGTAAAAACTGTATTCTCTCTCCCGTTCCCGCTCCAGTCTGATCTGACCACTCCCTGTTGTTTTGCTGTATGCAACATTCATCTACGTAACTGAAGCCCACCCCCATGCGTTCAAAATAATACAGCTAGAAATATCCAGACAAAACAATAAAATATGCTGACAGTAACTAGCCTAAGCATGAATGGCTCCTACACATTGTGTGCCTCCTTGTCACCTTCCCCTAGCTAACAATGATCTATTCTCCATTTTCCTTGAGTTTTGACCCCTTTGATCTCTCATTTTCACACCATACCTCCCATATCTCCGTGTCCCCCTCTCACCGCACTCTCAGTCTGATGAAGGGTCTCAACCCGAAGCATCACCCTTTCCTTCTCCCCAGAGATGCTGCCTGTCCCGCTGAGTTACTCCAGCACCTTGTGTCTATCTTCACTACCTCACGTTTGTTCCTCAAAGATTATTGAAGAAAGTCAGAACTTCCTAGTTCAGCAGGAGTCTGGGATTAGTGACACGGGAGTGAATTGAATTGAATTGAATATTTTATTGTCACATGTGACAAGTTGCAGTGAACTTCTTTGCTTGTATACCTTGCCATGGTATGCAAGTAGTAGCAATGTTACAAAATTTTGAGATTTTAAAAATCAAGTCTGCAATTTATCCCATCAGATAAAGCATAAAAAGAAGTTTAATTTGACACCTAATTCACTTTCATATCTTCAGTATTAAGAAAGTTATGACAATTTTCATACTCGGAAATTAGCATCTTGTTCCCCATTGCCTTTCAATTGACTTAACTCAAAAGCTATGATCTAGAACAGTGAAAAGCCCATAACTTTCTTAAAAATTAAGAGAACAATGAAATTTTCAGTTATTATAGATTGAAGCATTCTGAAACAAATATTAAACAATCTTACTTGGATGACCTGAAATTAAAGCATATAATTAGTTAGTTATCTAATTGTAGCTAATTACAAAATTCAATTACTAGATCTAAACATCTATCCATTTCTTAAGAAAATATAAACTTTTTTAAAATTGCCTAAGTGTCCAAATAACATTCACACAATAATCCACAATATAACGTAATTTTTAAATCTCATTTTCATGAATTTATAGGCCAAATGGAAGGAATTTAGTGTTTAATGCCTGTAAATTAATGGCCATTTAAATCAACTTGCGAGTGGGTTTTAGTGGAATGCGGTGGATTGGAACGTTGCGGTTTGTGGTGAAGTCAGTATGAAAAATACATCCGGTTCATACATTTTTTTGGTCCCCTTTTTTGCAACATGAAAATGTGATTAAAGCCTTCCTAAAAACCAAGTTTTTATGTGAAAATAAACTGTGTAGCTTCTTTTATAGCCTACCTTAGGTCCGTTCCGCTGTCACCATTCAGAGCTTTAGAAGATGCTTTTTAAACTACTGTAGTCAATAAATAATCTAGCGTAGTTTAAAAATACCTTTATGAATGAAATGTCGGAGCGATTTCTCTTTAGCGACGAAATCGCCCGACATGGATTGATTTGGACTGCCTAGAGAAAATCGGCACTTTAAGCCCGCCCCCCTCTGAAAGGCGCCAAAGTCACGCACACGGGGAGCGGCAGAACTGCAGCGCTGCTAAAGGTGGGTATTGTAACATACCTACAAATAGTCGCCACATTAAGGGCGCGTACAAAGTTACAAATCCCCCTGTGCCATTTCCCAATTTGTTCTCCCACCTTCACCTCCTCACGGCCATCCCCCCCCACGCCAGGTCCCCATTGTCCATCGTTCTATACTGTGATCCCCCCACACCAGGTCCCCATTGTCTATCGTTCTATACGGTGATCCCCCCCACCCCAGGTCCCCATTGTCCATTGTTCTTCATGGTGATCCTCCCACGCCAGGTCCCCATTGTCTATCGTTCTATACGGTGATCTCTCCACCCCAGGTCCCCATTGTCCATTGTTCTTCATGGTGATCCCCCCACCCCAGGTCCCCATTGTCCATCGTTCTTCATGGTGATCCCCCCACGCCAGGTCCCCATTGTCTATCATTCTATACGGTGATCCCCCCCATGCCGGGTCCCCATTGTCTATCGTTCTATACGGTGATCCTCCCACGCCAGGTCCCCATTGTCTATCGTTCTATACGGTGATCCCCCCCACCCCAGGTCCCCATTGTCCATTGTTCTTCATGGTGATCCTCCCACGCCAGGTCCCCATTGTCTATCGTTCTATACGGTGATCCCCCCACCCCAGGTCCCCATTGTCCATTGTTCTTCATGGTGATCCTCCCACGCCAGGTCCCCATTGTCTATCGTTCTATACGGTGATCCCCCCACCCCAGGTCCCCATTGTCCATTGTTCTTCATGGTGATCCCCCCACCCCAGGTCCCCATTGTCCATTGTTCTTCATGGTGATCCCCCCACGCCAGGTCCCCATTGTCCATCGTTCTTCATGGTGATCCCCCCACCCCAGGTCCCCATTGCCCATCGTTCTATACGGTGATCTCTCCACCCCAGGTCCCCATTGCCCATCGTTCTATACGGTGATCTCTCCACCCCAGGTCCCCATTGCCCATCGTTCTATACGGTGATCCCCCCACGCCGGGTCCCCATTGTCTATCGTTCTTCATGGTGATCTCCCCACGCCGGGTCCCCATTGTCTATCGTTCTATACGTGATCCCCCCACGCCGGGTCCCCATTGTCTATCGTTCTATACTGTGATCCCCCCACGCCAGGTCCCCATTGTCTATCGTTCTTCATGGTGATCCCCCCACGCCAGGTCCCCATTGTCTATCGTTCTATACGGTGATCCCCCCCACCCCAGGTCCCCATTGTCCATTGTTCTTCATGGTGATCCCCCCACCCCAGGTCCCCATTGTCCATTGTTCTTCATGGTGATCCCCCCACGCCAGGTCCCCATTGTCTATCGTTCTATACGGTGATCCCCCCCACCCCAGGTCCCCATTGTCCATTGTTCTTCATGGTGATCCCCCCACGCCAGGTCCCCATTGTCCATTGTTCTTCATGGTGATCCCCCCACGCCAGGTCCCCATTGTCTATCGTTCTATACGGTGATTCCCCCCACCCCAGGTCCCCATTGTCCATTGTTCTTCATGGTGATCCCCCCACCCCAGGTCCCCATTGTCCATCGTTCTTCATGGTGATCCCCCCACCCCAGGTCCCCATTGCCCATCGTTCTATACGGTGATCTCTCCACCCCAGGTCCCCATTGCCCATCGTTCTATATGGTGATCCCCACACGCCGGGTCCCCATTGTCTATCGTTCTATACGTGATCCCCCCACACCGGGTCCCCATTGTCTATCGTTCTTCATGGTGATCTCCCCACGCCGGGTCCCCATTGTCTATCGTTCTATACGTGATCCCCCCACACCGGGTCCCCATTGTCTATCGTTCTATACGGTGATCCCCCCACGCCGGGTCCCCATTGCCCATCGTTCTATACGGTGATCCCCCCCACACCGGGTCCCCATTGTCTATCGTTCTATACGGTGATCCCCCCACACCGGGTCCCCATTGTCTATCGTTCTTCATGATGTTCCCACCAAACCGGGTGTGTAGGTGTAGGTGGCACAGATGTTGCTGGGTTTGTGGAGCTGATGTATCAGCACTGGTGGTCGAGAGGAAAGTCTGATCCCTGGAACCTGCATCACTTCACTGCAGATAGACCCTGGTCTTGTGCTGTCTTCTCTTTACCAGTGAGAATCGTCAGCAACAGTGTGGTCAGGCTGGAGAGGGAATCATTGGTCATGAATTATTTAACTTATTGCAGGAGAGATTTCAGTGCACACTGTACTTGGAGCGATGCTTCAGTCTCGACCCGAAACGCTACCCATTCCTTCTCTCCAGAGATGCTGCCTGTCCCGCTGAGCTACTCCAGCATTTTGTGTCTATCTTTGGCTTAAACCAGCATCTGCAGTTCCTTCCTGCACAATGCTTCAGTTGAATTTAGTTTGGAGATACAGAATAGAAACAGGCCCTTCGGTCCACCGAGTTCACGCAGACCAGCTATCACCGAACACTAACACGATCCTACACACACTAGGGACAATTTTACATTTATACCAAGTCAATTAACTTACAAACCTGTACGTCTTTGGAGTGTGGGAGGAAACCCACGCAGGTCACGGGGAGAACGTACAAACTCCATACAGACAGCACCCGTGGTCGAGAGCAAACCTGGGTGTCTAGTGCCGTGAGGCAGCAACTCTACCGCTGCAGCACTGTGCAGCTTCCTTGCAGTTTGGAATCAAGCAGCTCTTATGGCTTTGAAAGTAGGGAAAATCTCGTGGCTATATCACAGAGTGAGAGAGAGAGAGACAATGAACTGCAGGTGCCAGTTTACAGAAAAAGACACAAAGTGCTGGGGTAACACAGCGTGTCAAGCAGCATCTCCCGGTTGCCAAACACTTTTAATCCCCGTCCCATTCCCACACTGACCTTTCTGTCCATGGCCTCCTCCATTGTCAGAGTGAGGCCCAGCGCAATTTGGCTTGGCAATGTAAATGATCCCTACTGTGTGTAGGATAGTGTTAATGTGCGGGGATCGCTGGTTGGCGCGGACTCGGTGGGCCGAAGGTTCTGTTTCTGCGCTGAATCTATAAACTAAAGTAAGTTTACTTCGTTATTCATAGTTGATCTATCTTTCTCTCTCAACCCCATTCTCCTGCCTTCTCCCCATAACCCCTGAGACCCATACGAATCACTAATCTATCTCTGCCTTAAAAATATCCACTGATCAGTCACTATCAAATATCACTGTACCTTAGGGTTACACAAAAAGCTGGAGAAACTCAGCGGGTGCAGCAGCATCTAAGGAGCGAAGGACCTTCGCTCCTTAGATGCTGCTGCACCCCCTGAGTTTCTCCAGCTTTTTGTGTAACCCTCGATTCTCCAGCATCTGCAGTTCCTTCTTTAACACATCACTGTACCTTAATTGGTGCATGTGACAATAAATCTGAATCTGAATCTATATCTAAGCCTTTCGCTATTTCTGCTCTTGCTCCCCTCCACCCAGTCACAACTGGGACAAAGTCCCCCTAGTTCACAAGTTCAAGGAGCTGGAATAGGCCATTCGGCCCATCCAGTCTATTCTGCCGTTCAAACATAGCTGATCTATCTCTCCCTCTCAACTAGGATTGCCAACTGTCCCGTATTAGCCGGGACATCCCGTATTTTGGGCTAAATTGGTTTGTCCTATGCGGGTGCGCCCTTGTCCCGTATTTGACTGTTACTACTCGGGTCGAGGGGACTGTCGGGGCAATGTCCAAAGAAGGGACAAAGGTCCAAATACGGGACAAATTCCACAGGGCAATTCGTTGACCGACTGGGCCGTGACTGGGTGAATGATGGGTTGGCCCGGGTGCTGGACTGCACACAAAGCCCAGCCGGCGGGCCAGCTGAGGAGTTTTGGCCCCGGGCCGCGCGCCGTAGTTCGCAAAGTCCGTCGCCCCGTCCAACTCATGAACCGATGATCGGCCATGACAAGGAGGGCTGGTGGTGTCGGCGGTCAGAGAAGGCCCGAAGGTCGGGCAGCTGGCCGGGCTGCCGACCGACCGACGGGGCCACGGCGAGACGCTGCGATCCGACAGCCCCCTCAACCCAAGTAGCAGCAGTCAAATATGGGACAAGGGCGGTCCCGTATGGGACAAACTAATTTAGGCCAATATACGGGATGTCCCGGCTAATACGGGACAGTTGGCAACCCTAGTCGGTGGGCTGAAGGGCCTGTTTCCGCGCTGTATCTCTAAACTAAATCAGCAGGTCCCACCTATACTAATCACCAGCATCTCTCCCGCTCTCCCACAGAGACCACGATGACTGTATGGGCATCTTGACAGGTCTCCGTCTCTGGCATTCCCAGCAGCTTCCCGGTGGTCTCCAGGGACTGGTCCTCAACCCCATCTTCAAGGAGAACCTACGCATCGCGCTCCTCGGCGGGTGAGTACGGAGCGTCGCGTCCGTGTAGCAGCCGGACATAGCGGAGTTCCGCAAGGGTCGGTGCTGGGGCCGCTACTCCTCACGGAGTTTATTAATGATTTGGACGAAGGGATTGAAGGCTCTGGGGCCATGTTTGTAGATGATACAGAAACAGGTGGACGGGCAGATAGTGCAGAGGAAGCAGGGACTCGGCAGAAGGACTTGGGCAGGTTGGGAGAGTGGGCAGAGAAGTGGCAGATGGAATATAGTGTAGCAAAGTGTGGAGTCATGCATTTTGGTGGTGGGAATAAAGGCGTAGACTATTTCCTAAATGGGGACGGAATCCAGAAACCAGAGGTGCAAAGGGACCTGCACCTATTGTCTATTGTCTACCGATTCAACTTGCAGATTAACTTGTTGGGAATCCTGCACCAGCATCCCACAGGTCCCTTTGTACCTTTGCCACAGAAGGCTGTGGAGGCCAAGTCAATGGCTATTTGTAAGGCAGAGAGAGATAGATAGATTCTTGATTAGTACGGGTGTCAGGGGTTATGGGGAGAAGGCCAGAGAATGGGGTTAGGAGGGAGAGATAGATCAGCCATGGCGAAGTAGGCTTGATGGGCCGAATGGCCTAATTCTGTTCCAATTACTTATGACCTTATGACCTTTTCGATCCTGGCAACTTGTGACCCCTGACCTTTCTGACACATCGTAACACGTGATACATTTAAATACAACGCCAGTTGCTTTGCTATCCCATGTTTCTCAAACAATTGTGGGATTCCCCATTCCTTCTGTCCAGAGATGCTGCCTGTCCCGCTGAGTTACTCCAGCATTTTGTGTCTATCTTCGGTTTAAACCAGCATCTGCAGTTCCTTCCTGCACATTTCTGCATCATCATATTAGTTTAGTTTAGAGATACAGCGCGGAAACAGGCCCTTCGGCCCACCAAGTCCGCGCCGCCGAGTTCCATCCTGCCCACGGGTGCTGTCTGTACGGAGTTTGTATGTTCGCCCCGTGACCTGCGTGGGTTTTCTCCGACATCTTCGGTTTCCTCCCACTCTCCAAAGACGTGCAGGTTTGCAGGTTAATTGGCTGGGTGTAAATGTGTGAATCGTCCGCAGTATGTGTAGGATAGTGTTAGTGTGCGGGGATCGCTGGTTCGAGCGGACTCGTTGGGCCGAAAGGTCTGTTTCCGCGCTGCTTCTCTAAACAGTATGTAGGATAGTGATAGTGTGCAGGGATCGCTGGTCGGTGCGGACTCGGTGGGCCGAAGGGCCTGTTTCCGCGCTGTTTCTCTAAACTAAAACTAAACTAAAGTCCCAGCTACAGACAGCACAGGGGAGATAGAGAACCCGGATAGATATACTGCCAGTGTGGTGTAGGAAGGAACTGCAGATGCTGGTTTACACCGAAGATAGACACAAAATGCTGGAGTAACAGCAGGGCAGACAGAATCTCTGGAGAGAAGGAATGGGTGGCGTTTCGGGTCAAGACCCTTCTTCAGTTTATCTTCAGGTCTACTGTGGGTTTGGTACATAGTAAAGCTGTCTCTACCTGGGGCTGTTTCACATTCGTAAGGCAAGTACAACACTAGATAATTAACAGAGCAAACCTCTGCCCAGACCATCACACAAACTAACCTCCCTTCCATGGACGAAATGTGGAGGAAGGAACTGCAGATGCTAGTTTACACCGAAGATAGACACAAAATGCTGAAGTAACTCAGCGGGAAACATAGAAACATAGAAAATAGGTGCAGGAGTAGGCCATTCGGCCCTTCGAGCCTGCACCGCCATTCAATGTGATCATGGCTGATCATCCAACTCAGTATCCCGTACCTGCCTTCTCTCCATACCCCCTGATCCCTTTAGCCACAAGTGCCACATCTAACGCCCTCTTAAATATAGCCAATGAACTGGCCTCAACTACCTTCTGTGGCAGAGAATTCCAGAGACTCACCACTCTCTGTGTAAAGAATGTTTTCCTCATTTCGGTCCTAAAGGAATTCCCCCTTATCCTTAGACTGTGACCCCTTGTTCTGGACTCCCCCAACATCGGGAACAATCTTCCAGCATCTAGCTTGTCCAACCCCTTAAGAATTTTGTAAGTTTCTATAAGATCCCCCCTCAATCTTCTAAATTCCAGCGAGTACAAGCCGAGTCTATCCAATCTTTCCTCATATGAAAGTCCTGCCATCCCAGGAATCAGTCTGGTGAATCTTCTCTGTACCCCCTCTATGGCAAGGATGTCTTTCCTCAGATTTGGAGACCAAAACTGTACGCAATACTCCAGGTGTGGCCTCACCAAAACCCTGTACAACTGCAGTAGAACCTCCCTACTCCTATACTCAAATCCTTTCGCTATGAATGCTAACATACCATTTGCTTTCTTCACTGCCTGCTGCACCTGCATGCCTACCTTCAATGACTGGTGTACCATGACACCCAGGTCTCGTTGCATCTCCCCCTTTCCTAATCTGCCACCATTCAGATAATAGTCTACCCTCATGTTTTTGCCACCAAAGTGGATAACCTCACATTTATCCACATTATACAGCATTATATTTTGGGACGGGCAGCATCTCTGGATAGGATAGTCTGAAGAAGGGTCTCGACCCAAAACGCCACCCATTCCTTCTCTCCTGAGATGTTGCCTGTACTGCTGAGTTACTCCAGCATTTTGTGTCTCTCTTCCAGGAACACTTCACAGAATGAGGTGGTGTGATGATAAGATGACAGGGTAGATAGCCACAGTCTATTTCGCATGGTAACTGTAAATAGGCAATTCACATACTCTTGAAGTGTAAGACATCCTTTAATGATAGCACAGGGTATAACACACGTCAGCAAGCACTGGTTACATTCTTCTACTGAACTGTGCCCAGGGAGGGCAAAGCGTTATGATTGATGTTAACTAAGGCGGGGTTAATGGTACTGAGGGAGCTATATTATTGGTTGCATGCATAAACCATCTACAGTAACGGTATCCAAAACCTGAAGCTGTAGGTTGAAAGTGAGTGGGAGGATGTTTAGGGAACCTAAAGGACAAATTAAGGTGATAAGTAATAGGAGCAGAATTAGGCCATTCGGCCCATCAAGTCTACTCTGCCATTCGATCAAGGCTGATCTATTTCTCCCTCCTAACCCCATTCTCCTGCTTTCTCCCCATAACCCCTGACACCCGCACTAATCAAGAATCTATCTGTTGCTGCCTTAAAAATATCCACTGACTTGGCCTCCACAGACTTCTGTGGCAAAGATTCCACCGATTCACCACCCTCTGATTAAAGATTCTTCAATCAATTACTCTAATTGATATCACCAGCCACCCATTTACACCTCACGCTGCCTGGGCAAAGCCAGCAGCATCATCAAGGACCAGTCTCACCCTGGCCACTCCCTCTTCTCCCCTCCCAACATGCAAAACGTACAGAAGTGTGAAAACGCACACCTCCAGACTCAGGGACAGATTCTGCCTGGCTGTAATCGGGCAACTGAACCTTCCTCTCACCAACAGGAGAGCAGTCCTGACCTCCCATCTACCTCATTGGAGACTCTCGGACTATCTTTAATCGGACTCTACTGGACTTTATCTTGCACTAAACGTTATCCCCGTTATCCTGTATCTGTGCACTGTGGACGGCTCGATTGTAAACATGTGTAGTCTTTCTGCTGACTGGATAGCACGCAACAAAAGCTTTTCACTGAACCTCAGTACATGTGACAATGAATTAAACTAAACTAAACTTGCTATGCACAGCCCTATCCCAGGGGATGGACAGTGCTGGATAATACAGGTCGAAGCTGCCCTGTTAAACCCTCCCAGGGCAGAGACAGCACACGTTAGATACAGAGCAATGCTCCCTCTTTGTGTGTGTGTGTCTGTCAGGACTGTGGTCAGTGTGTGTGACCAAGTCAAGTCAACTTTATTTGTCACATACACATACAAGATGTACAGTGAAATGAAAGTGGCAATACCTGCGGGATTGTGCAAAACAACAGAACAGAACCAGTATTTACATTTTTTTTAAAGACACAACAGTATTTACGCCCTGGTGAGATCAGAGTTTACAGTCCTGACGGCCTGTGGGAAGAAACTGGCTCTCATCCTCTCTGTTTTCGCAGCGTGACAGCGGAGGCGTTTGCCTGACTGTAGCAGCTGGAACAGTCCGTTGCTGGGGTGGTGGGGGTCCCCCATAATGTTGCTGGCTCTGGATCTGCACCTCCTGGTGTATAGGTCCTGCAGTGGGGGGGAGGGGAGTGTAGTTCCCATGGTGCGTTCGGCTGAACGCACTAATCTCTGCAGAGCCTACCTGTCCTGGGCAGAGCTGATGCCAAACCAGATCGAGATGTTTCCGGTCAGGATACTTTCTACAGCACCAGAGTAGAAGGATTGAAGGTTCCTCAGAGAGACTCTGAATTCCCTCAGCTGCCTGAGGTGGTAAAGGTGCTGCCTTGCCTTTCTCACCAGCGCGGCAGTGTGTGTGTGTGTGTGTGTGACTGGGGGCTGTGGTCAGTGTGTGACCATGCACTGTGGTCAGTGTGTGTGTGTGACTGTGTGTGTGTGCTATGGTGGGGGTCCACAGATGTAGATGTAGTTACACTACTGACCATCAGTGTGAGTGCTGGGACCTGTGCTATTGATTATAATGGAGTGATTTGTTGTCCACTCACAGGGGTAAGGCATGGGCTGATGACACCAGCCAGCTGGGGCCGGACAAGCACGCCCGAGACATCACCTCACTGGACAAGTACGCCATGGAGCGGTGGGAGGTGAGTCCGAGGCACTGCCACTGCCCCACAGTTCAGTTTAGCTTAGAGATGAAGCGCGGAAACAGGCCCTTCGGCCCACCCAGTCCACGCCGACCGCCGATCCCCGCACACGAACACTATCCGACACGCACTGGGGACAATTTCATTTCGGAGTCACGTGAGTGACTTCGTGAAGAACCCGCCAGCACGCATGCGCGACATATCGTCGCCGCATTTGCAGTCGACGGCTGGAGGAGGAGCGCGGCTCACCACCAGCCCTCATAAGGACCAACTCAGGTAAGTATAATCAACCTTGAGCTGGTTGGTTTTGTCTGTTAGTATTTTTTCTTACAGAGAAACATGGACAGAAGAAGTAAGGCCCGCAGGACGTCCGGAAGGATCTGCAGGCCACCTAACCCGGAGCTTCCTTCTACAGCACCCGCTGGAAGGACCGGGAAAAAGGCGCGCAAATCGGGGAGCCCTGTAGTCACAGGACCCGAATCACCGGCACAGCTGGGCTCTAGCGGGGTTCCCGCAGAGCAAGAAGTCGGATTAGCGCCAGAGCAGGTGGACCCTGACTCCATTTCCCTCTCGCCAACTGGATCATTGGCAGAGGCGAGCAAAAAGGGTTTACGTGCTGCTGCACGACCCTTCTCCCTGAGCCCTCATAGTAGAGCCAGGGATAGAGCTCGAGAACCTAGCCCTTCTCGGGCAGAGGGTTCACCAGGTGCCGCTAGATCGCGGCCTGGTGTAGCAGCGAGACCTGAGTCCACTGGCAGACCAAGGAGGGCCAGTAGAGACTCACCACCTAGTCGGATCAGGAGGAGTCACACAGGTGGAGGCTCGCCACGGTCACCGCTTCCCCCGCTGGGGGATGGACGGGACCGTACGCCGCCTGGGTCCAGAAAAAGGACAGTCGGCAAGCCCGCGCGGATGTCGGGTCACCACGCCGAGGCGTCGGGTGCCGACTCATCACCGCATATGCCCTCGGAGGCAGTCGGACGCAGCTCAGCCAAAAGGAGGCGTATGAGCAGATCCGCGCGGGAGTCGTTCAGTATCGCTGAGGCGGCTGGAAGCGACTTACCGTCACGGCACCGACATTACCTCGACGAGGTATGGGCCGATGATAGGAGCCTCAGAAGTTCCTTCGGGCATGAGGACTCTAATCGCCCATTCATGCATGATGCAGGGCGCATAGACCGGATGGAGAGGATAATGGAACAACTCCTGCTTAATCAAAGGCAGGAAGCCCACAGTTCCAGGGGACTTATGGATATATCCCCATCATCAATGGGCAGCATGAGGCCAGAAGAGGAGGAAATTTTGGTACATGCCCCAGTTGCACCTGAAGTTCCCCAGGAAGAACTCCTGGACGTGGCAGCCAAGTTTGGATTACCCGTGTCATCGGGCCAACCCCTCGATACCAAGCTGGCTGCTACCATTGATTTCCTCACGAATCATCAACTGCAGGAGGAGGTCCTTGCTAAGGCCATGGACAGACACAAGGCGCCGGGCAATTGTAATTCACTTAATGTGCCTACAGTCAACATGCCGATTTGGGGCAATATCAGCCCGGGCATTCGCACTCAGGAAGTAAAACTACAGAGAATCCTGAAGTTGCTCACATCTGGGATTACTGCGTTTGCAAGGTCGGTGGATGGAGTGGACTTGAGCATCGAACAGGAGGATGCACTGGCTCTACTTTGCAATACGCAATACGAAATTAATGCTTTCAGGAAAAGCATTATCAAACCGACATTAAACCCCAAATTTGCGGGGTTATGTAGAGCACCTCCAACACCACCACCCAGGCAGCTATTCGGTGAAGACCTCACGAAGCAGGTCAAAGACCTAGATGACCATGCCAAGACAGTGGGTCTGATGAGGTCACACACCATGACCAGACAGACGGCCAAGAAAGCACCATTTTTCAGGCCTCGAGGTCCCACCGATAGGCCAGCAAGGACCTACGTTCCGGCACTTCCTATGTACCAACAGCCTCAACAGCCCAGGCCTTTTTTAGGGCAGGGCCCTCAACGGCCAGCTTGGAAAATGCGGTTTCCGTATTTCCAGCGCAACCCAGCACCTCCACGTCCCACCAAAAACATCAGGGACCGCCGATAACCATGAAGGTAAGGGGGTCTGGTTTTCATACACTGGCATGTCTAACCTCACATGTTGGAGGTAGGTTACGGGGGTTCAAAGAGGCATGGGAAACCATCACCTCAGATGAGTTTATTCTACAAAGTATTCAGGGTTATGAGATTGAGTTTACAAATGGCCAAATTCCTCCACCTCAGCATATGCCAAATCGCAGATTTGCACTTTCCAAGAAAGAAACAGCAGTAGGCTATGCTGAAATATTAAGACTCCTGGAGAAAGGTGTGATAGAAAAAACTACACATGAGCCGGTTGAGTTTGTATCCAATATATTTACTAAAACCAAAAAAGATGGTGGATGTCGGGTCATTATAGATCTAACCCATTTGAATACCTTTGTACAATATACCCATTTCAAAATGGACACGTTTGAGACAGCCAAATCTTTGATTTCTGAAGGGAAGCATGCATTGACTTGAAAGATGCATACTATTCAATATCCGTTCAGAAACATCACAGGAAGTTCTTGAAATTCATCTGGATGGATCAACTTTGGCAATATAAAGCTTTGCCCAATGGGCTTACCACAGCCCCTAGACTATTTACCAAATTACTCAAGCCAGTGTTAGCCACACTAAGAAGGGCAAATCACACGGTCATGGCTTATCTAGATGATATCCTCATCATTGGGCATACATTGGAATCAGCAAAATTAGCAGTTTCAGCCACTGTGGATATATTCCAAAAAGTGGGATTTATTATCCATCCAGATAAATCAAAGTTCTGTCCTTCACAGATAATGGACTATCTGGGGTTCACGATAGATTCCAATCACATGATTGCCACCACACCAACTAACAAGGTTGGGGATGTCATCCAAACATGCAAGAACCTGGTCTGCGCCAGTATGCCATCAATTAGACAAACTGCTAAGGTAATTGGGAAAATCGTAGCAGTTTTTCCAGCTGCTCAATTGGGACCTTTACATTATCAAAATTTACAAAGATCCAAGATTTCAGCATTAAAATTGAATGCTGGACATTTTGATAGACCTATGCAGCTGCCACTCAAGGCAAAAATTGAGTTGCAATGGTGGATTGATAATATCCATAATTCATTTAAACCCATCATTGTGCCTCGTCCGGTGGTATACTTACAAACAGACGCAAGCTCCCATGGCTGGGGAGCTACGGACAACAACACAAGTTGTGGGGGCAGATGGGATTCACTAGAATCTACCCTTTTGTTATCACAAGGGATAAATTATTTGGAGATGCTTGGGGCATTCCACGGACTTAGAGCTTATTGTTCAAACTTTACTGACACTCATGTCCGTCTCCAAATAGACAACACCACTGCGGTGGCATATCTAAATCATATGGGAGGTACCAGGTCAATTTCATGTGATGAATTGGCTAATACAATTTGGCTCTGGTGTATTCAAAGGAATATTTGGATCTCAGCTACCTATTTACCAGGTAAGCTCAACATAGTGGCGGACACCAGGTCACGGAAATTCAATGATAACATCGAGTGGATGTTGAATTCCCAAATATTCAAACAAATTACAGCCAAATTTGGTAAGCCGGATATTGACCTTTTTGCGTCACGGTTAAACCATCAGGTACCAACATATGTATCATAGGAGCCAGATCCTGGGGCAATGGCGATGGACGCTTTCTCGCTAGACTGGGGGAAATGGTTTTTCTATGCATTTCCCCCATTTTGCCTCATCAGTCGGGTATTGCGGAAAATCCAGCTAGATGCTGCTAATGGCATCCTTATCATACCCGACTGGCCTACTCAGTCATGGTATCCGGTGGTCCTTGGGATGATTAGTCAACCATGGGTCCTCTTGGAGGGTTGCCCACTATTGGTGACGAACCCCGTTACAGGGGAACCACATCCCTGCCATAGTCATTTGAATTTATTGGCTTGCAGGATTTGAACAGGCCATTACTGCAGTATGGCCTATCATCAAGGACCATGGATACCATAGGAGCATCATGCAGGGAGTCCACAAGACGGCAATATTTATCGCACATCAGGAAATGGGAAACCTACTGCGGCCGCTTGGACATTGCATATGACTCCGTGTCAATCACTGATGTGCTGGAGTTCCTTGCGGGGTTACATCATGACGAACACCTCAGCTATAGTGCCATCAACAGCGCCAGGAGCGCGCTATCATACTACCTCAATTTGGAGGTAGGATCCAATAAGTTGGTGTCCAAACTGATGCGGGGAATATTTAATTCCAATCCGCCTAGACCGCGTTACAATGTTACCTGGGATATTGGGAATGTACTGACCCTGCTCAGGACGTGGTCGCCCATGATTGGGCTTGAATTGGACAAACTCACCCTGAAATTGGTGATGTTATTGGCACTTACTTCGGCACAAAGGGTACAGACTCTTCATAAGATCAAGATTGATAGAATGATCTCTACCCCAGAAAAGGTTATTTTCTTCATTGATGAATTGCTTAAACAGCACAGGCCTGGATTTATAGGTCTGCAGCTGGTGTTTCCAGCATACCCCGCTGATGCCAGGCTATGTTTAGCCACCCACATCCGCCACTATATTAAAGTGACGCGGAAAATAAGGGGAATGGAGCAATACCTGCTAATAAGCCACAAGAGACCTCACCATAGAGTGACGGTACAGACTATCTCCAGATGGCTCAGAATCGTTTTGAACGAAGCAGGTATAGATACTAATGTATTTAAATCCCATTCCACCAGGGCTGCATCGACGTCGGCGGCAAAGGCCATGGAGGTACCCATGGACCATATTCTAGCCGCAGCGGGATGGGCCAGTGAAGCCACCTTTCAACGGTTTTATAATAAACCTATTACCGCTCCTGGAATGTTTGCAGAAGCTGTATTGAATGCAGGCCGAGGACATTCGGCTATTCCCAGTGAGGGGTTTTTTCTTTGTTGTTATTAATAAATATTATTATTTTTCAGAACTAGCAGTCTGAAAATTTTTGATATACCTGTCCATCCTTATCGTGGCGTGTGTGATAGCATGGACGTTGTCCAGGGCGTGTAATCACAGAGCTTTGAAGTCTTCACAAAGTCACTCACGTGACTCCGAAATGAAATAGTAAGATTAAACGAGAACTTACCAGTTTGAAGTTTGATCTTTATTTTATGAGGAGTTGCGATGAGGGATTTCGTGCCCTCCGCTCCCAACCCTCGATCATAAAGTCAACTGGTAACTAGAGTCTCTTCAATCTTACTATCACAAGTCATTTCCTTTGGTTTGTTGGTTCTGTGATTCCACACCGCTGCTTTGAAGAGATGTCGCGCATGCGTGCTGGCGGGTTCTTCACGAAATCCCTCATCGCAACTCCTCATAAAATAAAGATCAAACTTCAAACTGGTAAGTTCTCGTTTAATCTTACTATTTGCAATGACTCCAAGCCAATTAACCTACAAACCTGCACGTCTTTGGAGTGTGGGAGGAAACCGGAGCGCCCGGAGGAAACCCACGCAGTTCACGGGGAGAACGTGCAAACTCCGTACAGACAGCACCCGGTAGTCGGGATGGAACCCGGGTCTCTGGCGCTGTGAGGCAGCAACTCTACCGCTGCGCTAACGAGGTTATTGAGCCGGGTTGAGGAGATGAAGCACGGTATGAGCTTGGGGTGAAACAAAGACTATACAAAACTCATCCGTTAGTGTTTAACTTCTCGTTGCAGCGGGCAGCAGTGTTTTCATGCATTGGTCTTGTGCATCACCACTGCTGTTGCCTTTTCTTTAGATTGTAGAGACACAGTGCGGAAACCGGCTCATCGGCCCACTGTGTCCGCGCCGACCAGCGATCAGCCCATAGATGAACACTAGTAGGTTAATTGTCATTGGTAATTATGTAAATTGTCCCTAGTGTGTGCAGGATGGTGTTAGTGTGCGGGGATCGCTGGTCGTCGCGGACTCGGTGGGCCGAAGGGCCTGTTTCCGCACTGTATCTCCGAACTAAGCTAAACTAAACATGGTAAAGAAGGGTCTCGACCCGAAATGTCGCCTATCTCCTTCACTCCTTAGATGCTGCTGCACCCGCTGAGTTTCTCCAGCTTTTTGTGTAACCCTCGATTCTCCAGCATCTGCAGTTCCTTCTTTAATACATGGTAAAGCGAATAACGTTTAGTGTAAGATGAAGTCCAGTCTGAAGAAGGGTCTCGACCCGAGACATCACCGAGACAGGAAACATGGCAGGAAACATGTTCCCCATGTTGGGGGAGTCCAGAACCAGGGACCACAGTTTATGAATAAGGGGTAGGCCATTTAGAACGGATTTGTGGAAAAACCTTTTCACCCAGGCAGGGCTCTCGCTTAACTTTTTTTCCCTGTTGCCAGCCGGGCAATCTTGACAGCTTTTTAGGTTGCCAAATGACAGTTTAGGTGGTCATTGAAGACGGTTTACATGACGCGTGCGATAATGTGCTCGGACGAAGTGCGTAGTTATCAGTCGGAATTATGCTCAATGAAGCATTCACATATTATGTTCAAGAAGGAACTGCAGATGCTGGAAAATCAAAGGCAGACAAAAGTGCTGGAGAAACTCTGGAGCAGCATCTATGGAGTGAAGGAAATAGGCAAAGTTTCAGGCCGAAACCCATCAGTCTGAAGAAGGGTTTCGGCCCGAAACGTTGCCTATTTTCTTCGCTCCATAGATGCTGCCGCATCCGCTGAGTTTCTCCAGCACTTTTGCCTACATTCACATATTATTTCTGCTTCAAATAACTCACAAACTAAACATATTCACCAATCAAGACATGATATATACCACAATGGCATGCAGCAAAATTATAATACAATATCTCAACTCTTTTTACACATTGCAATGAATGCAATTTCTATTAGTTCTTTCCACTTCCAAACAAAAATGTGGTTGGATTATTCAACATATGATCAACCTGTGTCAATAAATCCTGGACCATGGTAACATATATGCTTAACCATACACACCACAGATTGATGCAAGCATGTTTTCTGTGAAGGACAGAAAATTACCATGACATGGTCATAGCATGGGTCGTTATTGCTATTGGCACAGCAACACTATGGCTTCCCACATAATTTATCCATAACAAAATATACAGGTTGCAAGGAAATTTCTAAAGGTATTTTATGATAATAGCTGTTAAAACCGACTATACCCATCTGACAGGTTAAACATTACACTAACTGACAAGAGATGGCCAAAGGACATAACTGCAGCAAATGCTCTTTTGGTAATATGTTTAAAGGTGTCAAAACAAATAATAACATTGGGAATTAAAACACATTTGATTGCATTCCGTTATCAAACATAATCAATGCTCGCTCTGAACACCATGAAGCACAATAGGGTCAGGGGGTGTGAATCAGTGCGGGGTGGATAGATAGCCGGGGGGGGGGGGGGGGGGGGGGGGGGGTTGAGAAGGCAATCGGTGCGGAATGGATGGATTGAGGCAGGTGAATTAGTATGTGTTGGTTGGAGTATGTAAAATTGTGAGGGGAGAGCACGGGGGATGTCAGTGGTGATGAATGGGGGGATCAGTACGGGATGGATGGGGGGGGAGGGTTCAGTACAGGATGAATGGGGGTAGTCAAAAATGCTGCAGAAATTCAGCGGTTGAGACGGCATCGATGAAGCAAAGGAAATAGGCAACGTTTCGGGTCGAGACGCAAATCCGCAAAAAGCGCTTTCAAAGCAACCCCTCGCACGCCGAGGCCGGGAGGAGGGAGGGCGAGAGAGAGGGAGGCCTCCTTCTGCCGGGCGAGGAGCGGGAGGAGGAGGCGATAGAGCTGCTATCGCGGCCGCTGTTGCCGCTGTTGGGGACCCGACATTCGCTCCGACCTTTCGTCACCACACACCTGGTATCTTTGCCCCGCAATCAAAGATACTAGAGGAATACAGCCGCCTACATGAAACGTCAGTTCCTATTCGCCAGAGATGCTGCCCGACCTCCGGAGTTACTATAGTTTTTTGCGTCTCCCGGTATAAACCAGTATTTGCGTGCCAAGCCGGGCAAAATGAGTCGGCGTTTAGGTTGCCCGGCGGCACTTTCTGTGGTCATTGGCACCCAGGCAACCGCTAATTTTGAGCCCTGCCAGGGGGTTGTGAATCTGTGGAATTCTCTGCCTCAGAAGGCAGTGGAGGCCAATTCTCTGGATGCTTTCAAGAGAGAGCTAGATACAGCGTTTAAAGATAGCAGAGTCAAGGGATATGGGGAGAAGGCAGGAGAGGGGTACTGATTGTGGATGATCAGCCGTGATCACAGTGAATTGTGGTGCTGGCTCGAAGGGCTGAATGGCCCACTCCTGCACTATTATCTATCAAAGCAGCAACATAAGATAGACACAAAATGCTGGAGTAACTCAGCGGGACAGGCAGCATCTCGGGAGAGAAGGGCTGCATTTCGGGTTGGTTTCGAGACCCTTCTTCAGGCACAAAAGGTATAGACTCAAATAGGCAATAAACAATAGGTGCAGGAGTAGGCCATTCAGTCCTTGGAGTCAAGCGGAGTCAAGGGATATGGGGAGCAGGCAGGAACGGGGTACTAATTGTGGATAATCACAGTGAATGGCAGTGCTGACTCGAAGGGCTGAATGGCCTATTCCTGCACAAATTGTCTATTGTCTTTAGGCAATTGTCTATACCTTTTGAGTGTGAAGAAGTGTCCCGACCCGAAACGTCACTTCGTGTCTCGACCCGAAAAAAGAAAGCAAATAGTATGTTAGCATTCATAGCAAAAGGATTTGAGTATAGGAGCAGGGAGGCTCTACTGCAGTTGTACTGGGTCTTGGTGAGACCACACCTGGAATATTGTGTACAGTTCTGGTCTCCAAATGTGAGGAAAGACATTCTTGCCATTCTCCGTTAATGCAATCGATGCCATTATCCTGCTTTCCTCGCCTCTCTGGAGAGAGAAACGCCTGAAAATAGCTTCGTCACAGAGAGTTGCTTCCTATTGGTGGCTGCAAAAATCCTGCCTCTGCTTGTCTCATAAGCACCTGGGGCGAGCAGAAGCCAGAGACGAGCTTCGATACGTTCCCCGAAGATCAGCTGGGCAGATTGCGTGCATGCTCAGGCACGGTGGCTCAGCGGTAGAGTTGCTGCCTTACAGCGCTTACAGCTCCAGGGACCCGGGTTCAATCCCGACTGCGGGTGCACGTTTGCACGTTCTCCCCGTGACCTGCGTGGGTTTTCTCCGGGAGCTCCGGTTTCATTCCACGCTTCACCCACATGGCACAAGTTTGTAGGTTAATCGGCCGTGTGTGAATGTAAAATTGTCCCCAGTGTGTGTAGGGTAGTGTTAATGAGCGGGGATCGCTGGTTGGCACGGACACGGTGGGCCGAAGGGCCTGTTTCCGTACTGTACCTCTAAACTAAACTAAACTCCCAGCGAAAACCCACGCGGGTCATGGGGAGTACGTGCAAACTCCGTACAGACAGCACCCGTAGTCAGGATGGAACCCGGGTCTCTGGCGCTGTGAGGCAGCAACTCTACTGCTGTGCCACCGTGCCACCGACCAACTCTGGGCACTGGAGTTCTAACAACAGATTATCTGTGTCTGCAGCTTCCAGCATCTGCAGTCTCTTGTGTCTTCACATTCTCCAGCTTATCTCCGCAGTCAGGTGTGACCTCCAAGCTGTCTAGAGCAGAGGCGAGGGGTTCATATCGAGCTGAATCAATTCTCCCTGTAATGCCAAACCAGATTTGCAAGTCTTTTTGATGTTTCTAAATGTAGCCCGGTGTCAGATATTGTTTGTTCTCTGTGCAACATCTTGGGACATGTTGCTGCCTTAAAGGATTGACATCAATACGAGGTGTAGATGCTGTAAATAAGCAATTCACATAGTCTTGAGTGTGAAACATCCTTTAATGATGGCACAGGTATAACACACGTCAGCAAGCACTGGTTACATTCTTCTACTGAACTGTGCCCAGGGAGGGGAAGCGTTATGATTGATGTTAACTAAGGCGGGGTTAATGGTACTGAGGTAGCTATATTATTGGTTGCATGCATAAACCATCTACAGATGTTGATGTTGTTTTACTATTACCCATGCAAGTAGTTCCCTCCTGGAGCCTCGACTATCCTTGACCATCTCACAAACCAACCTCCCTTCCATTGTCTGACGAAGGGTCTCGATCCGATACGTCACCCATTCCTTCCCTCCACAGATGCTGCCTGGCCCACTGAGTTACTCCAGCTTTTTGTGTCTATCTCTCTTCCATTGACTCCATCTACACCTCACGCTGCCTCGGCAAGGCCAGCAGCATATTCAAGGATCAGTCTCACCCCGGCCACTCCCTCTTCTCCCCTCTCCATTGGGCAAAAGGTATAGAAGTGTGAAAACGCACCACCTCCAGATTCAGGAACAGTTTCTTCCCGCTGTATCAGGCAACTGGATCATCCCACCACAACCAGGGAGCAGTCTTGAACTACTATCTACCTCTTTGTTGACCCTCAGACTATCTTTGATCGGACTTTGCTGGCTTTACCTTGCACTAAACGTTATTCCCTTATCATGTATCTGTACACTGTAAATGGCTCGATTGTAATCATTGTATTGTCTTTCCGCTGGTAGACACAAAAAGCTGGAGTAACTCAGCGGGGACAGGCAGCATCTCTGGAGAGAAGGAGTGGGTGACGTTTCGGGTCGAGACCCTTCTTCAGAGTCTTCCCGCTGACTGGATAGCACGCAACAAAGAGCTTTTCACTGTACCTCGGTACACGTGATTACAAACTAAACTGTAACTGCAATCTTATTTCCTTCTGAAAACTGTTCTCCCTTCACAACAGTGACCATAGAAACATGGACAATAGGAGCAGGAGGAGGCCATTCGGCCCTTCGAGCCAGCACCCGCCATTCAACATGATCATGGCTGATCATCCACAATCAGTACCCCGTTCCTGCCTTCTCCCCATATCCTTTGATTCCATTAGCCCTAAAAGCTAAATCTAACTCTCTCTTGAAAACATCCATAGAAGGCAGTGGAGGCCAATTCACTGGATGTTTCAAGAGAGAGTTGGATATATGCCACTGACTGCAAAAGTGCCTTGAAATATCCTTAGGCCGCATAAGGCAGGAGCCAAGTCAACATCGTCAGGTTTATAGCCATAAGCACAGGTGTGGTGAGGTATAGATCATAAGATCATAAGCGATAGGAGTAGAATTAGGCCATTCGGCCCATCAAGTCTTCTCTGCCATTCAATCATGGCTGACCTATCTCTCCCTCCTAACCCCATTCTCCTGCCTTCACCCCATAACCCCTGACACCCATACTAATCAAGAATCTATCTATTTCAGCCTTAAACATGCCCACTGACTTGGCCTCCACAGCCTTCTGTGGCAAAGAAGTCCACAGATTCACCACCCTCTGACTAAAGAAATTCCCCCTCATCTCCTTTCTAAACGAACATCCTTTAATTCTGAGGCTGTGACCTCTAGTCCTAGACTCTCCCACGAGTGGAAACATCCTCTCCACATCCACTCTATCCATGCCTTTCACTATTCGGTACGTTTCAATGAGGTCCCCTTTTTTTTAAAAACTCCAGCGAGTACAGGCCCAGTGCCATCAAACGGCTCATCATAGGTGAACCCACTCATTCCTGGGATCATTCTTGTAAACCTCCTCTGGACCTCTCCAGAGCCAGCACATCCTTCCTCAGATATGGTGCCCAGATTTGCTCACAATATTCCAAATGCGGCCTGACCTGCACCTTGTGGAGCCTCAGCATTACATCCCTGTTTTTGTACACAAGCCGTCTCAAAGTAAATGCGAGCATTGAGTTTGCTTTTTGTAGTCCGGCTTAGGTTTATGCCGAGGCAGCGTGAGATATAAATGGAGTCCGTAGAAGGGAGTTTGGTTGGTTTATGTGATGGTCTGGGCTGCGTCCACAACTCTCTGCGATTTCTTGCGGTCCTGGATGGAGCTGTTACCAAACCAGGCCGTGACGCATCCTGAGAATAGACTCCAAATAAACACAGAATGCTCAGCGGGACAGGCAGCATTTCTGGAGAGAAGGAATGGGCGACATTTCGGGTCGAGACCCTTCTTCAGGTAAAATGCTTTCTTCGGCACATCTGTAGAAGTTGGTGAGAGTTGTTGGGGACATGCCAAAGAACCTCTGCCTTCTGAGGAATTAGAGGCTTTGATGTGTTTTTGTGGCCATTGCTTCGATGTGGCTGGTCCTTAGGGTTGCCAACTTTCTCACTCCCACATAAGGGACAAAGGGTCAAAATACGGTGCAAATTCCCGACGGCTATTCGTTGACTGCTCGGCCGTGGCTGGGTGAATGATGAGTTGCGCCCGGGTGCTGGACTGCACACGAAGCCCAGCCGGTGGGCCAGCTGAGGAGATTTGGCCCAGTCCGGCACCCTATCCAACCCATGAACTGATGATCAGCCATGACAAGGAGGAGTGGTGGTGTCAATAGACAATAGACAATAGGTGCAGGAAAAGGCTATTCGGCGCTTCGAGCCAGCACCGCCATTCACTGTGATCATGGCTCATCATCCACAATCAGTACCCCATTCCTGCCTTCTCCCCATATCCCTGACTGCTACCTTTAAGAGTTCTGTCTAACTCTCTTGAAAGCATCCAGATGTTTCGCCTCCACTGCCTTCTGAGGCAGGGAATTCCACAGATTCACAACTCTCTGGGTGAAAACCGATGATCGGCCATGAGAAGGAGGGGTGGTGGTGTCGGTGGTCAGTGAAGGTATCGAAGGTCGGACAGCTGGCCGGGATGCCGACCGACGGGGCCACGGGCGAGGCACTGCAGCTGCTGTACTCCATGGGCTGCACTACGTCGACAGTCCCCTCAACCCAAGTAGTAGCAGTCAAATACGGGACCAAGGGCGGTCCCTTACGGGAACAAACCAATTTAGCCCAATATACGGGATGTCCCGGCTAATACGGGACAGTTGGCAGCCCTAGTGGTCCTGAACAAGTTACTGGTGATCTTCACTCCTAAGTTGATGTTGGTAAATTAGGCGTAGGTTTATGGTTGGCGCGGTGTACGGAGGTGTGCCTGGTGCCTCCTCATTGCTCACTCTTCCCCCCCCCCCCCCCACAGGTGATCCTGCATTTCATGGTGGGCTCCCCCAGTGCGGCCGTCAGCCAGGATCTGGCCCAGCTCCTCATCCAGGCCGGACTCATGAAGAGGTGAGCAATCATGGAATCATGGAAACTTTATTGTCATTCAGACCTTTCGGTCTGAACGAAATTTCGTTGCCTTGCAGTCATACATATAGTAAATAACAAAACACACAATAAACACAAATTTAACATCCACCACAGTGAGTTCACCAGACACCACCTCACTGTGATGGAAGGCAAAATCTTAAGTCTTTGTCTCTTCCCTTCTTGTTCTTCCTCTTCCTCTGCGCTGAGCGATCCAGGCCTCCGATGTTATGACCCCCCCCCCCCCGGGTGATGTAAGTAATTCCCGCGGCTGAACCGTGGTCCGTGAACGGGCTGGTTCATCTCCGCGGCCCGGGGCGGTCGAAGCTGCAGCCCTCCAAGTCCAGCGGACGCAACTGTTGCCGCGGGAGCTCCGGAAAAACAGGTCACCAACCTGTGACCTGCGAGCTCCCGACGATGTCGTCCACTTGGCCCCCGGCCGAACCTCCGAAGTCGCTGCCGCCTCTGCCACCGGAAAGCCGCCACAGCTCCTCCCACCCCTTCCCCACTCCCACTGTCTCCCCACAATCCCCCCCCCCCCCATCAAGGTCTGATTCACTGATTCCCCCACCCCCCCCGTCCCCCGCACTGTCTCCCCACCCCCACCCCGCCCCCCCCTCCCTGCGGTCTGACCTCCCCCCCCCACTGACTCCCCCACTTTCACAGCCCCTTCCCTCATGCTATCACTATCCCCCCCCCCACCCCCACCGATTCTGGGATTGATTAGTGCGGGTGTCGGGTTATGGGGAGAAGGCAGGAGAGTGGGGTTAGGAGGGAGAGATTGATCTGCTGCGATTGAATGGCGGAGTAGACTTGATGGGCCGAATGGCCTAACTTTGCTCCTAGAACTTGTGGGTCAATGTGTCACACACTATCCCATCCCCGTCTGGGACTGGGTGGGTCAATGTGCCACACACTATCCCATCCCCCATTGGGACTGGGTAGGTCAATGTGTTACACACTATCCTTTCCCCCAACGGGACTGTGTGGGTCAATGTGTTACACTCTATCCTTTCCCCCATTGGGACTGGGTGGTCAATGTGTTACACACTATCCTTTCCCCCCATTGGGACTGGGTGGGTAAATGTGTTACACAACTACCCTTTCCCCCTCTGGGACCGGGTGATACACAAACAGCCATCCACTGCATTTCTTTACTAAGCCGTGCTCAGTATCATAAGGTTCAATGTCATTGTCCTTGAGGTTATTGGATATTGTGATGAGGTTTAAAATAAATCTGTGTGTGTTGCTGCACAGACGGGACGAGGGTGAGTAGCAGACAGGAGGAGGTGAGAAAGTTGCAGCGATCGTCAACCTCGAGAAGCCCGTTTAGTTTAAAGTTACAGCGCGGAAACAGGTCCCTTGGCCCATTGAGTCCGTGCCGACCAGCGATCCCCGCAAACTAACACTATCCTACACACACTAGGGACAGTTTACATTTATACCAAGCCAATTAACCTAGAAACCCGTATGTCCATACCTGGAGTATTGTGTGCAGTTTTGGTCCCCTAATTTAAGGAAGGACGTTCTTGCTATTGAGGGATGCAGCGTAGGTTCACCAGGTTCATTCCGGGGATGGCGGGACTGTCATATTTTGATAGAATGGAGCGGCTGGGCTTGTATACTCTGGTGTTTAGAATGATGAGAGGGGATCTTATTGAAATATATAAGATTATTACGGTTTTTGGACACGCTGGAGGCAGGAAACGTGTTCCCTATGTTGGGGGAGTCCAGAACCAGGGGCCACAGTTTAAGAATAAGGGGTAAGCCATTTAGAATGGAGACGAGAAAACACTTTTTCTCACAGAGACTTGTGAGTCTGTGGGATTCTCTGCCTCAGAGGGCGGCGGAGGCCGGTTCTAGGGATACTTTCATTAGAGAGCTAGATAGGGCTCTTAAAGTTAGCAGAGTCAGGGGATATGAGGAGAAGGCATGAATGGGGTACCGATTGGGGATGATCACATTAAATGGTGATGCTGGCTCGAAGGGCCGAATGGCCTACTCCTGCACCTATTGTCTTTTGTCTTTGGGGTGCGGGAGGAAACCGGAGAAAGCCCATGCGGTCACGGGGAAATCTGCGCACAGACAGCTCCCGTAGTCAGGATGGAACCCGGGTCTCTGGCGCTGTGAGGCAGCAACTCTACGGGGCCTGTCCCACTTGCCGATAATTTTCGGCGACTGCCGGCGTCTTATTAGTGATGGTAAAAGATTTTGAACATTTCAAAATCCAGTGGCGGCAAAAAAACATTTGCGACACTTGAAAAAAACACAGCGCGTCAATACGTCATCACACCACGATACGCCGCGAAATTTTCGGTGAGCTGATACCTCAGTCAATGATGCCGGTAGTCGCCGAAAACATCGCCAAGCGGGACAGGCCCTTACCGCTGCGTCACTGCGCGGTCCCGGGGAAACCCACGCGGGCAGAGGGAGAGGGTGCAAACTGTACACAGTCTACAGTCGAGGTGGGGGTGGCACGGGGGCTGCTGGAGGTGTGAGGGGTCGGCGGTGGCTGCTGTGGGCTGTGCTGCTCTCAATGTCCACAAAAAGCTGCCCCTATACACTGTCCCATCACACACACCCGCACTGCCACAGTACAGACTCATGCTCCCTCTACAGGGGACAAGCTGCAACAACAGTGTGTGCCACACACACCCACAGCATGTACAGGACCCACGGCCCGGGAATCTTTCCCGAGAGCCGGCCCCACGCAACATGAGCCGCCTTTCCGGGATGCCCAGCTTGCCGTTCCGAGACGGGGAGAGACGTTTACTGTACGGGCTGCTCCGGCACACTCTACACTTCCTCCCAAAGATCACCCACACATTTATCTCCTCCCGCCTCGATTACTGCAACTCCCTTTACACTGGCATCAGCCAATCTTCCCTGTCCTGCCTGCAACTGGTCCAAAACGCCGCAGCGAGACTCCTGAGACGGGCACCCGAAAAAGGGACCACATCACCCCGATTCTGGCCTCTCTCCACTGGCTCCCTGTGCGGTTCCGAATAACTTTCAAGATCCTCCTTTATGTCTACAAAGCCCTTAACGGGCGTGCCCCCACCTATATCACAAGTCTGCTTACCCACCACACCACCTGCAGGCCCCTCAGATCGGCCGACTTGGGGTTGCTGAACATCCCGCGGTCTAGGCATAAGCTCAGGGGCGACCGCGCCTTTGCGGTTGCAGCTCCTAGACTGTGGAACAGCATCCCTCTTCCCATCAAAACTGCCCCCTCCATCGACTCCTTTAAGTCAAGTCTTAAAACTCATGTTTACTCTCAAGCCTTTCTTGACGTCCTCTGAGGGAGGGCTATATGTATGTATTTATGTATGTACTTAATCTATGAACCACTGTTGTATAACGTTAGTACCTCCACCAATGTAAAGCACTTTGGTCAACGAGAGTTGTTTTTTAAATGTGCTATAGAAATAAAAGTGAGTTGACTTGACCCTCGTCTTCCGTCCATGCGGTCGGTCCGTGTCACCACCTGACGGTGGGAGCGGTCCCCAGTGGAGGTCTCTCTACAAGGGAGTCCTCCCCCTTTACATCGGGGACCTGGGGTGGAGAGTGTAGCACAGAGCCGTGGTGTGTAACAGATATTTAAATCAGTTCACAGACTCGCCGGCCGCCTGTAACGTCTGCGGCGAGGAAGAGACCGTGTTCCACGTGTATATGGAGTGTGAGAGGCTGCAGCCCCTGTACCAGTATCTGAAGGGGCTGCTCCTCACTTTCTGGCTGCATTTTAGCCCCACGCTCCTGATCTTTGGTCACCCGCTACAGAGGGGGGAGGGTCGATCAGGAGGGGGGTGAGGGTTGGGGTTTTGCTGGTTGCGGGGTTTTGCCAGATTGTGGTGCCGTGTGCCGACTGATTGCCGGCGCTGTGGTAATGTTCATTCTCTCCGCTACAGTGAAGGGACAGAAGCCCCCTGTATCACATCGGCTGGCTTCCAGTTCCTGCTGCTCGACACCTCCTCCCAGCTCTGGTACTTCATGCTCCAGTACCTGCACACTGCTGAGGTAGGCAGCTGGCCGCGGCACTCCCCTCCCCCTCTCCTCTACCTCCCCCTCCCCCTTTCCCTCCACTCTCCACCTCCCCTCTCCCTCCCTCCACCCCCTCCCTCTGCCCCTCATCTCCCTCCTCCTCCCCCCCTCTCCACACTGCTGAGGTAGGGCACCTGGCCATGGCACTCCCCCCCTTCTCTCTCCCCCTCCCCTCTACCTCCCCCTCCATCCCTCCCATTGCACCTCCATCCACCCCCCTCGCTCCTCCTCCCATCTCTCTCTCCCCATCTCTCTCCACACTGCTGAGTTAGGACACCTGGCCATGGCATTCCCCCACCCCCTCTACCTCCCCCTCCATCCTCCCCCCACCCCTCTCTCCCCCCCAACTCTCTCCCCCCCACCTCTCTCTCCCCCCATCTCTCTCCCCATATCTCTCTCCCCATATATCTCTCCCCATATCTCTCTCTCCCCATATCTCTCTCTCCCCATCTCTCTCTCCCCCTATCTCTCCTCCCACCTCTCCATCTCCCCATCTCCCTCTCCCCCACCTATCTCTCCCCCACCTATCTCTCCCCCACCTATCTCTCCCCCACCTATCTCTCCCCCACCTATCTCTCCCCCACCTATCTCTCCCCACCTATCTCTCCCCATCTCTCTCCCCCATCTCTCTCCCCCACCTCTCTCTCCCCCACCTCTCTCCCCCACCTCTCTCCCCCACCTCTCTCTCCCCACCTCTCTCTCCCCCCACCTCTCTCTCCCCCCACCTCTCTCTCCCCCCACCTCTCTCTCCCCCACCTCTCTCTCCCCCACCTCTCTCTCTCCCCCACCTCTCTCTCCCCCACCCCTCTCTCTCCCCCACCTCTCTCTCTCCCCCACCTCTCTCTCTCCCCCACCTCTCTCTCTCCCCCACCTCTCTCTCTCCCCCACCTCTCTCTCTCCCCCACCTCTCTCTCTCCCCCACCTCTCCCCCTCTCTCTGTCCACAGTGGTGAGGTGGGGTCCGTGGCCAGCAACTCTACCGCTGTTGCCACCGTGGCCCCCAGTGAGTGATGAACTTGGTGCTGATTCACCTGTTGCTTTATTTCCTCCAGACGCGAAAGATGGACCTGGTTGAGATCCTGTCGTTTGTTTTCCAGCTGAGTTTCTCCACGCTGGGCAAGGTGAGCAGGGTGTCGTCTGGTCCTGAACCCTGCACCCTCACCCCCACACCCACCCACAGGAGTAGGCCATTCAGCCCTTCGAGCCTGCACCGCCATTCAATGTGATCATGGCTGATCATCCAACTCAGTATCCCGTACCTGCCTTCTCTCCATACCCCCTGATCCCTTTAGCCACAAGAGCCACATCCAACTCCCTCTTGAATATAGCCAATGAACTGGCCGCAACGACCTTCTGTGGCAAATAATTCCAGAGACTCACCACTCTCTGTGCAAAGAATGTTTTCCTCATCTCGGTCCTAAAGGAATTCCCCCTTATCCTTAGACTGTGACCCCTTGTTCTGGACTCCCCCAACATCGGGAACAATCTTCTTGCATCTAGCTTGTCCAACCCCTTAAGAATTTTGTACGTTTCTATAAGATCCCCCCTCAATCTTCTAAATTCCAGTGAGTACAAGCCGAGTCTATCCAGTCTTTCTTCATATGAAAGTCCCGACATCCCAGGAATCAGTCTGGTGAACCTTCTCTGAACCCCCTCTATGGCAAGAATGTCTTTCCTCAGATTTGGAGACCAAAACTGTACACAATACTCCAGGTGTGGTCTCACCAAAACCCTGTACAACTGCAGTAGAACCTCCCTGCTCCTATACTCAAATTATTTTGCTATGAATGCTAACATACCATTTGCTTTCTTCACTGCCTGCTGCGCCTGCATGCCTACTTTCAATGACTGGTGTACCATGACACCCAGGTCTCATTGCATCTCCCCTTTTCCTAATCGGCCCCCATTCAGATAATAGTTTACCCTCATGTTTTAGCCACCAAAGTGGATAACCTCACATTTATCCACATTATACTGCATCTGCCATGCATCTGCCCATTCACTCAGCCTATCCAAATTACCCTGCAGCCTCCTAGCATCATGTAAAATTGTAGCATCATGTAGCATTTATGTAAAAAAGTAACAATGATCAAAGAAAGGTGGAGCCCACAATGGTCCATTGTTGTCTGTGGGCTAGGTGGTAACGAGTTATACAGACAGTGAAACTCGACAGGACGACAATGAAACTAGTACGATGACTAGAGTGGGGATGCAAGAATGGGCCCAGGCAGCGAGTTTAGTTTAGATTAGAGATACAGTGCGGAAACAGGCCCTTCGGCCCACCGAGTCCGCATCGACCAGCGATCCCCGCACATTAACACTATCCTACACACACGAGTGACAATTTACATTCACACCAAGACAATTAACTACAAACCTGTACGTCCTTGGAGTGTGGGAGGAAACTGAAGATCTTGGAGAAAACCCACGCAGGTCATGGGGAGAACGTGCAAACTCCGCACAGACAGCGCCCGTAGACAGGATTGAACCCGGGTCTGTGGCGCTGTGAGGCAGCAACTCTACCGCTGCTCTAATGACTCCGCGCGGACCACAGTCTAATCACGTACATGCTGACCCCTGCTCTGTGCTGTCGACAGGCCACCTGCTCTTTACTATCCGTCTTCACAAGGACTTTATTCACTCACTGCAATTTACAGAGTACCAGAAGGTGCAAAGACTTTCAAAAGTCACGTTACATCAGGCGATCATTATAATACAATGGCGGCATCTTTATCTACAATGCTGTCGACCCCCCCGCGGCGACCAGTGTTCACGGCCGGCCTCCAGAGTCCCTGTGGACACCGCGTGTTCCCTCTCCAGCTGATGACAAGGGGCAGGCAGCCGGCTCTGGCGTGACCATCAACCGACCGTTGCCTGGTCCCGCGAATGGCCATCTTATCTTGGCCATGCCCAGGAGTAGACCGACAGGGAGACCCCTCCCCCTCCCTCCCTCCTTCGCAATCGACCCTCCCCCCTCTGTAGCGGGTGACCAAAGATCAGGAGCGTGGGGCTAAAATGCAGCCAGAACTTGAGGAGCAGCCCCTTCAGATACTGGTACAGGGGCTGCAAACTCTCACACTCCATATACATAAACAACATTGAAAACATATAAAATAGGTCTAGGAGGAGGCCATTCGGCCCTTCGAGCCAGCACCGCCATTCATTATGATCATGGCTGATCGTCCCCTATCAATAACCCATGCCTGCCTTCTCCCCATATCCCTTGATTCCACAAGCCAATAGAGCTCTATCAAACTCTCTCTTAAATCCATCCAGTGACTTGGCATCCACTGCCCTCTATGACAGGGAATTCCATAAATTCACAACTCTCTGGGTGAAAAGGTTTTTTCTCACCTCAGTCTTAAATGACCTCTTCTTTATTCCAAGACTGTGGCCCCTGGTTCTGGACTCGCCGAACAGTGGGAACATTTTTCCTGCATCTAGCTTGTCCAGTCTTTTTATCTATCTATATTACTAAAAGTCTGATCTTGAGCGCTTTTGGCCCACTGTGCTGCGATTTCTGAGAGAACGCCGCCACCTACGGCCGTCATTTTTGGCCACCTCGCTCAGAGAACCCCCCCCCCCCCCCCCCGGCCCTGAGGATTTTTTCCCATCGATGCAAAATGAGAGATATTAATGTTTTCTAAGAATTCCCCATTCTCTCTGTTCTCTCTGCTGCCCCCTACTGGCGGGTGGGGGAGGGACTAAAAAATCCAGAAGTGTCGTACCTCACTCAGTCTCTGCCAGACCCAGGAAGCAAGAGGGTCATGGCTCTCTGAGCTGTGAATAACACTGAACAGATGTCTCCTCCACAGTGAGTCCCCTTGATGTGGCTGCTGCCAAATTGTTTACTTTTTTTAAAGGTTGTCAGGCGGCTGCTTGCTGCCCAATTGTTTGCCTCACCTTTTTTTTCAAAAAGTTTGTGTTCACAAAATGGATTTTGGTTGTAAGGTGGCTGCGGCCCAATTGTTTGCCTCGTCTTTTTAAAGGGTTTGTGTTCACAAAATGGATTTTGGTTGTAAGGTGGCTGCGGCCCAATTGTTTGCCACGCCTTTTTAAAGAGTTTGTGTTCACAAAATTGATTTTGGTTGTCATTTGGCTGCTTGCTGCCCAAATGTTTGCCTCACCTTTTTAAAAAAAAAATTGTGCTCACAAAATGGATTTTGGTTGTCAGACGGCTGCTTGCTGCCCAATTGTTTGCCTCGCCTTTTTTAAAGAGATTGTGTTCACAAAATGCACTTTGGTTGTCAGGCCTCTGCGGCCCAATTGTTTGCCTCGCCTTTTTAAAGTGTTTGTGTTCACAAAATGGATTTTGGTTGTCAGGCGGCTGCGGCCCAATTGTTTGCCTCGCCTTTTTAAAGAGTTTGTATTCACAAAATGGATTTTGGTTGTCAGGTTGGTTCTTGCTGCCCAATTGTTTGCCTCGTCTTTGTAAAAAAAAGTTTGTGTTCACAAAATGGATTTTGGTTGACAGGCGGCTGCGTCACAATTGTTTGCCTTGCTTTTTTAAAGAGTTTGTGTTCACAAAATGGATTTGAGTTGGCAGGTGGCTGCATGCTGCCCAATTGTTTGCCTCTCCATTTAAAAAAGTTTGTGTTCACAAAATGAATTTAGGTTGTCAGGTGGCTGCTTGCTGCCCAATTGTTTGTCTAGACCTTTTTTAAAAAAAAGTTTGTGCTTGCAAAATGAATTTTAGTTGTCAGGTGGCTGCTTCCTGCCCAATTGTTTGCCTCGCCTTTTTTAAAAAAAGATTGTGTTCACAAAATGAATTTTGGTTGTCAAGCGGCTGCAGCCCAATTGTTTGCCTTGCCTTTTTAAAGAGTTTGTGTTCACAAAATGGATTTTGGTTGTCAGGCGGCTGCGGCCCAATTGTTTGCCTCGCCTTTTTAATGAGTTTGTGTTCACAAAATGGATTTTGGTTGTCAGGCGGCTGCGGCCTAATTGTTTGCCTCACCTTTTTAAAGAGTTTGTGTTCACAAAATGGATTTTGGTTGTCAGGTGGCTGCGGCCTTATTGTTTGCCTTGCCTTTTTTTTAAAACGTTTGTGTTCACAAAATGGATTTTGGTTGTCAGGTGGCTGTGGCCCAATTGTTTGCCTCGCCTTTTTTTTAAACGTTTGTGTTCACAAAATGGATTTTGGTTGTCAGGTCGTTGCTTGCTGCCCAATTGTTTGCCTCGCCTTTTTTAAAAAAAGTATGTGTTCACAAAATGAATTTTGGTTGTCCGGTGGCTGCTTGCTGCTCAATATTTTGCCTCACCTTTTTTTCAAAATGTTTGGGTTCACAAAATGGATTTTGGTTGACAGGCGGCTGTGTCACAATTGTTTGCCTCGCCTTTTTTAAGAGTTTGTGTTCATAAAATGTATTTAGGTTGTCAGGTGGCTGCCGTCCAATTGTTTACCTCTCCATTTTAAAAGGTTTGTGTTCACAAAAAGGAATTTGGTTGTCATTTGGCTGCTTGCTGCCCAATTGTTTGCTTCGCTTTTTTAAAAAGAAATTTGTGTTCACAAAATGAATTTTGGTTGTCAGGTGGCTGCTTCCTGCCCAATTGTTTGCCTCGCCTTTTTTTAAAAAAGTTTGTGTTCACAAAATGAATTTTGATTGTCAAGCAGCTGCAGCCCAATTGTTTGCCTCACCTTTTTAAAGAGTTTGTGTTCACAAAATGCATTTTGGTTATCAGGCGGCTTTGGCCCAATTGTTTGCCTCGCATTTTTAAAGAGTTTGTAATCACAAAATGTATTTTGGTTGTCAGGCGGCTGCGGCTCAATTGTTTGCCTCGCATTTTTAAAGAGTTTGTGTTCCCAAAATGGATTGAGGTTGTCAGGTGGCTGCCGCCCAATTGTTTGCCTCGCCTTTTTTAAAAGTTTGTGTTCACAAAATGGATTTTGGTTGTCATTTGGCTGCTTGCTGCCCAATTGTTTGCCTCGCCTTTTTTTTTTAATTTTGTGTTCACAAAATGAATTTTTGTTGTCAAGCGGCTGCAGCCCAATTGTTTGCCTCATCTTTTTAAAGAGTTTGTGTTCACAAAATGCATTTTTGTCATCTGGTGGCGGCGGCCAAATTGTTTGCCTTGGCTTGGCTTTTAAAATCATTGCAACAGTTGGCTTCCACTAATCCATTTGGCCCACAATGTGCATACTAGCCCTCTGGAAACCAGTACCTTTGGCCCGCAACACCCATACTAGTGCAACAGAAAGCGCCCCCCCCCCCCCCCCCGGGGAGCAATATTGGAATTGGTGGAGAGGTGGAATATTGCGTTGGTGACCAGCCGTCCCGTGTGATGCTGGAACCCAACGGGTCCCACTTAGTCTAGTAATTTTATATCTTTCTATAAGATCCCCCTCATCCTTCAAAACTCCAGTGAATACAAGCCTCGTCTTTTCAATCTTTCTTCATGTGACAGACCCGCCATCCCAGGGATCAATCAAATTAGGAGACCAAAACCGTACACAATACTCCAGATGTGGTCTCACCAGAGCCCTATACAATTGCAGAAGAACCTCTTTACTCCCATACTGAAATCCTCTTGTTATGAAGGCCAACATTCCATTAGCTTTCTTGGTGTACAAGGACACCCAGGTCTCGCTGCACCTCCCCCTTACCTAACCTAACCCCATTGAGGTAATAAATCTCCTCGCCGCAGACGTTACAGGCGGCCGGTGAGTCCGTGAACTGATTTAAATATCTGTTACACACCACGGCTCTGTGCTACACTCTCCACCTCAGGTCCCCGATGTAAAGGGGGAGGACTCCCTTGTAGAGAGACCTCCACTGGGGACCGCTCCCGCCGTCAGGTGGTGACACGGACCGACCGCCTAGTCGTGTCCGCACGGACGGAAGACGAGGGTGAGGAAGTGTAGAGAGTGCAGGAGCAGCCCGTACAGTAAACCTCTCTCCCCGTCACGGAACGGCACGCTGGGCATCCCGGAAAGGCGGTTCATGTTGTGTGGGGCCGGCTCTCGGGAAAGATTCCCGGGCCGTGGGTCCTGTGAGCAGTTCCGACGCAGCGGGGGTCCGTTGAAGGACAGCTTGAGACCCAGCGATACAGATACCACCAGCCAATCCTCACCTCCACAGCCGGCGATCGCCACCACCAAGCCCCTCACCCTGGATACACAGCGAGCGTCTGTAGAACCCCGGCAACACGGTGGCGCAGCGGTAGAGTTGCTGCCTCACAGCGCCACAGGGTCAGGTTTCATCCTGACTACCGGCGCTGTCTGTGCGGAGTTTGCACGTTCTCCCCGTGACCGCGTGGGTTTTCTCCAGGATCTTCGGTTTCCTCCTAAACTCCAAAGACGTGCGGGTTTGTAGGTTAATTGGCTTGGTGTGAATGTAAATTGTCCCCAGTGTGTGTAGGGCGGTGTTAGTGTGCGGGGATCGCTGGTCGGCGCGGACTCGGTGGGCTGAAGGGCCTGTTTCCCTCAACTCACCCCGCATCTCTCTCCCCCTCCCCGTGTCTCCCCTCCCCGTCTCCCTCTCTCCCCTCCCCGTCTCTCCTCTCCCCGTCTCTCCTCTCCCCGTCTCTCCTCTCCCCGTCTCTCCTCTCCCCGTCTCTCCTCTCCCCGTCTCTCCTCTCCCCGTCTCTCCCCTCCCCATCTCTCTCACCCTCTCCGTCTCTCTCCCTCCCTGTCTCTCCTCTCCCCGTCTCTCCCCGTCTCATCTCTCCCCCAGGATTACTCGGTGGAGGGGATGAGTGAGTCGCTTTTGACCTTCCTGCAGCACCTGCGGGAGTTTGGGCTGGTCTTCCAGAGGAAGGTACGGGGGAGACACAGCGTGAATGGGGGAGTGGGGGGGAGACACAGCGTGAATGGGGAGAGAGTGGGGGGGGTGGGGTGAGGATTCGGTGGGGGAGTGGCAGGGGGTGAGACACTGAACGGGGAGAGCAATAAATCTCCCCCACTCTCTGCCCCACGCTCTCTAAACTGTCCCTCTCTCTCCCCCCCCCCTCTCTCTCTCTCTCTCCCTCTCACCCCTCACCCCCCCTCTCTCCCCCCCCCCCCCCCCCCCGCGGTTCCAGCGTAAGTCTCGGCGGTTCTACCCGACGCGGTTGGCCATAAACCTGGCGCTGGGCGTGACGGGCAGCGCGGTAGATGTTCACCGGCAGGGTTACATCGTGGTGGAGACCAACTACCGCATCTACGCCTACACCGGTCAGTGTACAGTCTGTGTACAGTCCACACACACACACCACTGATCTGTACACGGAGGCTGCAGATGTGTCTGTATCCGTGTGTGTGTGTGTGTCTGATCTGTGTGTGTGTGTCTGTACCCCTGTGTGTGTGTGGTGTGTGTGTGTGTGTGTCCTGTGTGTGTGTGTGTGTCTGATCTATGTGTGTGTGTGTGTCTGTACCCCTGTGTGTGTGTGGTGTGTGTGTGTGTGTCTCTCTGATCTGTGTGTGTGTCTGATCTGTGTGTGTGTGTGTGTGTGTGTCTGATCTGTGTGTGTGTGTGATCTGTGTGTGTGCCTATCTGGTCTATGATCTGTGTGTGTCTCTGTGTGTGCGTGTGTCTGATCTATGTGTGTGTGTGATCTACGTGTCTCTGATCTGTGCCTGTGTCGTTCCAGACTCAGAGCTCCAGCTGGCCCTCGTTGCGCTTTTCTCCGAGATGCTTTACCGGTTCCCCAACCTGGTGGTGGCTCAGCTGAGCAGAGAGAGTGTGCAGCAGTCTATAGCTAACGGGATCAGTGCGGAGCAGGTCAGTGATCCCCCAGCCCCACCCCCGTCCCCGACCCCTCACCCCCTCACCCCCTCACCCCCGTCATCCCAACCTCTGACCCCCGACCCACCTCACCTCTCCCTCCCCTCTCTCCCTCCCCTCTCTCCCTCCCCTCTTTCTCTCCCTCCCCTCTTTCTCTCCCTCCCCTCTTTCTCTCCCTCCTCTCTCTCCCTCCTCTCTCTCCCTCCTCTCTCTCCCTCCTCTCTCTCCCTCCTCTCTGTCCCTCCTCTCTGTCCCTCCTCTCTCTCTCCCTCCTCTCTCTCCCTCCTCTCTCTCCCTCCTCTCTCTCCCTCCTCTCTCTCCCTCCTCTCTCTCCCTCCTCTCTCTCCCTCCTCTCTCTCCCTCCTCTCTCTCCCTCCTCTCTCTCCCTCCTCTCTCTCCCTCCTCCATCCCTCCTCTCTCTCCCCCTCCCACTCCATCTCTCTCCCCTCTCTCTCCCCTCTCTCTATCTTTCTCTCTATCTCTCCCTCTCTCTCTCTCCTCTCTCTCCCCCCTCTCTCCCTCTCTCTGGCTCTCTCTCCCTCCCCTCACCTTCAGCTCATTCTCTGCTCCACTCCTGCAGATCATCCACTTCCTGAGGACCAGAGCTCACCCCGTGATGCTGAAGACGGTGAGACAAACACACCCTTCACCCACCCCCACCCCACTCTCCCCTTTCCCCCCACACCTCCGTCCCCTCACCCACCCCCTCACTCTTCTCCCTCCTACCCCACACCCCCATCCCCTCAGCCACCCCTCCCAACCCTCTCCCCTTTCCACCCCTCACCCACATCACTTGTGGAGGGTGGGGGGGGTGGGAAGCACTGCTGTGGCCTGCCTGCCGCTGGCAGAGGGGGGTGGTGTACGAGGGGAGGGGGATGGGGTGGGTGGGCGATGGAGTTTGGGTGGGGGTGGTGAGCCTTCTCGGCTCACAGTTCACTCACTCACGGCTTGTGGACTCACAGTCCAGTCACTCACGGCTTGTGGTCTCACATTTCCCTCACTCATGGCCTGTGGACTCACAATTCACTCAGCCACGGCTTGTGGACTCACAGTTCACTCACCCATGGTTGGTGGACTTACAGTTCATTCAGCCACGGCTTGTGGACTCACAGTGCACTTACTCACGGCCTGTGGACTCACAATTCACTCACTCACGGATTATGGACTTACAGTTCACTCACTCACAGCTTGTAGACTCACAGTTCACTCATTCATGGCTTGTGGACTCACAGTTAATCACTCACGGCCTGTGGACTCACAGTTCACTCACTCACGGCTTGTGGACTCACAGTTCACTCATTCATGGCTTGTGGACTCACAGTTAATCACTCACAGCCCGTGGACTCACAGTTCACTCATTCATGGCTTGAGGACTCACAGTTCACTCACGCGCGGCTTGTGGACCTCTGGACTCGGGCTCGACTTCTGGAATCAGTGCGGGTTCCGAACTCAGCACGGCTTGTGGACTCACAGTTCACTCATTAACGGCTTGTGGACTCACAGTTCTGGACTCAACTTTCACTCATGGCTTCCGTGCTGACTGACTCACGCCCGGTCTCCGGGACTTTATTCTCCTCGCCCCCGGAAGGGGCGTTGCCTTCATGGTGATTGACAGGCGAGAAGACCAATCTGCTCATCTCTACATTCTTTTAAACCTTAATAAAGTTTGTAATATTCCACCGATCTAAACAAAACCTGGTGCGCTTGGAGCAGAGGAGTACGGTGAGTAAGGTGGCAGAAAGATTTTAGCGATATTGGGTACCGTTTTTGCGGAAATTATAGCCAACGCAGACTGGAAGCAGTCAAGATGAGAGTTTTAGTAATATTATAGATAGATGGGCCAAACGCGGGCAGGTGGGACTACGGTAGCTGGGACATGTTGTTCGGTGTGGGCAAGTTGGGCCAAATGGCCTGTTCCCACGATGTAGGACTATGCAGGAGTAGCTCAGTGGGTCAGGCAGCTTCTCTGGTGAACGTGGATAGGTGATGCTTCACAGAGTGTTGGAGTAACTCAGTGGGTCAGGCAGCATCTCTGAAGAACATGGATAGGTGACATTTCACAGAGTGCTGGAGTAACTCAGTGGGTCAGGCAGCATCTCTGAAGAACATGGATAAGTGACGTTTCCGATCGGGACCCTTCATCTTCTTACAAATGAGCATTTGCAATTCCTCCCTACACTCTGAAGAAGTCTCGACCTGAAATGTCACCTATTACTTCTCTTCAGAGATGCTGCCTGTTACTCCAGCATTTTGTGTCTACCTGTAACTTGACCCGCTGAGTTACTCCAACAATTTTAAATTGAATTGAAGAAATGTTATGAGCCAAGTATGTACACATGCAAGGAATTTGCTTTGGTGCTTTGCTCGCAAGTAACAACACGATATACAGTAGACAATTACAAATAAAACATTATAATTTAATCATGTGAAGAATGAAATAAAATACCAGAGCAAAAGGAGGCTACAGATTTTTGGCTGCTACTCATGGGGAAAAAAGCATTTTTTATGTCTGGCTGTGGCGGCTTTGACAGTCCGGAGTCGCCTTCCAGAGGGAAGTAATTCAAAGTGTTTGTGGTCAGGATGAGTGGGGTCAGAGATGATCTTACCCGCTCGCTTCCTAACCCTTGCAGTGTACAGTTCGTCAATAGGGGGAAGGTTGCAGCCAACAACCTTCTCAGCTGATTGGACGATTTGCTGCAGCCTCCAGGTGTCATGCTTGGTGGCTGTGGCTAACCAGACCACGATGGAGAAGGTGAGAACAGAATCTACGATGGCCGTATAGAATTGGCCCATCATTGCCTGTGGCAGATTGTGTTTCCTCAGCTGCGGCAGGAAGTACATCCTCTGTTGGGCCTTGTTGACTATGTAGTCGATGGTAGCCCCCATTTAAGGTCCCTGGTATGATGGTTCCAAGGAACATAAATGACTCCGCAGATGTGACTGTGGTGTTGTTGATGGTGAGTGGGGTGAGGGGAGGGGGAGCTCTCTTAAAGTCTACAATCAATTCCACTGTCTTGAGAGCATTGAGCTCCAGGTTGTTGCGATTGCACCAGGACGCAACAACCTGGGGCTCAGGATGAGCGGTTCAGGCACAGTCAACTGGGAGAGTTTGGAGTGTAGTACTCTGGCACAATGGTGTTGAATGCAGAGCAAAAATCCACAATCAAAATCCTTGCACAGATCCCCTGGCCATCTAGAGTCTACACCACCACCTGCTGGTCACAGCCGGTGCTGCAGGGGACAGGATCTTAACTGCAGGAGGCATGTCCTCCCATCACCAAACCATCTGCTCCACTATCAGTGGCGACATGGTGGCGCAGCAGTTCCTGTGGATTGGAGGGTAGCTAATGTTATCCCACTTTTTAAGAAAGGTGGGAGAGAGAAAACAGTGAATTATAGACGAGTTAGCCTGATATCGGTGGTGGGGAAGATGCTGGAGTTAATTATATAAAGATGAGATAGCTGCACAGTTGGATAGCAGTAACAGGACTGGTCCGAGTCAGCATGGATTTACAAAGGGGAAATCATGCTCGACTAATCTTCTGGAATTCTTTGAGGATGTAACTAGGAAAATGGACAAGGGAGAGACAGTGGATGTAGTGTACCTGGACTTTTAGAAAGCATTTGATAAGGTCCCACATAGGAGATTAGTGGGCAAAATTAGGGCACATGGTATGGGGCGTAGAGTGCTGACATGGATAGAAAATTGGTTGGCAGACAGGAAACAAAGAGTAGGGATTAACGTGTCCCTTTCAGAATGACAGGCAGTGACTAGTGGGGTACTGCAAGGCTTGGTGCTGGGACCACAGCTTTCACAATGTATATTAAAGATTTAAATGAAGGGATTCAAAGTAACATTAGCAAATTTGCAGGTGACACAAAGCTGGGTGGCAGTGTGAACTGTGAGCAGGATGCTGTGAGAATGCAGGGTGACTTGGACAGGTTAGGTGAGTGGGCAGATGCCTGGCAGATGCAGTTTAATGTGGATAGATGTGAGGTTATCCACTTTGGTGGCAAAAACAGGAAGGTAGAATGGTGTCACGTTGGGAAAAGGGGAAGTACAACGGGATCTGGGGGTCCTTGTTCATCAGTCAATGAAAGTTAGCATGCAGGTTCAGCAGGCAGTGAAGAAAGCGAATGGCATGTTGGCCTTTTTAACAACAGGAGTTGAGTATAGGAACAAATAATTCCTTCTGCAGTTGTACAGGGCCCTAGTGAGACCACACCTGGAGTATTGTGTGCAATTTTGGTCTCCAAATTTGAGGAAGGACATTCTTGCTATTGAGGGAGTGCAGCATAGGTTCACAAGGTTATCCCCACAAGGAGGGGATCTTATTGAAACATATATACGATTATTAAGTGTTTGAACACGCTAGAGGCAGGAAACATGTTCCTGATGTTGGGAGAGTCCAGAACCACAGGCCATAGTTTAAGAATAAGGGGTAAGCCATTTAGAACGGAGATGAGGAAACACGTTTTCACACAGAGAGTTGTGAGTCTGGAATTCTCTGCCTCAGAGGGCGGTGGAGGCCGGTTCTCTGGATACTTTCAAGAGCGAGCTAGATAGAGCTCTTAAAAATAGCGGAGTCAGGGGATATGGGGAGAAGGCCCAAATGCACTGATTGTGGATGATCAGCCATGATCACATTGAATGACGGTGCTGGCTCGAAGGGCCAAATGCACCTATTGTTTATCGCTTCCTAACAGC
Organism: Raja brachyura; assembly: GCA_963514005.1. The sequence continues at coordinate 33,653,901 of OY740805.1, forward strand.
GCCAGATACTACGGGTTAGATACTTACTACGGGTGCTGTCTGTGCGGAGTTTGTACGTTCTAACCCCTTGACCTGTGTGTGTTTTCTCCGAGATCTATGTTTCCTCCCATGCTCCAAAGATGTGCAGGTGTGTAGACAAATTGGCTTGGCGTAAGTGTAGACTATCCCTCGTCTGTAAACCGGCATCTGCAGTTCTACTTATGGCTAGCAAATGGAATCAACAGAGGGGCATCGAGGGCGAGATGGGCCGAAGGGCCTGTCCCTGTTTCCCCCGTCTCTGGAGAACTCAGAGCATAACTCAGCGGGTCAGACAGCATCACTGGAGAACGTGGAGAGGTGACGTTTCAGGTCGAGACCCTTCATCTTCTTACAAACCAGCATCTGCAGTTCCTTCTTACAGTCTGAAGAAAGGTCTCGGCCTGAAACATCACCTATTCCTTTCTCTCCAGAGATGCTGCCCGACCCACTGAGTTACTCCAGCACTATGTTTCTCTACCTGTTACTTGACCCGCTGAGTTACTCCAGCAATTTGTGCTCCAGAGTCCAGCGCCTGCATTTCCTGGTGGCTTGGTTTCCCCGGTGGAGGGTGAGGGAAGCCTCTATGTTGGATTGAGAAGATCCAACATGACCTACAGTGCCTCTGCACCTGACTGTGCCCGTCTGTGGAGCGACACCACCACCTGCTGGTCACTGCCGGTGCTGCAGGGGACAGGATCTTGTGCAGTGTGGGTGGAGGTCTCTGTGGTTTCCCCGTTGACCCAGTCTGTGTTTGTCTCCCACAGACCCCGGTGCTGCCTCCCACCATCACCGACCAGGTGCGGCTCTGGGAACTCGAACGTGACCGGCTACAGTTCACCGAAGGCAAGTTCACCGACCGTCAGCCGTGTGGTGGCTGCACCGGGGAGAGGGAGAGGGGAACGGGGAGAGGAGGGGACCGGGTGGGTCAAGGATGGGGGAACTGGGGTGTGGAGGGCGGGGAGAGGGATGGGGGAAGAGAGGGGGGGATGGGGAGAGGGAGGGGACTAGGTGGGTCAAGGATGGGGGAACAGGGGGCAAGAGGGGGGGGATGGAGAGAGGGGGACGGGAGGGGGATGGGGAGAGGTAGACGGGGAGAGGGGGGAATGGGGAGGGGGGACGGGGAGAGGGGGGTGGGCAGAGATGGGATGGGGAGGGGGAACGGGGATAGAGGCTCAGGGGAGACTGGAGGGGAACAGGGAAAGGGAGACGGATGGTGAGAGGGAGTGGAGACGGGAAGAGAAGGGACGGGCAGAAAGTAGCCTCGAAATCTTACGGTTGAGTCGGGGGTGATCTCCTCCTGCTCATTGTACCCTCCTTACTTCCCCCCCCCTCTCTCTCCCCCCACAGGTGTGCTGTACAACCAGTTCCTGTCGCAGGTGGACTTTGAGTTGCTGCGTGACTATGCGCGGGACCTGGGGGTGCTGGTGTGGGAGAATCCCCCCAAGCGGCTGATGGTGGTCACCCCCACCGGCCACCCCGACGTCAAACGCTTCTGGAAACGGCAGAAACACAACTGACCACCCGGGGAATCCCCCTCCCCCATTCCTGCCCCCCCCCCCCCCCACCCCCCAAGCCCAGACTGGAGTAACCCACCCAGCTTTGCCTCCCCCTCCCGCCTCAACCCAAATCGTCACCTGCTCACGTTATTGGAGGAGAGTTAGGCCATTCGGCCCATCGAGTCCATCCCACTATTCATGGCTGATCTCTGCCTCCTAATCCCATTTTCCTGCCTTCTCTCCATAACCCTTGACACGCGTTAAGGGTGCCTGACCCGCTGAGTTACTCCGGCACTTTGTGTCCTCTCCATGTTCCCCAGAGATGCTGCCTGACCCGCTGAGTTACTCCGGCACTTTGTCACCATCGCCCACCCATATTCCACAAAGATAGACACAAAAAGCTGGAGTAACTCAGCGGGACGGGCAGCATCTCTGGAGAGAAGAAATGGGTGACGTTTTCGGGTCGAGACCCTTCTTCAGACCTGCCTCTCCTGCTGAGTTACTCCGGCACTCTGTGCCCTGTCCATGTTCCCCAGAGATGCCGCCTGGTTCCTCCTCCCCTACCCCCGCCCCCCCCCCCCCCCACCCAGGTCACGGGGAGGATTGTTGCGGGTGAGGGGGTCACTGGGTCCAGTCCCCAGCACCCCCTCCCCAAGCAGGGCTGGGCAGCGGGAACCGTCCCACCCTCCCGACCACGCGGGATCCTGGGACCGGTGAAGATTCACCACCGAGAGAGGCGGCCGCTGTTTCTGTGTGTTTTTGCATTTTCTTAATAAAAAGGTGGATGAAGAGAAGTCTATCTCAGTGCACGTTCCCAACGCCATCCCAGAGAGCAGAGAACACGTAAAATAAAACTTTATTCACAGAAGTATTGAAGGTAGACAACAGTGCGGGAGAAACTATGCCGAAACACTTCTTCAGACTGTATTCACGTGTACACAACAGCGCACAACGTTCATCACATTCATATTGTGCTGGAAGGTACCGCAGATGCTGGTTTAAACCGCAGATGCACACACATAAAATGCTGGACTAGCTCAGTGGGACAGGCACCATATTTTAGTTTAATTTAAAGCACAGAAACAGGCCCTTCGGCCCACCGGGTCCGCGCCGACTAACGATCCCTGCACATTAGCACCAAAGATTTTTGATTAGCTCTATCCTATACCCACTAGGGGCAATTTTTACATTTACCAAACCAATTAACCTACAAACCCGCAGGTCTTTGGAGCATGGAAGGAAACCGAAGATCTCGGAGAAAACCCACGCAGGTCACGGGGAGAACGTACAAACTCCGTACAGACAGCACCTGTAGTCGGGATCGAACCCAGGTCTCTGGTTCTGCATTCGCTGTAAGGCAGCAACTCCACCGCTGTGCCACCATGACCGATTTGTGGAATTCTCTGCCTCAGATGGCAGTGGAGGCCGATTCACTGGATGCATTCAAAAGAGAGTTAGATAGAGCTCTTAGTGCTGGCACAATCAAGGGATATGGGGAGAAGGCAGGAACGGGGAACTGATTGGGGATGATCAGCCATGATCACATTGAATGGCGGTCCTGGCTCAAAGGGCCACATGGCCTCCTCCTGCACCTATTGTCTATTTATCAATGTATTCCATCTTGTCCCCCTCCCCTAAACCTCTCCTGTTCTCCCTCCCCTCCTTTCTCACCTCTCTTCCCCCCCACCCCTCCTCCCCTCTCTGCTTCCCCACCCTCCTCCCTTCCCACCCCTCAGCCATCCCCCCCCTTCCCTTCCCCATCCCCTCCGTCCCCTTTCGCTTCTCCCCCCTCACTACTCCCCAAACTCCCCTACACGTGACACCAGACCTCCATTCACCCGCCCCGGACACGTGACAGCCGAATGACGTAACTCACGGCGCTCCCATTGTCCCGCCCTCCGCACGTGACAAGGGCCCCGCCCCCAGCCTCATCCCGGCTTCAAAGATTGGCAACTCTTTGAAGCTTTGGTCATGGGGGTGACATAAGTTGCAGAAGTGAAGTTCCAGGAAGTTATCCCCAGTGCCATTCAACAAAACAGTTGTGTTTATTTCTAAATTATTCTGTTCAGTGAAAAGGGATTGTCATGATGATGAGTCATGATGATGATCTGTAAATGTGATGACCTCTGTATCAGATGAGCTGGAGATCAGATCAGATCGGGTGGGGCTGTGGAAGCCCAGATGGAAGCTGTGACTGTGTGAGTTAATAAACACAGAGAACAATGAATAATGTGTAGATATCATTATTACTTCACATCTGCGGCCAGGATGTGACATTGGCGACGAGGATATTTCGGATAATTCAGACATTTGGACATCTTGGATTCTGAATCCGTGGCTTCGAGCTGATAAAAGACTTTTCTTTTAAAATGGCGGTCGCTGGAGCTGACATCTTAGCACTGCGTGGAGTTGCACACTTCCATCCGACGGGTGATGCAAGTGCCGTCAGTGTGAAGTGGAATGCTTGGCTGGAGGAATTCGAAGCTTGCACCAACAGCAGAGGGCTCTTTCTTGGATGGAACTAAGCCGGGACAGAAAGCGCAGCGGAGAGCGTTGCTTCCTTTCACCGCGGGGCCAGCAGTTAGAGAAATGTTTAAAACACTCCCTGACACTGGAATGAAGGAGGACTATAAGAAAGCCGTTGACACTTCAGTCATTAGGTGGTGGTGCCGAATGCTGCATTTCAACGGCATTTATTCCGTAAAACAATGCAGGAAGAGGGCGAGACGGTTGCTCAATTTGTGATGAGACTCAGACAGGTGTCTGTAGGATGCAAATATGTGGCTGCTGATGTGGAAAACCAGATATTGGATCAGGTTGTCCAGCATTGCAGGTCAGACAAGCTCAAGAGAAGGCTGCTAGAAAAAGGGGGTGAGTTATACCTTAATAATGCTTTGTCGATTGCAGCAGCAATGGAAGCTGTTGAGGGACAATTTCACAGCATGAAATTGAAAGATTCCAAGACAGAGCAAGTTAACCATCTGTCCTGCAGTAAACCAAGATGTAATCCTGAACATGAGATTGAGTGTTACAGGTGTGGCAACAAGGGTCACATAGGGAAAGATGCATGTTGTTCAGCAAAAGGTTGAACATGTAGGAAATGTGGAGATAAAGATCATTTTGCAAAGAAATGTAAAGTAAGACCAAAGACAAGCCAAGTCATTACAACAAGAAAAGGAAGTCCAGTGAAAAGAAAGACAGACCTTGGCAGAAAAAGAAAGGTCATGTCTGTCACGTCCAAGGTGATGTTGGAAGCGATGAATACAGTGATGAGGCTGGTGAGCATGCTGTTAAAAGGAATAGTAAGATTGAACGAATAGTAACCTTGAACTTACCAGTTCGAAGGTTGATCTTTATTTCATGAGGAGTTGCGGTGAGGGATTTCGTGAAGAACCCGCCAGCACGCATGCGCGACATTCTTCAAAGTAGCGGTGTGGAATCACAGAAACAACAACAGAAATGACTTGGCATAGTAAGATTGAAGAGACTCTAATTACCAGTTGAGTATGATCGAGGGTTGGGAGCGGAGGGCACGAAATCCCTCACCGCAACGCCTCATGAAATAAAGATCAACCTTCGAAGTGGTAAGTTCTCGTTCAATCTTACTATTTCATTTCGGAGTCACGTGAGTGACTTCGTGAAGACTTCAAAGCTCTGTGATTCCACGCCCTGGACCACGTCCATGCTGTCACACACCACTTATGAGGATGGATAGGAGTAATCAACTTTCCAGACTGCTTGTACTGAAAAACAAGAGCACCATTTGTTAACAACAAAAGAAAACCCCTTATTCGGGGACATCTCCACGTTCTTGACCTGCATTCAGCACGGCCTCCGCGAACTGTAGAGGAGCGGCAACAGATGTATTGTAGACCCGCTGGAAGGTGGCTTCGTTCGCCATCCTACTGTGGCAAAAATATGGTCCATGGGTACCTCCATGACCCTTGCCGCCGACGTTGATGCAAGCCCTGGTGGAATGGGATTTGAAGATATTAGTGTCAACACGTGACTTACCCAAGACGATCCTGAGCCACCTGGATATCGTCTGGACCGTCACTCTAAGGTGAGGTTTCTCCATTCCTTCAGTTTTCTCGTCACTTTCACATAGTGACGGATATGGGCGGCTAAACATAGCCTTGCATCAGCGGGGTATGCCAGGAACTTCAGCTGCAGCCCTGTGCACCCAGGTCTATGCTGCTTGAGTAGCTCGTCTATGACGAAGACTACTTCTGCAGGGGTAGAGATCATCCTGTCGATCCGGATTTTGCGGAGTGTCTGTACCCTCTGTGCTGAAGTCAGTGCCAGTAACATCACCAGCTTCAGGGTGAGTTTGTCCAGTTCCAGGCCCTCCATGGGCCACCACGTCCTGAGCAGGGTGAGTATTTCCCCGATATCCCAGGTGACATTATAGCGTGGTCTGGGCGGATTCTAATTGAATATTCCCCGCATGAGTCTGGACACCAGCCTGTTGGATCCTGCCTTAATATTGAAGTAGAATGACAGCGCACTCGAGGCGCTGTTGATGGCACTGTAGCCCAGGTGTTCATTATGATGCAACCCCGCCAGAATTCCAATACGTTGGTTATGGTTACAGCGTCGTATGTAATGTGGGAGCGGCCGCAGTAGGTTTCCCATTTCCGGATGTGAGAGAGGTATTGCCGCCTGGTGAACTCCCAGCATGACGCTCCGATGGTATCCATGGTTCTAGATGATAGGCCATACCGCAGTAATGGCCTGTGCAGAACCTCCAAGCCAACAAGTTTAGATGACTGTGGCAGGGATGTGGTCCCCCTGACACAGGGTTTGTACCAATTATGGGCAACCCTCTAAGAGGACCCAAGGTTGACTGATCATATCAAGGACCACCGGATACCATGGCTGCGTAGGCCAGTCGGGTATGATAAGAATGCCCTTAGCAGCATCTGTCTGGATTACCCACAACACCCAACTGATGAGGCAAAATGGAGGAAATGCATAGAAACCCACTTCCCCCAGTCTAGTGAGACGCATCCATCACCATTGCCGCAGGATCGGGTCCCGCAAACGTATGTCGGTACCTGATGGTTCAACCGTGACGCAAAGAGGTCGATATCCGGTTCACCAAATTTGGCAGTAATTTTAGCGGATATTTGGAGATTCATCATCCACTTGATGTTGTCATAGATGTCCGCCACTGTATAGAGCTCACCTGGGAGACAGGTAGCTGAAATCCAAATATTCTGTCGAACACACCAGAGCCAAATTGTGTTTGCCAATTCATCACATGAAAGTGACCTGGTACCGCCCATATGGTTTAGATATGCCACCGCAGTGGTATTATTCATTTGGAGACGGACATGAGCAGCAGTAAGGCTAGAACAATAAGCTCGAAGTCCGTGAAATGCTCCCAGCATCTCCAAATAGTTTATCCCTTGTGACAACAACAGGGTAGATTCAAGGGTGTCCCATCTGCCCTCACAACTGGAGCAGTTGTCCGTAGCTTCCCAGACATGGGAGCTTGCGTCTGTTTGTAAGTATACCATCGGATTGGCCAAAATGATGGGTTTAAGTGAGACATAAATATTGTCAATCCTCCATTGTAACGCAATCTGTGCCTTAAAAGTCAGCTGCATTGGTCTATCGAAATGTCTAGCGTTCAGTTTTAACGCCGAGACCTTGGCGCTCTGCAAATTTGATAATGCAAAGGCCCGTATTGGGCGGCTGGAAAAAACGCTACAATCTTGCCAATCACCTTAGTAGTTTGTCGAATTGATGGTATACTGGCCCAGTCTAGACCCTACCATAGTTGGGTGACATCGCCAACCTAGTTAGTTGGTATGGTGGCCCTCACGTGATTGGAATCCACCGTAACCCCAGATACCCTTAACCTATGAAGGGCAGGACATTGATTTTATCTGGATGGATAATGAACCCCATTTGCTGAAAAAATTTCCACGGGGCTGAAACTGCCAGTTCGGCTGATTCCCAATAATTAGGATATCACCTAGACAGGCCAACACTATGTGATTTTGTCTCCTAGTGTAGCCAGTATTGATTGGAACAATTTAGAAATTATCTAGGGGTATGTAAGCCCATTTGGTAAAGCACTGTATAGCCAGAGCTGATCCATCCAGATAAATGGCAAGAACTACCTGTGACATTCCTGAATGGATACTGAATAGCATGCATCTTTTAATCAATGCATGCCACCAAGCAGCCCCCAGAACCCAATAACTTAGATGTCTGGAACGTTTCCAGTTTGAAATGGGTATATTCTACAAAAGTATTCAAATGGTTCAAATCAAAAATAACCCGACATCCTCCATCCCTCGTTGTGACTGTAAAATTTTCCTGCATAGCCTACTGCCGCTCTTTGCTGCACAGTGTAAATTTCCGATCTGCATATGCTGGGATGGAGGGATGTCACCATTGATGAATTCAATCGCATGGCCTTGAATACTTTGTAAGATAAACTCATCAGACATGATGGGACCGCATGCCCCCGGAAAGAGCCATAGTCTCCCACCAACATGTGAAATTCAACATGCAGGTGCATGAAATCCAGACCACCTTACCTTCATGGTTATCGGTGGCCCTTGATATGCATGGCCGGACGTGGAGGTGCTGGATTCTGAAATTGAGGCGGAGCTGGAGCGGAGGCCCTTGCTGGCCTAATGGCAGGGCATTGCCTGGTCGAGATATGTGATCACATGAGTCCCATCGTCGTAGAGTGGTCATCCCGCTCCTTGACCCTCTTGGGGAGGTCATCCCCGAAAATTTTTGATTCTGTTGCAGGAGGAGCTCCAACATCCGCTCCATGCTGGCCAATACGCCCCTCGCCCTTAGAACTCGGGCGGACGGAGTCCTCATGGTCTGCTGCACTGCTGGGGCTTCGTCCATCGGTCCGCACCTCGTCAAGGTGAACCCGGTGCCGGAAGTTGTCGTTGGCAGTCGATGCAGCGAAGCTGAGCGATTCCTGCGCGGGAGGTACGCTCAACGCCTCCTCGGCGGAGCTCGATCCCGCTGCCCCGGAGGGCAAATGCGGCGGGGAGTCGGCACCTGACCTGGCATGGAGACCCGACGCCCGCGCGGGCTTGCCGGCTGCCCACATCATGGACCTTGCCGACGCATGGTCTCGTCCTCCCATCCATGGGGGACTCGGCGACCGTGGCGTATTGACTATGGGCTCGTTGAAGGGAGTAGCAGTTCTCTGGGCTTTGTGACTGTTTTTAAGGCTTCCGATATGATCTGCTCCTGGAACGGATGTTTGGTCAGGAAGTCCACGGTGGCTGCCAGTTTGGGGTTGAGGGGTAGTCCCGATGTCTCTGACAATCCTCTGGCTGCCTCAGGCTCCTGCTGACGATGGTGAAACCTCCCTGTGCCCACTGGAGCTGGATGCTTCCTCCCGATGATTCTGTTGCAGGAGGAGCTCCAGTAGCCGCTTCATGCGGTCAATACGCCCTTAACCCTGAACACTCGGGCGGTCGGAGTCCTCAGGCTCTGAAACACTGCCGAGGCTCCTATCATCGGCCCGCACCTCGTTGAGGTGAACCCGGTGCCGGTATTTGTCGCTGCCAGCCGCCGCAGCGAAGCTGAGCGATTCCCGCGCGGGAGGTATGTTCAACCGCCTCCGTTTGGCGGGAGCTGAAGCCGCTGCCACTGAGGGCAAATGCGGCGGGGAGTCGGCACCAGACTCAGCATGGAGACCCGACGCCCGCGCGGGCTTGCCGGCTGCCCACGTTGTGGACCTTGCCGACGCATGGTCTCGTCCTCCCATCCATGGGGGACTCGGCGACCGTGGCGGGACCCTACCCAAATGACCCGTCCCGGCGTCGGAGGTTGGGGGTCGACACTGGACCTCACAGTGGACCTGGGTCCTGCCTTTGAACCAGTCCGCAACTCGGCGGCAGGTAATGCCTTAGCCCCAGAAGGGTTAGGCTTGCGGGCTCCTCCCCTCCCCCTACTCGGAGGGCTGAGGGAGAAGGGCCGTGCAGCCGCACTCGAGCCCTTGCCCCAGGCCGCCAACGGGCCCGTTGGCGATCTGAATACTGAAGCAGGGTCCACCTGCCCCTCGAGCACTGGAGCTCCTGCTCCTCGAATCAGCACTGGAGCTGCTGCACAGCGGCGGGTCGGGCCCTGTAACAACAGGGCTCCCCGACTTCCACGCCTATTTCCCGGCCACGTACCTGTGAGGAGAGAACACACTACATACTCGCCACAACAGGACACCAACTCCCACTGGAGCTCCGGTGTATCGGCGGGTCGGGCCCTGTAGCAACAGGGCTCCCCGACTACCACGCCCACTTCCCGGCCCGACTCGCAGGTGAGCCGTTGAGGAGGGCTCCGGGATAAGTGGCCGGCGACTCCAATTCCACGTTCCTGTAGGGAGAAAACACACTGCCCCCCCCCCCCCCCAACAGGAACACCAACTCTAGGGGGCTTAGCCTTACCTGAGTCGGCCCTCTGAAGGGCTGGTGGGGAGCCGCGGTCCCCTGCAGCCATCGGCAGCAATGCGTTGCGACGATATGTCGCGCATGCGTGCTGGCGGGTTCTTCACGAAGTCACTCACGTGACTCCGAAATGAAATTATCAGTTTGCATTGAATGATAGCCATCACGAGAAAGTTGCAGTGACCATCGGAGGTGTTACAGTGCCAGTGATTGTAGATTCTGGTAGCAACAGCAACGTAATTGACAGATCACTTTGGGAATGCTTGAAACAACAAAATCAAGTGCACGTCAAGGAGGTGTAGTAGGAAGTTATATCCCTACACCACAACTAAACCATTGCAGACCATTGGATGTTTCAGGGCTAAAGTAGAAGTCGGAGATAGAGAAACTGAAGCTGAATTCGTGGTGATAGAGGAGAAGGGAGAACCTCTGTTGAGTAGAAACACAGACTGAGAGCTGGGAGTGCTTCACATCGGAGTGCATGTCAATTCAGTACAGTCATATGATGACATGAGGGAGGAATTTCATTCAGTATTCCAAGGGGTTGGAAAATTGAAAGGCAGGCAAGTGAAGTTAGCTATTGATGAAAATGTCAAGCCAAAAGCTCAACCGGTGCAGAGAATGCCATTTGGACTTGTGGAAAAGTAGAGGCTAAAATCAAGGAGTTGATTGATCAGGACATTATTGAACCAGTTGAATGTTCAACAGCATTGGTGAGTCCAGTTATGATTGTGCCGAAACCGAATGATGACATTAGACTGCGTTGACATAAGGAGAGCCAATGAGGCAATAATCAGAGAAAGACACCCAATTCCTGCGGTTGATGAGGTGCTACAAGAGTTATCAACCAGTAAAGTGTTTTCCAAAATTGATCTCAAGTGGGGATATCATCAGTTGGAATTACATCCAGAGTGAAGAGAGGTGACAACATCCATTACTCACTGCGGATTGTACCGATACAAAGGACTGATGTTTGGAATCAATGCTGCTCTCGAGATCTATCAGTACAAAATCCACAGTGATTCAAGGTGTACCAGGAGTAGCAAACATATCAGATGATGTAATCATCCATGCATCAATTCATGAAGAGGTTGTAGCTAGTGGTGACTAAACTTCAAGAAGCAGGTCTCACTGTGAATGAAGCAAGTTTGGCATCTCTGAGATGGATTTCAGGAGACACAGACTGACAAGTAAAGGGCTGAATCCAGCCAAAGCCAAAGTGAAAGCTGTCGCAGATGCATGTGAACATCAGAATGCAACCAAGATGAGGAGTTTTCCAGGATTGGTCAATTATTGTGCAAAATTCATTCCAAATATTGCTACACAGGCAGATCCGCTGAGAAAGTTGACGAGGAAAGACGTACCATTCCAGTTTGGTAGTGAACAGAGACAGGCATTCAAATCACTGAAACAGAGTATAATGAGTGCAGAAACCCTTGGATATTATGATCCAGTTGCACCAACAAAAGTCATAGCAGATGCTAATCCAGGTTAGGAGCAGTGTTGGTACAGACACATGCAGATGGACCCAGAATCGTAGCATATGCCAATCGACCGTTAACCAGCGTGGAGAGAAGGTATCCTCAAACAGAGAAAGAAGTACTGGGACTAGTGTTGGCCTGTTGTGGTGTGGGTTTCACGCATACTTGTATGGCATTAAATTTGAACTTGTTACAGATCATAAGCCACTGGAAGTGATCTATTTGACAAGGTCTAAGCCTTGTGCCAGAATAGAAAATTCGGTGCTGAGACTCCAACAGCACAAGTACAAAGTAGTCCACATTGTTGGGAAAGCAAACATCGCGGACCCGCTGTCGAGACTGTTGAAGGATTAATAGCTGGGAGCAACATCCACGTTAGAGATGGCAGCAGAGAACTTTGTGCGATTCGTCGCAACTCAGTCAACGCCGGGAGCCGTGACAACGAAGGAAGCTGAAAGGGAATCAGAACATTATCCTGAACTCAAAGATATCATAGAGTGTATCCACAGTGGGCAATGGGATCAATGCCCTTACAAAGCATATGTTCCCATAAAAGATGAATTTTGTATAATTGGTCAGTGTGTGCTGAGAGGTAGCAGATTGGTGATCCCACAGGCACTACAACCAAGGATCGTGTCATTAGCTCATGAAGGACATTTAGGCATCGTTGGTGCTAAACAGAATTTGCAGAGCAAAGTGTGGTGGCCAGATTGTGAGAAAAATGCTGGAAACTTTGTCAAGACATGCCATGGATGCCAAATCACAAGCAGGAGCAACCCACCAAAACCAATTAGAAGTACAGTTGCCAACAGGACCATGGGTTGACATAGCTGTTGACTTTCGTGGACCACTTCCAACAGGTGAATCAATTATGGTAGTGGTAGACTACTACAGTAGGTACAATGAGTACGCAGTGATGAAGTCAACTAGAGCAGAAAAAAATCTGAACAAGCATTAGCAGAGATCTTCACCAAACATGGGTTTAGCTGCACTTCAAAGAGATTTAGACCAGTAAAGCACTTTGGGGTATCCTAAAACTTGAGATGCGATGACATTGTGTAAATGTAAGCGGGGTGTTGCTGTACGCACTCGATCTTGGAGTGAATATTCTATTTCCAATGTTCAAACTGGGGTAGTGGATAGACGAAGTAGCCGATGGCGTCCGTGGACTCGGAATGGACTTTAGCCACTCGCATTTCCTCTGAAACTGAGATAGAGATGGCGAGAAAGCGAAGGGAAGAGTCGGGGCTCGAGCAGAGGAAAATGGGAGCTGGTTGGAAACTGGCAGTGAGGGAGATGAAGCGTTAAAGCTGTGAACGAGAACAGGAAGCAGCACCGATACAGACATGATGTACCTGAGAGAGAGGTGAGGGACGGGTCTGGTGGCGACTGAAACATATTCTAGAGAGACAGGCAGAGCCTGAGAACAACGGGCTCCCACCTGGAACCGGGAATTCGGTTTGAACCCATTCTTCCAAAGATCCGTTCCGAAGAAAACAAATCTGTTGCAAATGCTGCAAACAGGCTATAAATTATCTCATTCGGCGGACTTTAGGACCCGGGGGAGCCCGGAGCTCAAGACCCGCCGCCCGCGGCTGCTGCTGAACCCGCGGGAAGAGAGATTGTTTCAATCTTTATATTTTCACAAAAGTCATTTATGTTCTGTTGCCGGACGCGGTTAACGCGTTAAAATAAACGGATCGACAGACAGCTCTGATTTCAGTTGCTGTTTATTTCACTCTTCCCACATTTACATTCCCCCTGGTTTTATTTCCGCGCTCACTGGGGGTTTTACGACGCGGAATTTGGGGATTAAATGGGAGGCGTTCAGTGCCAACCTGTTGTCCACCGGGTTTCTGCCCCACAGCCCCGCTCCTGACGCCGGTCCCGGGACCCGACCCTTTTACACACCCGGAGTGGAACCGGAGCAGATTCTCAGCCACTGGTTTTCAACCCCAGTCGTCCACTTTGCCCCCGAAGTCACGAAGAAAGGATAAAGTTTCTCCGTGAATTTGTTCCCAGTGAAGGTGTGGAGATGGGACTTGGTGGCCGCGTCGTAAAATGAAACTGTTCCGGACTCGTAACTGAGATAAACTCCCAGCCTCCCGGGGATGGGACGGGCGGGAAGAGGGGATGGAGGGGAGGTGAATGCATCAAACCCGCCACCCCCCCGCCCGATGCTCCAGACTCCAGTCTCCGGGGTCAGTGTGACCTCTCCCTTCCTCTCCACAGACTCTGCGGCGACTCCCAGACTCCAGGCCCGACTCCCCGCCACCTCCACCTCCCAGTAATGTCTCCCCGATGTGAATCCCTCCGATCCCAGCACACACGGCCAGGCTGTAAACCTCTTCCCGGTGACAGGGAGACTCCTCCGGGTCGCGGCCCATCTCACCCTCTTCCGATCCTCAGACACCTCGAGCCCCGCATGCGCTGTTTCCACATCCAGGGTGACGGAGACTGGGGGGAGAAGCAGAGAATCAGAGAGTCCCCGGGGGTCGGGGGGAGACTCGCGCAGCGCGGCCCCGGGACCGGCCTCAGGCACAGGCGGGCGGACAACTGGAACCTTGCCCGGGGTTTCACCACAACCGGTGGACAACAGACTTCTTTCCCGGAGTTTTTATCCAGGGATGGAGGGGGGAATTTCGTGAATTGGGGGTGGAAGGGGGGGGTGGGGAGGACGAGTGCGGAGAGTGAGGAGGATTGCGAGATTGCGGTGGGGATGGAGGAATGAAGCGGGCTATTCAGATATGGAGGCAGATCGGAGCAAGAGGATATTGAGGGGAGTGGTAATTTGAGGTTGTTAAAGAGGAGGTAGAGGTGTGGGGTGGAGTCACCATGATCATAGAGAATGGGGGGGGGGGGAAACATGAGGGGCCAGATGACCTGCCCCTGTTTCTTTGAGTGGAGGGTGAGGGAGCGGGAGGGGTGGCTTGGACCATGGAAGGAAGCAGAGGTTGAATGATCAGGTGTTGGACAGAATGAGTGGAGACTTCTGGTTGTAGGGTCGCTGAGAGGGGATTCACAGGTGGATTTGATGGGTGTGTGCAACCAAGATCACAATGATCTCATTGTGAAATAATACATGAACTTCACTGAGGGACTTGACAATGTTCCACATATAAGGATGGTCCAGAAAGTGAAGGCAGGTGGGATCCAAGTTGAGCTGGTGAAATGGACCCAAAATTGGTTTGGTGGTTGGATGCAGAAGGTAGCGGCAGAAGGATGAGTTTTCTGCTTGGAGGTCTGTGACTGGTGGAGTGCAGCAGAGATCGGTGCTGCAGCAGGGATATCAAATCAAGAGTGCAGGTTTATCTTGAGAGCAAGGAATTTTAAAGTGGATATGAGTAGTAAGTTTTCTTTACACTGAGAATTGTTGGTATCTGGAACATCCTATAGAGGAGGTGGTGGTGAGATCTGATAATTATATTTGAGGCACTTATCTAGGTGAGGTGCAAAATAATACCAATATAATGTGGGCAAATTGATTAGTAAAGCTGGGAAATAGGTGGACATGGACATGATGGGCCAAAGGGTCTGACGCTGTAATGTACAACCATGGCACTCAGCTCCAAGAGCACTGAATGACTGAGTCACAACACTACCGGTGCAGGGAATTCCTAGGGTTCCCCAGTCTCTGTGTGCAGTAATGTCTCCTTATCTCTGTCCTACATGGTGCAGCCCACATTCTTAGAGAGTGCCCATTCTCCAGACCCCTCAGACAGGGGAAACATCCTCTCTGCATCCAGCCCACTGAGCCCTGTAAGAACTTTGTGTTTCACTGAGATCTCCTCCAATGCACCCAAACTCAGTACACAGTACACAGGCTTAGTCTACTCAATCTCACCCGGCAAGTCTGTCAATTTATCGGTACACAGGAACAAGAAGACAGGAGCAGGATTAGGATCCACTCCTCAGGATTGCCCTCCATTCAATGTGATCATGGCCGATCTAAGCTGGCGCCAATTCCTCTTCTGTGTTAGTTCCCCATAATCTAAAATATTCGATCTAAGTAATATTGAACACATCACATGAGAGACCACTCTGGAAGGTTGGATCTCATGGAATCCGGGTTGAACTAGCCGATGGAGTACAACATTTACCTGAAGGTCACAGACAGAGGATGTTGGTAGAGGGTTGTTTTTCAGACTGGAGACAGAGTCCACCGTTGTTCCTTATTTATATACACAATTGGGTGTGTATGTAGGTTGCACGGTTAGTCAGTTTGCAGATGGAACTAAAATTGGTGACATTGTGGAGAGTGAAGAAGGTTATCTGAGAGTAAATGTGATCCCTGTGAACTGGGCCAATGGGCTCAGGAACAGCAGGTGGGATTTATTCATGTGAAGGTGAGGTGATGCACTTTGCTGAGACAAACCAGGGCAGGACATACACAGTAAACGGGAAACTTTATAGAACTGAGCAATCTCGGGCTGCAGGTACACAGTGCCATGGAAGATGCAACAGTGACAGGCAGGGTGGTGAAGAATGCATTTGTCACTCATGTTTTCATAGGTCAGGATATTAAATACAGCGTTTGACACAATAAGGTTGTTAGCAAATTAGAGAGGGTGCAAAAGGATTTACAATAATTGCATCATGTCTGAAGGGTTGGGTTATAAGGAGACGTTGGACAGGCAGGGACATTTGTCTTTGGAGCCCATCCGGATGTTTTTATAGATGTATATAAGATCTATATTAGGTGCACTATCTATTCACTCTGAAGAGCCACATTATTTCACCCAAAGCATGAGAGCATGAACGTCTGACTCTGTGATGCTTCCCAGCTGCTGGGTTTAGTGGTATCTCCAATTTCCCTTCAGTCCAAAATACCATTAATGTTTGCTTCTATGTATTGCTTAAAGATATCAGAAACATGAATAATGGAAAAGGTACAAGCATTACCTTGTTTGAAGTCATCAGATGTTTCTTTGTATGCCGTGTAGACCAAAACAGGGCAATTAAACTTTTCAATCGGCAACGCGTCATCAACCACCGACAGTGGTTTGGCTTCATCACGAACCCTGCAAATATGGTTATAAACTGAGCATTAGAAATGTTTTAAGGTGTTCCACAAAACACTTTACACTGTTTCCGTCAAGACAATATCCTACTATGTTGCCACTAGGGGCGCCGCATTGACAGCAGCCTCTGCCCACAGCCTGTTTGTTTTTCAATCTTTAAAAAAAAATGTAGTTAGTTTAAAGTCTGTTTTGGGGGGAATCTTTGACTTTTCTATGTGGGGAGGGGGGCGGGGTAAGGGGGAAACTGTTTCCCAGTCACTTCCTGGAGGGGACGCGACTATATCTCCAAGTTGCGTCCTTGCCCCCCTCCTCGTGGCCTACCACCTGGATCGGTGCGGCCTTTCCTGCCGGGGACCGGGGACCGGACCAGATCGACAACAGTGGCGGCGCAGCACTGAATTCATCGCGGCGCGGCCGATGCCTACCTGGATCGCCGTTTGGAGCTCCGTAGCATTGGGCCGCTGCTCCAACATCGTGGAGCTGCGGTTTGGGAGAGCTTCCAACGCGGGCGGCGCTGACCGTCATCGCGGAGTCCTGGGGCCCTTTACCGAGGGGCCACCAGAGTTACATCTCCGCTAAGCGCGGCCTGCAGACTTTTTTGAGCCGCGGAGGAGGTGGCCGACTCTGATGTCCAGGCTGCTGAGGAGGTCCCCCAGCCCCGACGTCGGACTTACATCACCCTGGCAAGCGGGCCTGAACATCGGGCTGCCCTTAGCGGTGACTGCGAAGGGCTCAGGGAGGCCCCGACCACAGGTGAACATTAGAGGAAGAGGACTGACTTTGGTGTCTTCCCTCACTGTGGGAAACTTTGATTCTGCTGTGTGGGGATGTTTTTATGTTGAACTCTATTGTGTGTTGTGTTCTTTATTTTTATTGTATGGCTGTATGGTAATCACATTTCACTGTGCCATCTGGCACACGTGACAAATAAATGTATCTTGTATCTCGTACCTTCGCTTGCGACCAGCTTCCTCCTGAAAGAAATAAAGCACAAATCTCAATTGACTGAGACGAACCGTCCTGATCCTGACAGCAGGAATTTCACCAAATTTCTACAACCCTCTGATAATTCCCAATTCCCAACTCTTATCATCGCGGTCAAGCAGAGAGAAAGCAGATATTTTGTCGCAGAGATGTAGAACGATGATTGGAAGCACAAGGAATAGTCATGAGAATGACACCATAACTGAGAGGATGGAACTTAATGAAAAGCCAGGGCAGGTCGTGGGATTTTGTCTGCAGAAGTTTTCAGGAATGATGAGAGGGAATTTAATATTATCGGTGGATTTAAATGGGTGGGGATGAAATAATATCTCAAATAGAAGGGGAGACCAATAATCAAAGTTGAAATGTGACGTGGTCTTCAATAAATACCTAAAGGAATGCAGTCATGAGAACATGGACCTCACTTGCATTGGAGGGACTGAAGCCAACAGCAGAGATAAATTTAAATGCATGCAGTGACAATTGCTCAGTTCTAAGCTTTGCCCCAGTCTAGTTTCAGTAAAAACACTGTATCAAGCACTTGAATCAACTACATTTTATTCTACCAAAAGCCGTCACAGATCACACACTGTACCTATCCCACCGTGGGTTCGATCCCTGCGTCTATCTGTTCAAGCCCTCTAGGCCTCGCACAGACAGAGGCACTCCAGAAGGGTACGTGGTCCTGAGCTCTCTTCCAGAAGATCAGCCCTGAGCCTCGTGATCAGGGACTTTTATATGCCCCGCGAACTCGAGGGCCAAACCACACGGGGGTTGTCTCTTAATCACCCAATTACAAATATCGATTAACCCCATACATAACAGGCATTTCCCAAACCCAATGATACAACAATTCAATACATTGTATTCACAACGGACTTCAAGATGAAGTCAACTTGGAAACATTTACCCTGATGAACAGAACTCTCAGACAAGGCTCAACACCCCATCCAATCAACACTTAGCAGAGTCAGACTCTACAACATTATTTACAAGCTATTTACAAGGTCTGGTTTGCAGCCATCCAATCCGTTCTATGCATTTAGTACCAGATTGACAGGATTTGCAAGGCTTCCCATTCTTTGCTTGCAAATTGTATCTAAGTTCCATACTTCCTGGGATCCCTCGCAGCCTGTCCCAGAGAGCAATTCCAATTTGACAAAATCTCCCAGCAAACTCTGAAATTTAACCCCATTTTGACGTCCTGGCTTGTCCAATTTAGCCAGGATGAACAATGGGATAAACACATTAGGGCTCATGGAATTTTGGGTATTGGTACCGGGTGTGGAGAATAGATAGGAGGGACGATGAGTGGAGCAGAAATCTTGACTGGATAGGATGGGCCAAGTGGCCTGTCTATGGTGCAGAATGGGATGTCATTCTATGGTGAAACAAGGTGGACAAAACAAATAGAGCAAATTCGCTCAAGGTGACCACCCACTGCTGATGGGAACCGGATATAGATGATCAATTTGATGTGCGCACCACGTTCTAGATTTCAATATTAATCCCCACAATGTGGCCATGGCTGATCTAGCCCAGGACTGAACTCCTCCTCTTTTCCTCATTCCCGTCTATTACAATTCCGAGATTTTTTTTTTTTAAATGTATCCTCCTCTGGTTTAAAATATGTCTAACATGTAAAAGCTCTCAGAGTCTCTTGGTTGGAGACTCCCAGATATTCACTGCCCTCTGTCCATTCGTGGTCCTTGGGATCAGATACAGGATCACCTGTCATTGTTCTAAACTCCACATTATATAAACACCTCTCTACATTCCGACCAGACAGTCCTGAGATCCCATAGATTCAGCGGGAGGCCAATTAGTTTCTGAACAACAACAGCTGGAACAGAGGGAACATTTACTTAGTTCCAAATTACTGGTAAATGCAGCATTTATTTCTGAAATGTCACCCACCATTTTGTGACTGCACTTTCACTTCACCAAACTGTATTGTAACCCCTCACCTTCAGAAACACCACACTGTCTTTTTGATCCATCTGTTGCTGCAACGTTAAGAGTTCCTCATGAACGGATTTTAAATTCTGTTGAATCTTTCCAAGATTTGTCTCCATTGTATTTAGAATCTTCTTCTCTTCCTCCCGGATATCTGCCAGTGTGCACTGCTCTTTATCAGTGAGAATCTGGTGCAGTTCAGCATACTGGGATGTGATCTTGGACTGAAGGTTGTGTGATTGTTCCTGTGAAATAAAAGGTGAAGAACAATATATAATGTCACTGATTGTGTTTGCCCACGACTATAACGGTGACATTTGGCTTGTACATGGTTTATTTGCTTTGGCAATTCAATAGTTTGAGGTAAGGTAGACAAAAATGCTGGAGGAACTAAGGAATTGTAAGGGTAAAAAGACCCTAATGGAACTAATCTACAGGCCCCCAAACAGTAACCTGGACATAGGGCGCAAGTTGAATCACGAGTTATAATTGGCATGTAGTAAAAGTAATGCTGTGGTTGTTATGAGAGATTTCAACATGCAGGTAGATTGGGAAAATCAGGTTGGTACTGGACCCCAAGAAAGGGACTTTGTAGAGTGCCTTCGTGATGGATTCTTTGAACAGCTTGTATTGGAGCCTACCAGGGAGAAGGCAATTCTGGATTTAGTGTTATGTAATGAACTGGATTTGATAAAGGACCTCGAGGTTAATGAGCCATTAGGAGGCAGTGACCATAATATGGTCAGGTTTAATCCACAATTGGAGAGGGAGACGGGTAGATCGGAGGTGTCAGTGTTGCAGTTGAATAAAGGGGACTATGGGGAGCTGGCCAAAGTTGACTGGAAAGACAAACAAGCAGGGATGACAGGGGAACAAAAATGGCAGGTGTTTCTAGGAATAATACAGTAGGTGCAGGATCAGTTAATTCGTAGGAGGAAGAAAGATTCCAAGCGGAGAAAGTGACGACCATGGCTGACAAGGGACGTCAGGGACAGTATAAAAATTAAAGCGAAGAAGTACAACGTAGCAAAGATGAGCACGAAGCAAGAGGATTGGGTAATGTTTAAAGAACAACCAAAAAGACAATACGGGGAGAAAAGATGAGGTATGAAGGTAAGCTACCCAAGAATATAAAGCAGGATAGTTAAAGCTTCTTTAGGTATGTGAAGAGGAAAAAATTAGTTACGACCAAAGTTGGACCCTTGAAGACCGAAAAAGGTGAATTTATTATGGGGAACAAGGAGTTGGCAGATGAGTTGAACAGGTACTTTGTGTCTGTCTTCACAAAGCAGGACACAAACAATCTTCCTGATATAGTAGTGGCCAGAGGATCTGGGGTGACGGAGGAACGGAAGGAAATCCACACCAGGCAGGAAATGGTGTTGGGTAGACTGATGGGACTGAAGGCTGATAAATCCCCAGGGCCTGATGATTTGCATCCCAGGGTCACAGGAAGTGTCTCTCGAAATCGTGGATGCATTGGTGATAATTTTCCAATGTTCTATAGACTCATGATCAGTCCCTGTGGATTGGAGGGTAGCTAATGTTATGCCACCTTTTAAAAAAGGCGCGAGAGAGAAAATGGGGAAGTATAGACCAGTTAGCCTGACATCGGTGGTGGGGAAGATGCTGGAGTCAATTATAAAAGATGAGATAGCCGCACATTTGGATAGCAGTAACAGGATCAGTCCGAGTCAGCATGGATTTGCAAAGGGGAAACATTCTTGACTAATCTTCTGGAATTTTTTGAAGATGTAACTCAGAAAATGGACAAGGGAGAGCCAGTGGATGTAGTGTACCTGTACTTTCAAAAAGTATTTGATAAGGTCCCACATAGGAGGTTAGTGAGCAAAATTAGGGCAAATGTTATTGGGGGTAGAGTGCTGACATGGATAGAGAAGTGGTTGGCAGACAGGAAACAAAGAGTAGGGATAACGGGTCCCTTTCAGAATGGCAGGCAGTGACAAGTGAGGTACCGCAAGGCTTCATGCTGGGACCGCATTTATTTACAATATACAGTGGCTTGCAAAAGTATTCATACCCCTTGAACCTTTCTACATTTTGTCACGTTACAACCACAAACGTAAATGTATGTTATTGGGATTTCATGTGATAGACCAACACAAAGTGGTGCATAATTGTGAAGTGGAAGGAAAATGATACATGGTTTCCAAATTTTATTAAAAATAAAAAACTGAAAAGTGTGGGATGCAAAATTATTCAGCCACCCTGAGTCAATACTTTGTTGAACCACCTTTCGCCTCAATTACAGCTGCAAGTCTTTTGGGGTATGTCTCTACCAGCTTTGCACATCTAGAGACTGAAATTTTTGCCCATTCATCTTTACAAAATAGCTCAAGCTCAGTCAGATTGGATGGAGAGCGTCTGTGAACAGCAATTCTTAAGTCTTGCCAGAGATTCTCAATTGGATTTAGTTCTGGGCTTTGACTGGGCCATTCTAACACATGAAAGTGCTTTGATCTAAACCATTCCATTGTAACTCTGGCTGTATGTTTAGGGTCGTTGTCCTGCTGGAGGGTGAACCTCCACCCCAGTCTCAAGTCTTTTGCAGACTCTAACAGGTTGTCTTCCAAGATTGGCTTGTATTTGGCTCCATCCAACTTCCCATCAACTGCATGATGCTGCCACGACCATGTTTCACAGTGGGGATGGTGTGTTCAGGGTGATGTGCAGTATTAGTTTTCCGCCACACATACGTTTTGCATTTAGGCCAAAAACTGCATTTAGGCTGCTTCTCTGATCAATGCTCTCCTTGCCCGGCCTGTCAGTTTAGGTGGACGCCCATGTCTTGGTAGGTTTGCAGTTGTGACATACTCTTTCCATTTTCGGATGATGGATTGAACAGTGCTCCGTGAGATGTTCAAAGCTTGGGATATTTTTTTATAACCTAACCCTGCTTTAAACTTCTCCACAACTTTATCCCTGACTTGTCTGGTGTGTTCCTTGGGCTTCATGATGCTGTTTGTTCACTAATGTTTTCTAACAAACCTCTGAGGCCTTCACAGGACATCTGTATTTATACTGAGATTAGATTACACACAAGTGGACTCTCTTTACTAATTAGGTGACTTCTGAAGGCAATTAGTTGCATTGGATTTTATTTAGGGGCATCAGAGTAAAGGGGGCTGAATACGTTTGCACGCCACACTTTTCAGTTTTTTATTTGTAAAAAAATTTGAAAACCATGTATCATTTTCCTTACACTTCACAATTATGCGCCACTTTGTGTTGGTCTATCACATAAAATCCCAATAAAATACATTTACGTTTGTGGTTGTAACGTGACAAAATGTGGAAGTGTTCAAGGGGTATGAATACTTTTGCAAGCCACTGTACATCACTGAATTGGATGTAGGGATTCAAAGTAACATTAGCAAATTTGCAGATGACACAAAGCTGGGTGGCAGTGTGAACTGTGAGGAGGATGCTATGAGAATGCAGGGTGTCTTGGACAGGTTGGGGGAGTCGGCAGATGCATGGCAGATGAAGTTTAATGCGGATAAATGTGAGGTTATCCACTTTGGTTGCAAAAACAGGAAGGCAGATTAGTATCTAAATTGCATCAAGTTGGGAAAAGGAGAGGTACAACGGGATCTGGGAGTCATTGTACATCATTCTATGAAATTAAGCATGCAGGTACAGCAGGCAGTGAAGAAAGTGAATGGCATGTTGGCCTTTACATCAAGAGGAATCGAATATAAGAGCAAAGAGGTCCTTCTGCAGTTGTACAGAGCCCTAGTGAGACCACACCTGGAGTATTGTGTGCAGTTCCGGTCCCCTAATTTGAGGAAGGACATTCTTGCTATTGAAGGAGTGCAGCGTAGGTTTACAAGGTTAATTCCCGGGATGGTGGGATTGCCATATGCTGAGAGAATGGAGCAGCTGGGCTTGTACACTCTGGAGTTTAGAAGGACGATATGGAATCTCATTGAAACTTATAAGATTGTTAAGGGCTTGGACACACTAGAGGCAGGAAACATGTTCCCAATGTTGGGGGATATCAGAACCAGGGGCCACAGTTTAAGAATAAGGAGTAAGCCATTTACATAGACATATAGAAACATAGAAAATAGGTGTTGGAGTAGGCCATTCGGCCCTTCTAGCCAGCACCACCATTCATTGTAATCTTGGCTGATCGTCCGCTATCAATAACCCGTGCCTGCCTTCTCCTCATATCCCTTGACTCCACTAGCCCATAGAGCTCTATCCAACTCTCTCTTAACTCCATCCAGTGATTTGGCCTCCACTGCCCTCTGTGGCAGGGAATTCCATAAATTCACAACTCTCTGGGTGAAAAAAAAAAGTCTCTCCTCAGTCATAAATGACCTCCCCTTTATTCAAAGACTGTGGTCCCTGGTTCTGGACTTGCCCAACAATGGGAACATTTTTCCTGCATCTAGGTTGTTCAGTCCTTCTATAATTTTATATGTTTCTATAAGATCCCCACTCATCCTGCTAAACAGTGAATACAAGCCTAGTCTTTTCAATCTTTCCTCATATGACAGTCCTGCCATCCCAGGGATCAATCTTGTGAAACTGCCTCAATCACAAGGATGTCCTTCCTCAAATTAGGAGACAAAAACTGTACACAATGCTCCAGATGTGGTTTCACCAGAGCCCTATACAACTGCAGAAGAACTTCTTTACTCCTATACTGAAATCCTCTTTCTATGAAGGCCAACATTCCATTAGCTTTCTTCACTGCCTGCTGTACCTGCACGCCAACTTTCAGTGACCGGTGTACAAGGAGACCCAGGTCCGGATGTACCTCACCCTTACCTAACCTAACCCCATTGAGATAATAATCTGCCCACTTGTTTTTGTCACCAAAGTGGATAACCTCACATTTATCTACATTATACTGCATCTGCCCACTCGCTCAACCTGTCCAGGTCCCCCTGCAACCTCCTTACATCCTCTTCACAGTTCACACTGCTACCAAGCTTTGTGTCATCTGCAAACTTGCTAGTGTTGCTCCTAATTCCCTCTTCCAAATCATTAATATATATGGTAAACTGTTACGGCCCCAACACCGAGCCTTGCAGCACTCCACTCGCCACTGCCTGCCATTCCGAAAAGGACCCGTTCACTCCTACTCTTTGCTTCCTGTCTGCCAACCAATTTTCTATCCATGTCGACACCCTACCCCCAATGCCATGTGCTCTAATTTTAGTCACCGGTCTCCCGTACGGGACCTTCTCAAATGCTTTCTGAAAGTCTAGATACACTACATCCACTGGCACCCCTTCATCCATTTTACTTGTCACTTCCTCAAAAAATTCCAGAAGATTAGTCGAGCATGATTTCCCTTTCATAAATCAATGTTGACTTGGACTAATCCTTTTACTGCTATCCAAATGCTCCATTATTTTCCTCTTTAATAATTGACTCCAACATCTTTCCCACCACCGAAGCCGGGCTAACTGGTCTGTAATTCCTGCCTTCTCTCTCTCCTTTCTTGAAAAGTGGGATAACATTAGCTATCCTCCAATCCTTTAAGAATAAGGAGTAAGCCATTTAGAACGGAGATGAGTAAACACTTTTTCTCACAGAGAGTGGTGCGTCTGTGGAATTCTTTGCCTCGGATGGCGGTGGAGGCAGGTTCTCTGGATGCTTTCAAGAGAGAACTAGATAGGGCTCTTAAAAATAGCGGAGTCAGGGGATATGGGGAGAAGGCAGGAACGGGGTACTGATTGGGGATGATCAGCCATGATTACATTGAATGGTGGTGCTGGCTCGAAGGGTCGAATGGCCTACTCCTGCACCCATTGTCTATTGTCTATAATAGTTTGTCTAAAGTAGACAAAAATGCTAGAGGAACTCAGCGGGTGAGGCTCCAGATCCTTCTTCAGAATTCAGACAGTTTGTCTCAATGCTTCTGAAATGTCGTGAGGGTAATGTTATAACCCACCAATCCTCTACCCCAATACAAATTTCTGCTGCCTATTCCTTTTCACGTGTCCATTAATTCCCATTTATCCGTCACAACCCACTTTCCCAGTGATTATAACAGTCGCCGATTGACCATTGAACCAGCGTGTATTGGGGACGTGGAAGGAATCCGACGCGGTCATAGGGTGAAGGCGTGAACCACACGGGCAGCACCCGAGGTCAGGATCGAACCCGCCCACCAGAACTAGGAGACAGCAGCACTACTTGTGTCACTGCGCTGCCCTATTATTACACGCATCACAGGGATCAAATCTACACAAGATCAGGAAATCGAAACTGGAAAACCTCACCAGAACTCCAGAAATCTTCTGTTTCTGTTGCTGCTCCATTCGCTGGATCCCTGATTTTTCTTTTGTGAGAGACTGGATGGAAGATTTCGCCTGATCCTGGGATTGTGATTGAAAATCAGAGAATAAAGGTGTTAGATTATAAAGATGGAATTAAACAATGATGCGATCACGGGTACACAAAAGGCTGGAGAAACTCAGCGGGTGCAGCAGCAACTAAGGAGCGAATGAGATAGGCGACGTTTCGGGTCGAGACCCTGCTTCGCCCCTTAGATGCTGCTGCACCCGCTGAGTTTCTCCAGACTTTTGTGTACCCTCGATTTTCCAGCATCTGCAGTTCCTTCTTTAACACAATGATGCGATCAAAATCGGTTTGCTTTTACCTTGTAGATTTTAACAGCTTCATCTACCAGCATGAAGCGGTGATCTCTGTGTTCCCGCCCACCTGCACAAATCACACAGATCAGCTTCTTGTCAGTTTCACAAAACAGCTTCAGTTTTTCCTGATGTTCCTCGCACTGAAGTTTACTTTCCTTCTCTGTCCGATTCAGGCTCAGTGTTCGAACTTTCTCACACAGTCTCGCCAAGGCCCGACTAACCCTGAGGGTGCGGTCTGTAAACTCCTCTTTACATTCCGGGCAGGAGCTTCTCCCCTCCCTGTCCCAACTCTGTGTGATGCAGGAGCGGCAGAAGTAGTGCCCACACTCCAGTGACACCGGATCGGTGAAGAAATCCTGGCAGATGGGACAAACTACCTCCTCGGTTAAACTCTCGACCTGCTCTTTCGAAGCCATTTTAATCGCCACTTCCTGGTTCAAAACGCATTCCCATTCGCTGAAACTGCTGACACTGCGCGCGCTGCCGTCTCGGGGAATGAATGTAATTCGGCTGCAAGTGTTCAGTGTGAAGATGCAGAAACAAGGAACTGCAGATGCTGCTTCACAACAAAAAGGCACAAAGTGCTGGATTAACTCAGCGGGTCAAGTAGCACCTCTGGAGAACATGGACAGGTGATGTTTCGGGTCTGGATCCTTCTTCAGACTGATTGTAGGGGCGGTGGGCGGGAGATGGAAGAACGATGGAAGGAAGGGGGCAGGACAAAGCCTGGCTGGTAATAGGTTGACACAGTTGAGGGGGGAGGTGATCGGCAGACGGTTGGACAAAGTCCAGAGATGAAAGACAGAAAGTGTGTGACAAAATGATCGAGGACTTGCGAATTGTGTCCGGATCTTCAAACACTCTTCTCTTCAGACGGCCAAAGGTTGTGCAGGTGCACTGAAGGCGCTGGTGAATTTCACCATCAACGTCTGCCTTCCTCTGGGAAAAGGGCGCCGGCCACAGGACCCGAGGTTCACCATCGTAACGACCATTTTAAAGGAGGTAGTGATCATAATATGATTAGTGATCATAATATGATTAGTTTTAATCTGCAATTTGAGAAAGAGAAGGTTAAAACGGAAGTGGCAGTGATGCAGTTGAACAAAGGGGACTATGAAGGCATGAGAGAGGAGCTAGCCAAAGTAGACTGGAAAAGGATCCTAGCAGGAATGACGGTGGAACAGCAATGGCAGGAATTTCTGGGCATAAGCCGGAAGATGCAGGATCAGTTCATTCCAAAAAGGAAAAAAGATTCTAAGGGGAGTAGGAGGCAACCTGGCAGACAAGAGAAGTTAGGGATAGAATAAAACTAAAAGAAAAGATGTATAACACAGCAAAGAGTAGCCGGAAACCGGAGGATTGGGAAACTTTCATAGGGCAACAGAAGGAAACAAAACGGGCAATACGGGCTGAAAAGAAGAAGTATGAGGGGAAGCTGGCCAGGAATATAAAGAAGGACAGTAAAAGCTTCTTTAGATATGTTAAGAGAAAAAAAGTAGCAAAGTCAAATGTGGGACCCTTGAAGGCAGACACGGGTGAAATAATTATGGGCAACAAAGAAATGCCAGAAGAGTTGAATAGGTACTTCGGATCTGTCTTCACTAAGGAGGATACAAACAATCTCCCAGATGTACTGGAGGAAAGAAGATCTAAGGGGGTAGAGGAACAGAAAGAAATATTCATTAGGCGAGAAATTGTATTGGGTAGGCTAATGGGACTGAAGGATGATAAATCCCGTGGGCCTGATGGTCTGCAAACCAGGGTCCTCAGGGAGGTGGCTCTAGAAATAGTGGACGCATTGGTGATCATTTTCCAATGTTCAATAGATTCAGGATCAGTTCCTGTGGATTGGAGGATAGCTAATGTTATCCCACTTTTCAAGAAAGGAGCGAAAGAGAAAACGGGGAATTACAGACCAGTTAGCCTGACTTCGGTGGTGGGAAAGATGCTGGAGTCCATTATTAAAGAGGTAATAATGGAGCATTTGGATAGCAGTAAAAGGATTAGTCCAAGTGTTGACATGGATAGAAAATTGGTTGGCAGACCGGAAACAAAGAGTAGGAGTGAAAGGGTCCTTTTCAGAATGCAGGCAGTGGCGAGTGGAGTGCCGCAAGGCTCGGTGTTGGGGCCGCAACTGTTTACCATATATATTAATGATTTGGAAGAGGGAATTAGGAGCAACACTAGCAAGTCTGCGGATGACACAAAGCTGGGTGGCAGTGTGAACTGTGAAGAGGATGTAAGGAGGTTGCAGGGGGACCTGGACAGGTTGAGTGAGTGGGCAGATGCGTGGCAGATGCAGTATAATATAGATAAATGTGAGGTTATCCACTCTGGCGGCAAATTCAAGGGGGCAGATTACTATCTCAATGGGGTTAGGTTGGGTAAGGGGGAGGTACAGCGAGACCTGGGTGTCCTTGAAAGTTGGCGTGCAGGTACAGCAGGCAGTGATAAAAGCTAATGAAATGTTGGCCTTCATAACAAGAGGATTTCTGTACAAGTGTAAAGAGGTTCTTCTGCAGTTGTATAGGGGTCTGGTGAGACCACATCTGGAGTATTGTGTACAGTTTTGGTCTCCTAATTTGAGGAAGGATATCCTTGTGATAGAGGCAGTGCAGTGTAGGTTCACAAGATTGATCCCTGGGATGGCGTGAATGTCACATGAGGAAATATTGAAAAGACTAGGCTTGTATTCACTGGAGTTTAGAAGGATGAGGGGGATCTTATAGAAACACATAAAATTGCTAGACTAAGTGGGACCCATTGGGTCCCAACATCACACGGGAGGGCTGGTCACCCAACGCAATATTCCACCTCTCCACCAATTCCAATATGGCCCGCCAGTGGGGGGGGTGGGGAGGGGGGGTTCTGTTGTGCTAGTATGGGTGTTGTGGGCCGATGGTACTGGTTTCCAGAGGGCTAGTATAGACATTGTGGTCTGAATGGATTATTGGGCTGGCAACTCAGTCACTGAGGCCAGACAGCTCAGTCACTCGGGCGTGCCAGGCTGGCAGCTGAGAAACTGACAGAGATTCTGCCCAAAACAGGTGACAGACTGCGAGAGAGAAGGGGGAGAGGGTGAACTGAATGGATTATTGGGCTGGCAGTTCACTTACTCACGGCTGGTCCCTTCACCCCCCCCCCCCCCCCAACTCTGCTCCTTGCCATTCCCCTCCCCCCCCCACGCATTCAGTGCATCTCCCCACAACCTCTCCCATGCACTCTTAGTGGCTCTCCCACAGAGCAGCCATTTTTGCCATTAGGTTCCCATTGTGATGAAGAGCACACAGGCATCAAAAGTGCAAAAAGGATTTATTAAAGTTCAAAATGTGAATGATTCTTAAAATATAAGAACAATTTAAATTTTAAAGATGAGAATTATTAAGTTCTTTCTTGTTGTATCTCTTGTTGTGTTCTGCTGCTCACTGCCTCTGGGCAGTATAATAGAGCTGCGTAGGTTCATGAGATTGATCCATGGGATGGCGGGACTGACATATGAGGAAAGATTGAAAAGACTAGGCTTGTATTCACTGGAGTTTAGAAGGATGAGGGGTGTTCTTATAGAAACTTATAAAAGGACTGGACAAGCTAGATGCAAGAACAATGTTCTCAATGTTGGGTGAGTCCAGAACCAGGGGCCCCAGTCTTAGAATAAAGGGGAGGTCATTTAAGACTGAGGTGAGAAACAACTTTTTTACCCAGAGAGTTGTGAATTTATGGAATTCCCTGCACAGAGGGCAGTGGAGGCCAAATCACTGGATGGATTTAAGAGAGAGTTGGATAGAGCTCTAGGGGCTAGTGGAGTCAAGGGATATGGGGAGAAGGCAGGCACGGGTTATTGATAGCGGACGATCACAATGAATGGCTCGAAGGGCCGAATGGCCTACTCCTGCACCTATTTTCTATGTTTCTAAAGGAAGGAGACAAGTCCACCCGCGGAAACCGAGGGTTCCGAGGGTTCTCCCGCCCTTTACCACAGGGAGGGGTCAGTTACACATTAAACTGTCCTGAATACAGACGAAAGCGGAGATTAGCGCTTGGGACAATATAAGGCAGGATAAAAAGTTGGAAAAAACTACAGAGTAGATTCACGAAGATGGTGACAAGATTTGAGAGCCAGAGCGAAAGCGAGAGGTTGGGCAGGGAAGGATTTATTAATTGGAGCGCAGGAGGGTGATGTGCATCGGATCAAGAGGTGAATGTATAGGGTGAATGCACAGTCTTTTACCGGGAGTAGTGGAGTCAAGAACTAGAGGACACAGGTTTGTAGTGAGAGGCGCAAGATTTAATCGGAACCTGAGGAACAATATTTTGTGGGGAAATGGAACAAGCTGCCAGAGGAGGTAAGTGAGGCTGGACAACAACGTGTCGACGGGCTTTAGGACCGTGGAACAACGGGCTGTGGAACAATCAATGAAAGGGGCGGGGCCAGGCTGAGGGGAGGCGGAGCTCAGTCCCGTCAATCACAGCCCTGATCAGAAAGCCGAAGTCATTTGAAATCAGCTTCGGGTAAATTTCATTCCCTTACACTAAATCCATCCGTGTTTCCTATCGTGAATTGTTCATTATATTAGGCTGCACAATAACATTACTGCTGCAGCAAACACTGTAATGAAGAAGCATCCGAAACGTCACCCATTCATTCTCTCCAGAGATGCTGCCTGTCCCGCTGAGTTACTCCAGCATTTTGAGTCTGTCTTCGGTTTAAACCAGCATCTGCAGTTCCTTTCTACACACTATAATTGTATTTAATAGTCTCATGGTCAAACTTGAATTCAACTCAATGATTGAATTACACTCTATTGTCATATGTACCTAGGCACGGTGAAATGCTTTGTTTTTGCATGCAATCCGGTAAAATACAGACCTCACCTGGGCGGTACAGAGAGAGTGGCCACGTTTATGGCGCCGACGAGGTTGCGAGAAGTTCATGGAACAGTCTATATTTCCCCGCAGCGGCGAACCAGGCCCCGCCGCACCAGGCAGCAGGCGCCCCCGCGCCGGGTCCCCCTTCATTCTTGGCTGCCCCCCGCCGGATTGCTCTCAGCTTGGAATGATTCAGGGCTATTTTCCCAGCGTGGAAAAGTCAATGACGGGATGACATAGATTTTAACACAGTGGGGGGATATTTCAAGGAGATGTGCGGGGCATGTTTTATTACACAGGGTGGTGGGTGCCTGGAACACGCTGCTGGAGTGGTGGTCGAGGCACATACGGTGGAGGCATTGCAGTCTGATGTGGGCTGAAGGAACTGGTCTGGTTCTATGTGGCCGTCAACAAAACCGACAGGTTCATTCGAGTTACAATTCTCAGCTCCTTACCCACAACCATTAGATTCTTGAACCGACCTGCACTGCCCGCGTTTGGCCCTTATCCCTCTAACCTGTACTATCCCTGTCTAAATGATTCTAAAACTTTGCGATAGTACCTGGCTCAACTACCTCTTTCAGCAGCTCATTCCAAACACCCACCATCCATTGTGTAAACAATGTTACCCCTCGGGTTCCTATTACACCTTTCCACCCTCACCTTAAACCTATGTCCTCTGGTACTTGATTCCCCTCCTCTGGGCAAGGCAGGGAATCCTGAATATCCAGGTTTTGTATCTAGATGTGCCCTAAAGGAGGTTGATTTGTCGCGGCCGATTCCGGGGCTCTGGGCCGCTGAGAGCTCCCTATTGGGCCCCAGGCTGGAGTAATCTACTCTCGGCTCTGGACCCCGGCATCCACTCCCGCCGCCGGCCCTCTCTTTTCCCTTCTCTCCCTCCCTAACTCCTTTCGCTCCTTCCCTCCCTCCCTTCTCTCCTTTCCTCCCAGACACATCACACACACACAACTAAGTTAGGATGGGGTAGAAGCCAGCGCCTCCCCAGCCATTGACATCACCGCCCGTCACTGACTACCTGCGCTTGCAGTTTGTTCCATTCACCCACCACCCTCTCCGTGGAAAAGTTACCCCTCGGATTCCTATTAAATCTTTTCACTTCACCTTAAACCTGTGTCTCTCTCTCTCTATTTTCTCACTCAGTCTCTCCAGCTCCACCTTTGCCGGGCAACCACAGATGACCTTTCACCCCCACAGGGTTCACGACCTCCTCCTGCCTTTAACCACAACATCCCAGCGCCAGACAGAAACAGACGTCTCTCCACTTCGACTTCAACACAGATTAGATGTTCCCTTTGGAAGGATTTCATCCCCTTTTAAAATTATTTTAAGTTTTTTCTCTGCCCACAACAAAAACGGCAGAGGGAAGCGGGGATAATGGGAACGAATGGGCAGCGCTGCCCCTAACAAAGATGGCCGCCCTCCCCTGGGTACCGGGACATTAGTGCCCCTAACAAAGATGGCCGCCCTCCCCAGGGTACCGGGACATTAGTGCCCCTAACAAAGATGGCCGCCCTCCCTCTGGGGAACCGGGACATTAGTGCCCCCAACAAAGATGGCCGCCCTACCCCTGTGTACCGGGACATTAGTGCCCCCTAACAAAGATGGCCGCCCTCCATCAAGGTACCGACTTTGAAAACGTTCTCCTCCTCCTGCGAAATCTCCATCAGTTCAGTGACATTAGTGCCTGTACCAAAGATGGCCGCCCTCCATGAGGCGTGCCCGCTACAAAGATGGCCGCCCAGCCGTTTCCGGTGTCGGTGTCGGCATCCGGGGGAGCGGAGGAGCAGCGATGGCGGTTTTCCCCGGAGCGCTGAGCGAGGAGGAGGCGGAGGAGGCGGAGATGCACAGAAAGTACAGCAAGATGAGGAGGAAGGAGGAGTGGAGAGGGTGGGGAGAGACACGGGGAGACAGTGGAGGAGGGTGGGGAGAGAGAGAGAGGGAGAAAGTGCAGCAGCTGAGGAAGAAGGAGGGTGGAGAGGGTGAGGGAAGTCAAGTCAATTTTATTTCTACAGCACATTTAGAAACAACACTCGTTGACCAAAGTGTGTGTCTCTGTGTTTGAGAGTGTGTGTCTCTGTGTGTGAGTGTGTGAGAGTCTCTGTGTGTGAGTGTGTGTCTCTGTGTTTGACAGTGTGGGTGTGTCTCTGTGAGTGTGGGTGGGTCTGTCTCTGGGGGTATGTCTCTGTGTGAGAGTTTGTGTCTCTGTGTTTGACAGTGTATGAGTGCGTGTGTGTCTGTGTTTGAGAGTGTGTGAGTGTGTCTGTTTCTGTGTGTGTGAGAGTGTGTGTGTCACAGTGTCATGCACCTGCTTCATGCATTAACAACTAGGGCAGAATGACAAATAAATGTGACATTTGACCATTTCTGAGCATGTTTGGTCAGGATAACTCCCTTAAAAAAAGACTGAGAAGTGAATGGCAGACAGACAGACCCGGTGGGGCAGACAAAATGTTGTAGGAAGGAACTGCAGATGCTGGTTTAAACCGAAGACAGACACAAAAGCTGGAGTAACTAGTGGGACAGGCAGCATCTCTGGAGAGAAGGAATGGGTGACGTTTCAGGTCGAGACCATTCTTCAGTCTCAGTCTGAAGAAGGATCTCATAAGATCATAAGTGATTGGAGCAGAATTAGGTCATAAAATACATGAAACGTGAAATTAAAGTGACAAGTGGAAAGGCTTTTGGGATGTGCAATGTACAGCCTGTTGGGTTCGTGCTGGCTTTTTATAGAACTATTCAATTAAACCCCAGCCCATCAAACTTTTCATCAAGTAGTTGTGTGACACTATAATCTACGGTGAAATATTTGAACAATATCAAAATGTTTTGCTTAGTTTCAGAATTAACCACATATATAGGCAAACATGTTAAACTTTTCGATTTTAACACATTGCCTCATATTCTAATTAAAACAAAAAATCAGATTGCTTTTAGGGATGCAGCACGAAATACATATTTACAATTTTATCATTTTGAAGAATTTACGGTTTTAGATTTTGTCAAAACTATTTGACATCCACCAACATCACCAACGAACTTTTTGTGAAATTGCCCAGGATTTTACAACACAGGGTAAATTTTAATTGGAATAAAAATGAACTGCAGATGCTGGTGCACACAAAATACTGAAGTAACTGAAGAGGATCTCAACCCGAAACATCGCCCATCCCTTCTCTCCAGAGATGCTGTCTGTCCTGCTAAATTACTCCAGCTTTTTGTGTCTATCCTCGGAGTAACTTAGCATGTCAGGCAGCATCTCTGGAGAAAATAGATAGGTGAAACCTCGTGTCGGGACCCTTCTTACCCTCTTTAGACTGATTGTGGTGGGGGGAACTGGAAGCAAGAAAAAAAATATTTTAATTGATCTGTTTAATCGTTTGCATCAACAGTTTGATATTCTTTCTCTAACTTAAATTGGATATAATTTTAATATGCTGTTTCCTCAGGTTCATTTATATTTCAGTGCAGTATCCAAGTGATCAGATGAAACATTAAGCCAAGACCCTATCTGCCCCTTGATATCATTAAAGATGTTATAACATTTTTTTAAACACTCAAAAGGATTAAGGAGTTTTGAATTGTGAAGCTGAAGGAATATTGGTGGAAGGGGAGCTAAACTATTCGACTCATAATGTTGTCTGTCCATTCCCACCCACAGATACTGCCTGACCTGCTGAGTTTATTTGTTTTTTACTCAACCATTTGCAGTGACTTGCAATAGATCTAGATTTTATAACATTTCTATATAAAAAGTGAGCAGAATTCTTAATTAGCTCGAGAAAGAGAGAGCATTGGTATCCACTGAGATGATGAACTGCAATCTTATACATTGTCTTGAGAGAGAAAAATAATTCACAAATTGATACAGAGGACATGTCCAAAAGAATTAAGAAATATATTGGGTAGGAAGGAAGTGCAGTTGCTGGTTTAAACCAAAGATCCTATAGCGGAGCTATAAGATAGAAGATAGACACAAAATGCTGGAGTACCTCAGCAGGACAGGTAGCATCTCCGGAGAGAAGGAATGCGTGACATTTCGGGTTGAGATCCTTCTTCAAACTGAAAGACAGGGAAAAGGGAAACGAGTGATATAGAACAAATGAATGAAAGATATGCAAAAAAGTAACGACCATCAAGGAAACAGGCCATTGTTTGCTAGGTGAGAACGAGAAGCTGGTGCGACTTGAGTGGGGGAGGGATAGAGAGGGAGGGAATACTTGAAGTTAGACATGTTGGCCGGTGTGGGCCAGTTGGGCCAAATGGCCTGTTTCCACACTGTATCACTATATGACTATAGATAAATCAATATTCATACCGCTGGGGTGTAAGCTACCCAAGCAAAATATGAGATGCTGTTCCTCCAATTTGCGTTTGGCCTCACACCAACAATGGAAGAGGGTCAGGACAGAAAGCTCAGTGTGGGAATGGGAAGGAGAATAGAAACATAGAAAATAGGTGCAGGAGTAGGCCATTCGGCCCTTCAACTGATCCCTTCGGCTGATCATCTAGCAATGATACAAAATTTTTAGATTTAAAAAATCAAGTCTACAATTTATCCCATCAGATAAAGCATAAAAAGAAGTTTAATTTGACACCTAATTTACTTTCATATCTTCAGTATTAAGAAAGTTATGGCCATTTTCA